>OY796887.1:7247360-7753921 GCA_963680785.1 Diplosoma virens | reverse complement strand
ATCCTTGACGGAGCTTTCAGTCTTCAAATGGAAACCTAACTGCTCCTGTGTTTTTGATAGTGACATTTCTTCTTTAACTTTTTTAAATTTACTGAATTCCCAACATAAAAACATAAAATTTACTATGGAATCTGCTGTACAATGTATTTCGTTTTTAGATGTTTCCATTAAAGTTAACAATGACAATATTGAGACATGGATATGGCGCAAACCTACACACACTCGTTTACTTTTAAATTATAATGCGTATTGCCCTAAAAAATGGAAATCCGGATTAATATCTTGTTTATTACATAGAGCTAAATTAATATGTTCTAATAATTTGTTATTTCTTAATGAAGTTGGTTTGCTTAGAAATATGTTTGCGTCTAACGGTTACCCAATTTGGTTTTTTGAAAAATGTTTAAAAAAGTTTAATGAAAAAAGTATGCATTCTCATTCTTCGTCTCCCGATTATGTTTACAACCTGAATATCCCATATTTTGGCCATGACTCCAAACGTTTTTTAATTAAACTTAAAAACATTATTAAATCTAAATTTAAAATAACTTTAAAAATAAATCCTGTCTATAAAACGTTTAAAGTCTCACATTATTTTCAATTGAAGACTCGTGTTCCCCCCGCACTATGCTCAAACATTGTGTATCAATTTTCATGTTCGTGCGATTCGAACCTGACGTACATTGGTATGTCAACTCGTCATCTGAGCACTAGGGTGAGGGAGCACTTAGGTTTCCATTTGAAGACTGAAAGCTCCGTCAAGGATCATATCATGTCATGTCATAGTTGCTCCAATATAAAATTGAGCGTTAATTCGTTTAAAATAATCAAAAAATGCAGTTCTAATTTTGAAACCAAAATTCATGAAGCGTTATTGATAAAAAAACATAACCCCAAACTTAACCGACAATTATTTGCTAATGGTTCATCATTTTTATTAAATATATTTTAGATTAGTATTTTGTGTTATTTGGTTTTGATGTATCGGTATTGTTGTTGTTGTCATTATGGCGGTCGCATTTCAAATGAATTCCTTTATGTTGAAAAAACGCGTGTAAAAAAGATGTGACAAATAATTACGTCACTCAAATCATTGACTTCGTCTTTTTAAATTACAGTACATAGTTTTTGTTTTTTTCTTAAATCATTTATTTATCTGAAGAGGGCTGAGGCAAGCCGAAAACGTTTATGGTTTTTTCTTTTGTTTATTTTTGTTAAAATATTTTTTTTTTTTTTTTTTTATTTATGATGAATACATTTATGCTGCTATATTTTGTCGTTTTATGGATTAAGATAAATTTAATTAATGATAGTGATGAGTTTTTACTTAGATTTCTACGATCTCAAAGGTTTAATCAAGATAAAGCTTTAACAACTTTGAATAGATATCACGCTTATTTCAAAAGCTGGCCTGAATTAGTAGAAAAAGTCAAAAATCCTCTTTTAGTAAAACATGTATTTGAATCAGGCTGTTTTGTTGTTTTAAATGGCAAAGCTATTGATGGATCCGCTATTTATATAAATCGTCCAGGAAAATTGAAAAATTTTCTTTTATCCGATTTTGTTGCTGCCATGATAATATCATTTGAAGCTCTGCTTAGAGAAGAAAGCAATCAAATCTACGGTGTAACTGGTTTAATAGATCAAAATTATTATACCTTTAACTTTATACAACAACTGAGACCTTTCTATGCTAAAATGTATGTCAGCCTTTTTCAAGGAACTCTTCCTATCATATTTAAAACACTAAATATTGTTAATGAATCGAAGTTATTTCATGCATTTTATGCATTAGTAAATGTTTTTCTTAAAAGTACAACAAAAAATCAAATTGCTTTTCATGGTACTGATTTTAGTACTCTTTATGAAAAAATTGACCCGTCTGTACTTCCACCAGATTATGGAGGAACAGGACCCAGTATGGATGCTGCTGCAGAAAGATGGAAAAGTATAATTTTTGTTGATTGTAATAATTTAAGTACATATGTATCAAAGTAATTGACAGTTGTGCTTGTACATATAGTCGTTTCTTCGGCTAGGCTATGAATAAAATCACTTCTATTTTGTAGACTAATAAATGTAGTAGCAAATATGTTATTTAAAACATACATGCTTGCAAAGTAGTTAGCATTCCAATTGCAACCTTGTTGTTTTTAATTTAATCAAACTAATTCCATGTATCGTTTTATCGACTACTGGAGAAGCTCATTACTTTCGGCTATAGGGCAAGGCGGGCCAAAACGGACATATGCTATATTTCTCGGAATTTCAAAGTTCCACTTAAGTTTTTATCTTTTCTTATTTTAAATTTATAAAATAAAATTGGCAACTTTGTAATTACTCTGGATACTTTCCTGGTGAAAACGTGTTTGGCTAAGATTTATTGTAAAATTTGATATAATGTAAAGTCGGTTTGTTGATCAATTAATGACTAAATTCAAAAAGATTTTTAATGTTCAGTTAAGTGTTGCAAAGCAAAGTTTAAACCAGGGCGTCGAACCGTTTAAAATAAGGTTTCGGTTCAAATTTAGCAAAATTTAATTTTAAAGGTTTAGTTCCAGATCAGCAAATTTAATTTTTAAAGGTTCCGGTTCGTGTTCAACAAATTTTGTTTTTAAGAGTGCATTTTATCAGCTAGTAGACGCGAAAAAAGGCTAAGATTAAAACTTTGGCTTACAGCTGGTTTGATTAAATCAATTAGATATAAAAACAGATTATTTAAAAATATTATCAGACATTATGATACGAAAAAGTTTGATGAATATAAACGTTATGGTAATGTGTTGCATCCGACAATTAAAAAGGCCAAAGGTAATTATTGTAATGATATAGTAGAGGAGACCGGGGTTAGTTAGAACAAAATTTAGAGAAATTAAAATTGTAGGGTTTGAAATTGATGAGAAAGATTTTAAGCTAGTCTGGCATAATGACCATTATGTTGCACAATATATCACAAAAGATTGACCAAAAATTGTAAGAGATTTATTTACAAATTACATTCAAATAAATGTTGTTACTATGTTGTTCTTGTTCCAACTTGTTCCAACTAACCCCTTATGCGGGGCTTGTTGAAACACGGCATGGGGTTAGTTGAAACACAAATTATTTGTCCGTATGCAGAGTATAAAAATCTGTCCTTATGGTATAAGTCAATCTATTGAGGGTTGTAACTTGATAAATCAACAGGAAAGTCAAACTTCTGCCGACAACGTTTGGTTTTCCCTTTTTTTAATGGAACTGGCAGTTTAAAGACAATGTCTTGTAAATTGTGGGTGAATTCTGATGCATCATTAGTGTCTTCTCGAAAAATAAAGGTGGGACGTTCATTCACCAATGCAGAGCGATAGGATCGCTTTAAAAATCTGAAAGTTACATCACCATCTTCAAAAACATTAATCACTTGTCCGACATAATATCGTACACTTTTTTTTGAACACAATCGGACCAGGGCAAATTCTTCTTTAATTTCGCAAGGTTTGGTGACCTTGGACAATCCTTCGTTCTCGGTTGTGCTATTATCCGAACAATTCTCCTCTTCTGATAAAAGTAGTGATGATGCTTCTTCAGAGCCGGACTTAATGGACGCAGTTATTATGCGTTTACAGATTTTTTGGGTGGTTTTCTTTTTTTCAGCGTTTGTTATAATTTAATTTTTTTCAGGAGTGTCAGCTAGAATTTTAGTTTTCCCTCTATTTGTACACTGTACAGCTCTTCCTTTTTCTCGGAGCTGCTTTGGTGAATGGTCGAATGTTTTCAGGAGTCACATTTAAAAGAGATTGATTTGTAGATGATCAAGGTCTTTCCGAAACTTGAGGCTGCTTGTTGAATAATTGTTGGTGTTTTGATTGGGTAAGATTTTCAGTACCTGCACTAGGAACAAACCTATCAGTAACATCTGATGGCAAGAATTCTAAATCACTAAAGATGTCACGGTCAAAAGGAAAAATTCCAGCCACCTTGAAGCCTGATTGAATATTAACGAGTGTGAATGCTCTAGGAAAAGCCCTTCCAACCATATCAGGAATGTCATAAATAGTCATTGTTTTTCCTCTATTTTCTTTCATCCAACAATCGCAAGCGCTATAGTAATAACGCTTGAAAGGCCCATAAACTGCACTATCAAGTGGCTGCAGTTTATGGGAGCAATGGGGTGGAAATAAAAGCAAGACGATACCATGCTCTTTAGCATAGTCAATGGTTTCCAGAGTGACGTGGCTGTGGTGGTTGTCCAATAGCAACAGCACTTTATCTTTATTGCTCGGTCTAACATGTGACACAAATGTTTCATCCAGGAAAAAAAGTTTTCCGAAGTCATCCAGCCACTCGGATGAGCTCTTAAAATGGAACCAGTTGGAGCACCCTTGACAAAATGTTCTTTACAGTGTACTCTGGGAAATATAAGCATAGGTGGGATCATGTTTCCAGTTGCACTAACAGCACAACAAAGTGTGACAAGTTGACCTCTCTCTGCCGAAACAACAGCACCGACTTGCTTAACACCGGTTGCAGCAATAATTTTTCTAGGTTTCTGTACTGTGGTGCAGCCAGTCTCATCAACGTTGCAAATCTTGTCTGGTGTAAATCCATCCCTTTGCAAAACCGATTCATATTTGTCATAAAAAGCATTAACATTATGTCTGTTGAAACTAGTAGCACGACTAAGTGATGTGCTTTCTGGTGTCCTCAACGTTAAGTTGGGATGGCGTTTCATAAAACCAGAGAGCCAATCGCTTCCAGCCTTTTTTGCTGCAACCCATGAGTTTGGAATTTTCAAGCCAAGTTTAGCAGCATATTCATATGCTAAAGATTTGACTTCATTGGTGGAAAGACCATAATATAAAGCCGATGCTTTAAGCAAATATTCCACAAGAAGTTCTTGGCTAATATTAAATACTGACCGATTATTGAAATATCCATATTTTCTCAACGATACTTCTGTTATATCATCGCCTTTCACAATAGCGGCTTCTTTGCGATAATTCAAACAGTATTTTCGCAAAGTCACATGTGGAATATCATATTTATTTGCCACTGTACGGCAAAACTTTTTATCAATCAGCACCTCTGTCATGGCTTTTTGCATAACATTTTTTGTTGTCAATCCCCGTTGAGTTTTACGTTTGTACTGACGCATACTTTCAGCTAAGAAATACACCTATTACTTACTAAATATAATAACTACAATTAACTGACATTAACAAAAAAAAATAAAGATATGAATGCTAAATAGCAATAATTGAACTGATATGAAAAAGAACATCTTAAAGCAATTGTTAAGTATAAGTTATTCTTAGAAGTGTTACGTAAAACATGTTCCAACTAACCCCCTGTGCAAAGTTTCAACTAACGCCAGTAGTGTCAGAGAAATACAATTTTACTTTTCAAGTAATCATAACTAAGAAATTTAACTAGCTCTGTTTTTTATTGTAGCATTATATCTACTGTCAACATGTGGTAAATAACTTTAGCGTATCTTTTTCAAGCATATTTCTACATTAAATTATCTAAGACAATCTAATTTTACTTCAAACTGTAAACTTTAAAAAATCTTACACCTAACTTACATTTTTGCTTCAAGCCATTTGAAATTAGCATGGCGGATATAAATCAATGTTATACATCACTAGGTAGCAGTAAATAATTTAGAAAATGTTGAGGGAGCAAAAAAACAGCAATGTTTCAACTAACCCCGTGGTCCAACTAGCCCCGGTCTCCCCTACTAGAGAATAAAAACAATAGCAATAAACTATGGAAGATTATACACTTTTTAAGTAACATCAAAACTAAACGACAATCTTCCTAACAAACTGAATGATGGTGATGATAATGTCTTATTAAATGCTTTAGATATTTCAAATAAGTTGAAAAGTTTTTTGCTACAATAGGTAAAAAATGGTCAATAAAATTAAACCTATTAATAAGTCAAAAAGCAATGTCTGCTTCTTCATTGACAAACGTCAAAAATTCATTTTTTTCTCTATTCAACTATTTCAAGAGAGGTTGAAAGTATATTGCTTCGCTCAAAACTCATAAAACCCACAGATTTTTGAATGTTGACGCCAATTTTTTAAATATAATAACTCTAGTATTTCCGCAATATTGAGCAATATACAATATGTGCCTTAGGACGGGAGTCTTTCCAAACAGTTTGAAAATTGCTGAAATTATACCTATATATAAAAAAGGTGATCTTTGTGAATCAACTAATTACTGCCCTATCTCAATTTTATCGCAATTAGATAAAATATTAGAAAAATTCATCTACAACCGATTGTACAAATTTCTCAAAAAAAAAAAATTCTTAAGCGATAATCAATTCGGATTAAGAAAAAACTCTTCCACTAATTTTGCTATCAGCTTAATATGTGATTCTTTAATCAGTAATATTGATAATAATTTACATACTTGTTGTATTTTCTGACTTTTAAATCACTCAAATCCCAACTTCTTTCAACTAAAGAAGTTTATCAACAGAAATCACAAATCTGATCACTGACTACAATTACTATTTTCGCAAACTAAGGCGTTGGATCTCACTAACTCTTAACACTCTAACTCCTGTCACACAGGAAAAACAGTAACACAACAAAACGGTGACTCACAGATTCACAGCACAAATTACAAAGTCACCTATTTATATGAAGCGGGCAAAAGTTACAAGAAAAAATTAGCAACTTGGAGAAGATACTATATTTTCTTAATTATTTTACGACGATACAAGCCAACCAGACACTTACTGTTACGTCACAAAGCACCAAGTTAATAGGCTGGTAAACAAGTTAGGTAACATGTGATACTATTAAGTTACTGGACTATGGCGGAAAATTGTAGAATTATCTCGAAACCATGACCTGACATTGCGTATGACATATGTCATACAGCAAAACTTATAAGCAATTACAAGGTAAAATAAAGCGGATAAATAAGATGCTGTATGATCATTATAGCTTAAACTTATTTTACTAAACAGACTTGAGTGGGGCTAGCGTATCGATTACGTCATGAATACGTCACAGTTAAAAGGAATAAGCCACAATCGAAACTCTAAATATATTAAGAAATACGAAGTACTTCAAATAAATTACAATGGTTAAGTATAAATTAAAATTATTGATACTTGAGCTTTTAACGAAACTATTTTACAATAAAATGTAGCGATGCGCGGCTCCCTCGTGCTGGGGCTCCATTGCATTGCACCGGAGATAGTTACGGTTCTGCTACCCAGACCATTCCAGGTCAGGTTTAATCTCCTCCGCACTGGCGTTGATTTATTCCGTTTGACAGTGTAGATATGGGTATGAGTCCCACAGCAGCCTGTGAATGTGGTGTGAAGGAGAAAACTGCTAACTTCATAATAACATCTTGCCCCATTTTTTATCATCCAAAAAGGGAGCTTGGTCTGGAAACATTTGATAAGGAGACAGTGGCCTGGCTGATCAATACCTGCCCTAACATCTGAAGTGTCTTCCGGAAAGAAAAACATCTACTCAGTGGTAAATATTCAAATTTAGGGCCCGAGGCAAGGATTTTCAAAAATTGATGTTCTCTAAAAAATAAAAAGAAGTTTGATCTAGGCTTTCATTTTTGTCTCCAAAAATCATGATGATCTCTAAAAAAAAAAGATCTTTACTTTGGTTTTATCTCTGATTTCCCTATTTTTCTCCCAAAAAAAAAGGTTTTTACCTAGAATCGATCTCTATATAGGGATCTTCTAACTACGGGATTGCTAACTTCATTTTACGTGTGTTCATAGAAGAGTCAAAAATACAAATTCCTAATTTAACGTGTTTTACCTTTTTCTGACTTTTTTGTTTCTAAATATTGCCTATCATATACAAGAAAGTGTGGCAGCGAGCAAATCCGCATGTAGATCTTAAAGATTCGAATTCAAATCCTAGGTAGATCAATAGTAATAAAAGTTGAAAAAGACTTATTATAGCAGGAGATACCAAACTGTATATTCTTAAGATTTAGAAAATTCTTATGTTTCGGTTGTAGATAAAAATAAGCACAAGTACAAGCACGGTAATGTCACCTAACAAAACATCAAATAAAATATTTTACATAAGCTAACTAAAGCAAATTTTTGCTAATTTTTTTCATGCTGCGGCTGTCAATTTTCTACGAGTCAGGTTAAACACAAGTACAATTTGTAAATAAAACATGATAGCATTAGCATTAACTTAATCAAAATAAAACGGATTTTAATCTAGCAAATAGCAACAAAACAAAATATAGCAACATTAATTGTTCCGTTCCTAAAAATCGCCCACACTATGTATATTCACAATCTCATAAAAAATCTCTTTGATTTCGCTTTGGTCCGGCTCAAATAGCCTATGAAATAACGGTTTTATAAGCAATTTAAATATTTTATATTTATTTACAAGAAAAATGGCAACACTGCATAATTTCGCTTTATTGAAAACATTTTGGATTTCCGCTTGACCTGTTTTTGCATGTGACGTAATAATGCTTCTTTGTGATTGGTGATTGGCTTCATTGAGTAAATTTCAGAACGATCGTGAAACCTTACCGACTGGTATAAATAAATCTCGCTGGAAAGCAGTATTATGAGTCGATAATTCGATGATCCGTTGTGGTAACTTGGTTTGGAAATTTGTTAACTGTGTGATGTCATAGTTTTTGGTCGCAAGTCTTTGGTTGTCTATGTGATTGTGAAGAATTAAGCTATTGAGCTTTAACCTGCTGTTTTGATTGTATACTATTGTGGGCTCCTAAGTAGATTGGAGCATATTTTTTAATAAAGATATTGTGGTAGTTTGAGCTGTGGTTTAGCTAGACTATATTTTTGCTGTCGCTGGTTTGAAGCTCAGATCCAGCAAGAAGATTTAAAAATTTTATCTTTTAGTAGACACCGACATTGCGTTATCGGCGAGGCCTTCTTTACAGGCGCCGAAAAGGTAGACGATTAAATAACGTACTGAGTTACCGAATTAACTTCTATAAAAAACTAAAATTTGTGGAAGTAACAAATTTCAAAAAACTCTACAAAATTTCAAAGACTTTTAACCAGCGGAACAATTATCTTTATTCTTCCATAAAAGTAACAACATTTCAAAGGTTTTTAGGATAAATTGTGAATATATTTTTTAGTATATATAGTACATATTGTTTTACAAATAGTACCTATTTAAGTTAAAATAAATGCTATTTAAACTGATCCATAAATTATATGAAAAAATTGCTTTTTTCTACTGCACTAATTTTTATCATTTTAAAAACTTCTATCCTTTTAAATGTTTTTAGAGATTTAAAACTTCAAACAATTTTTAATAAATAAATATAACACAAGTTTACTATCCTGCATTTTTTCAATTAATTGCAGGGCAAAATATTTATATTTTAATATTGGCAGCGCTGAGTAGGCAAAAAATGGGGTCAAGTCTAATTCGAAGAAAAACCAATTGGAGTGAGAGTAAAAAAAGAAACAAAATTAGTTGCTCTATGAGATAAAAAGAGGGAAAACGCCGCGCAAATTGTTCTTGCGGTCACAAAATTTTTTTGAATTTTTAAAATTTGCTAAGATGCCCAAGAAGAACTTGTTTCTTTTGAACCAATTGCTTTTAAAACTAACTCTTACTCCAATCGGTTTTTCTTCAAATTAGACTCGAACAAAAAAAGGGGTCAAGTTAAATTCGAATAGAAACCAATCGGAGTGAAAATAAAAAGAAACAAAATTAGTTGCTTTAAGAGATAAAAAAAGGAAAAAGCCGTGCAAATTGTTCTTGCAGTCCCAAAATTTTATGAATATTTTTTAATTTGTTACAATGCTCAAAAGAACTTAGTTTCTTTTGAATTGACTACATTCTCTTAGAACTAACTCTGTTTTTTCGTAAAACAAACTCTCACTCCAATCGGTTTTTCTTTAAATTGGATTTGACCAAAAATGGCAAAGTGAAGCACATTAGGGCAGTACAGCAAATTGTTTTTATGCATTCTAAGTAACTCTGATAAAATTATTTTAGGTCTTCAGCAACAAAATGTGCTGGGATGTTAGCAAACAAACTGTTTATTGCACAGTAATTTATAGCAACGTGGGATAAAAAACAAATAATTTTGAAAAACCTTCATTTAACAGTTTGTTTCCAGCTTCATCCAAAAATTGCACACTAAATGATTAATGGACCAGTTAGTTTTGGACTACAGTCAAAGGGTCAAAGAAATTTAAAATTTTGTAAATACTGTATGAGCAAAAATTATGCTCTGATTATTTGTATTACTTTTAACAATGATAAAACATCGGGTATGATCCACCAATATTAAAAATCTAGATTTGACTTAAAACAACATAGAGAGAGAGAGAGAGAGACAAAATTTTTATTTGGCATAACCATAGCACGACATATTAACAACTAACAAACTTTTTAATTAGTTCACAGATTAAGCAATATATCTATAAGTCATCAAAATTAATTACTGAAATTTGATTAACTACTAATAGTTGGCAACTTCAATTCAATACTAAAGGGATTTTTCATCTGTTTTTCCATTTTGCTTAATTTAGAATTTTTCTGTAAAAAACATGAGTGTTGTATCTTTGCACGAATACACAGGTTTATTAAATAACAATAATTAAAATTCACAAAAATCACTTAGCCAAAAAAACAACCGTATTGAAATAGAATGCTTTTAGTTCGTTTGCTGTAGTAGCTTGATAACTTTGAACTGACTGATGAACCGAAATAGATGCGCAGATTTAACTGGTTACAATTATGCTTGGAGATACGCGTGTCCAATAATTGATCGAGCAGAAGGCGCTGATTAAGATTAGAAGCGTTTAAGAAAACACTACGTCATTGATTGCACAATATCACAACACCTCCCCAAATAAACTACGACAAAAAATATATATACATATTAGCAACAATATTTTTTTGGAGGTCTCTTTGTTCTCGCTGATCGTCGTGGATTGTATCGCCCGTACTCGTCTCTGGTTGGTAATCTCGGATTGTTGCGTTGGTTCATCGAAGAAGAACTAGATGCGTGGTCAGTCCCGGCTGGAAGTGTTTCTGTAGACAAAACGCTCGTTGCGATTTCACTGGGATCATCATCTTGATCCGAACCGTATCGAGGTCGAAGTTGATCAAGATGTCTTCTCCAAGTTGGTCCTCGAGGAATGACTCGTACATTGACGCTTCGTGTACCATGGACTTTCGTAACTATCGCAGGCACCCATCGTGGGTCACGATCTCTTCTAGGGCCGAAGTACAGTGCGTAACAAGGGTCTCCTAGTGAGTAATGATGTTCGACTTTCGAAACCACTTCCGAGTCTTCAGCATTTGAATGCTTGCTCGCTTGTTTTGACTGTCTTCCCTGCAGGAGATGCGGAATGGATGGAACCAAAGTGTCAATTTTGGTGCGTATTCTTCTTCCATTCAACAATTCGCTTGGTGACAGTCCCGATGCAAAAGGAATTCTTCTATATTGCATTAGAAATTCTTGCAAAGCTTCCTTTGGAGGTAACGAGGATTTTCTCAATGCCTGTTTGAACGATTGTATCAAACGCTCGGCAGCACCGTTTGTTGCTGGATGATAAGGTGCTCCGGTGAGATGTACAATGCCTCGTTGTTTGCACCAAGCTTGGAACTCTTGAGACATGAATGTTGTGGCATTATCGGTCACCAACGTGTGGGGATATCCGAAATGAGCAAATTCTTGTTCAAGTATAGCAGTAGTACTTTTCGAAGACGTTGAGGTTGTTGGATGAATGCAAGGATATTTTGAATAAGCGTCTACAAGGACTAACCAGTTTCTTCCCAGAAAGTTGATCGCATGGTCCAAGTGGAGTCTTGACCATGGTTTTTCTGGCATCATCCACGGATGGATTGAAGGTTTATCCGGCTTATTTTGAAATTGGCCACAGGAAGTCCATTTGCGACATAAATCCTCAATGTCAAAGTCAATTCTAGGCCAATAGACAGTTGACCTGGCAAGTTGTTTCATCCGTTGCATGCCGAAATGTCCAAGGTGTAATAATTTAAGAATATGATTACGTAGGGTTGAAGGAATTATTACCCGTAAGCCGTAAAAAACGCAACCATTCTCTGTTGACAACGAATTTTCCAACTTTTTGAAGTCTTTAAGCTCTTCCGAAAATGCATGCGGCCATCCCTCCTTCACAAATCGCATTACTTGGGCAAGAATTGGATCCTTGGCAGTCTCTCTGACCACAAGCAATGGATTGTCAGGATTGATTTGACGACTGATTGTTCGAACTAAACAAACGCTATCGACATCATCTTCCATCTCCTCCCCATCAAAACTTGTGTCATTTGAAAATGGCAAGCGACTAAGAGCATCGGCATTGCCATGGTCCTTGCTTCTACGGTATTCCACCGTGTAGTCATATTGATGGACTAGTAATGCCCATCGTGCAAGTCGATTCGCGGCCATTGCAGGAGTACCTTTATCAGGGGCAAACAAGGTCACTAAAGGTTTGTGATCGGTAACCACAATGAACTTACGACCGTAGAGAAACTGATGAAATTTCTTCAAAGCGTACACTAAGGATAGTGCTTCTTTCTGTATTTGGCTGTAGCGTCTTTGTGTCGCCGATAAGATTTTAGAAATATTGAGAATCGGACGCTCGCTTCCGTCTGCAAAGCGATGAAATAATACCGCTCCAATTCCGCATTCTGAGGCGTCACAAGATAAACCCAACGGAAGAGATGGGTCATAGTGCGCAAGTACAGTCTCTGTGCATAGTAACCGTTTGATCTTTTTGAAAGATGTCGCTTCTACTTCACCCCGCTTCCACTGTTGTCCTTTGCGTGTAAGCTTGTACAACGGCTCGGTGATTTCCGAAAAATATGGAGGTAAGAACTTAGAATAAAACTGCACAGATGCTAAAAAAGATTTTAACGTAGAAATGTTCTTGGGTGTAGGCATTTCTAGTATGGCATCAACTTTGGACCCTTTTGCAATTTCTCGACTTGATAAAGTGTGACCCAGGTAATCAATTGATACTTGGGCGAAAACACATTTCTCACGGTTGCAGCGAAGACCTTTTTCTTCTAGTCTTTTGAACAAAGCTCGCAGGTTCATCAAATGATCTTTTGCGTTGTCACCACTTACCAAAATATCATCGAAATACACGGCAACTCCTCGCAAATTTGGCGTTAACTGTTCCATGATTTCTTGGAAATACCCTGGTGCGGATTTAATTCCGAAAGGAAGTCTTTTCTGAAGTAAAACTTCTTTGTGAGTGCTGAGAGCCAGCTTCTTCTGGCTGTCAGGAGAAAGACAGATTTGATTATATGCATTAGCTAGATCAATCTTACTAAAGCAGTAACCAAGTCCTAGCGTGCGCATTAGATCTTCTGGGAGAGGGATTGGTTGACGATGGTCTTCCAGTTGCGAGTTTACAGTCACCGAATAATCTCCACAAACTCGGATGCTTGCTTTTGCTTGACCTGGCAAAGGAGACTTTCGAATAGGAACCACGGGGGTGCCGTACGAGTTAAAATCTGTAAGCTCCCATACACCTCTCTTAATTCCTGCTTCGTATGCTTCGTTTAAATCTTGTAGGATTGAGAACGGAACAGGTCTTGGCTTCTTGAAAATAGGTTTAGCTTCAGGTTTAAACCGTATGTCCAGTGAAAAATCTTTTAGACAACCCAATGTTGATTCAAATAAAGTAGGAAACTCTCCACATAATTGAATACATGCCGCATCTAAAGAGTTTTCTGGACCCGCGTTTTCTTGCAGAAGCTGCAAATAGCTTTAATGTGGGGACAAGCTTTGCTAAAATGTCCAGAATTTCCACACCTGAAGCAGGCGGTTTTCTTTTCTTGCGTTTTGGACGTTTTGGACTTTGCGTGATAAACTTTCTGCACCGACGTAGAAGGTTGACCGTGTACGGTTTCCTTTGCTACCTTGGCTGCTTCTTCCACTTCTTGAGCCACTCTGATGGCGTTGGTAAACTTCAGTTCATCGTCCTTGAGCTTGAAGAGTGTCTTCAAAACTGCTTCGTTGTCTACTGAACAGATGAATTTAGTTCGCAAGGCTTCATCTAAAGGATCTTTAATGGATTGAAAATCACACGTAGCTGCATCTTGTCGTATTCTGCTTGCCAGTTCAGGAATAGTTTCGCCAGGTTTGCGTTTCATGTCAGACCAGAACTTGAAACGTTCTCTGACAACAAATCGTTTTGGGTCGAACTGCTCTGCCATAAACGTCTGAATATCATTCATGGTTAGCTCATGTATGTTATGAGTTCCACTAGTATCTGCAGTTAGCTCTTTTATTTATACGGAGTTACACGATAGTTATACGACTGAATCTGTAAGTTATACTAATAATTTATCACACGGTTAACCACACTTAACAAACCAGAGAGAAGAAGGCAGTAGAGCCGTGCGCTATGACGTCACATACTATAACAACCCCCTTTTAAGAAGCTTTTTAGCGAAAAGATTGTCTAAGAAAAATATTAGTACGTTGTACGAGCCCGATTAATAAACATGCAACAAACTATATACAATACGGCACAAGCGCTATGAGTTTTAAGCTACTTCATACAAAATCCCTTAAATGATCAGGAAAGCGTTTTTGTCTCACGCTTCGCCGCGAGGTTGGAGATCGTGGGAAGACTTCATCTTCAAAATGGACGTGACGTTCGTCTGATGTCATCATTTCCTCTTTGGGGTCTCCCCCTTCGGTGGGGAGAGGGCGAATAAAACGTCTATTGCGCCAACAGACTCGACCGCTCGGTAGTTTTATGTGGTAGTCGCGGTTTCTCCCGACGCCGATGATGAGTCCCGATCGCAACCATTTTTTTTGTAATATGGTCTTGAATTCGAACATGTTGTCCGATTTTTAGTGGGTTGAGGTGTTTTGCGCGTTTATTGTATTCGGTTTCTGCAGCCACTTGTAGATTTGATAAAGCTGCGTCCCACTTGTCGAATTTGTTTTGCCAATCTTCCTTGAAATATTTCAGTTTAGCTGGGACGATTGAACGTAGCGGGGCGCCGTATAAAATTTCGGCTGGTGATAACCCATGGGCCTTGGGTGTGTTAACCCATTCGATTAGGCCGCTGCTAAATTCATCGCAGTCGAGACTACCATGTTCAGCAGTTTTGGCAACAAGGTGCTTCAAGGCTTTCACTGCTGCTTCTGCGTGTCCGTTTGACTGTGGGTAATGTGGAGTACTTATGGTGGAAGTTACTCCCCATTTGTTGAGAAACTGTTGAAACTTGCTTGATGTGAATTGCGGTCCTCCGTCAGTTCTGATTCGTACTGGTACCCCTGTGTCCACGAAAAATTTTCTTATAGTGTTGATTATCTGATGTGAACTAGGGTCATGAGAGAACTCGCTGAGCTTAATCCATCCCGACAGACGGTCTACATAAACCAGGTAAGTCTTACCGGCATAATAAAATAAATCTGCAGATACGTCTTCAAAGGGTCTTGATGGGAGGGGATCGCGTTGTAATGGTTCCTGTTGCAAGCTTGGTTGGTGCTCTTGGCATTTCGTGCAGGCTTCAACGGTATTTTTGATGTCGCTATTGATTCCTGGCCAGTACACTATTTGACGCGCTCTTTGTTTTGTTCTTTCGATGCCTTGATGTGAGGCATGTAGCTTTTTCAGTATTTCTTTTCTTTTCTGCACCGGCACCACAATGCGATGGCTGTTCAGGAGAATTAATCCATCTTCGAAAGTAAGCTGATCTTTCAGCTTTTTGAAAGGTTGAGCTAATGGATATTCGTTTCCTTTGGAAAAGTTGCTTTTAATAGCAGTGATTAATTGTTGTGCTGCTTCGTCCTGCTGAGTAGTTTCTTTTAATTCTTCCAGCATTGGATCGATAAATGTTTCTTTTGTGACTTCTGGGTCTTTTTCTCTCAGAATTGTAGAAACGTTTTTGCAGATCATTCTGGTTGTGTCTACGTTTATGATATCTTCTGGTTCTGGGTCGCGGCACGGTGCTCGTGACAACGCGTCGGGGATCACATGGTCTTTGCCTTTTCTCCAGGTGGTGTGGAATATAAAAGCGCTGAGTTTTTCTTTAAGTCTCTGAATCCTGGGATTATCCACCATATCGAGTGTCTGGGTATTCAGGATTGACTCTAATGGCTTGTAATCTACTATCAGCTCGAAATTGGGTAAGCCTTGCAGATATATGCGGCATTTACGCATAGCCCAAGCAACAGCGAGCAATTCCAGTTCAACCATAGCGTAGTTGGACTCAGTCTCAGTTATAAAACGTGATCCTGCTTGAACCAATTTCCACGTTTCTTGATGTTTTTGCAAAAGTGCAAAACCTAGACCTTTCAACCGAGATGCATCTGTTTGCAGCATCGTTTCCAGATTGGGGTCGAATGCAACCAAAATATGGGGGCTACAAAGAATGTCTTTTGTCTTTGTAAATGCTTCTTCATGCTGGGGTGACCAGAGAAAAGCATTTTTTGGTTTGAGCAAGTCCCGAAGTGGGCCTGCTGCTTCACTGAGTAGGTGAGTAAATCCGCCCAGCTGGTTTGCCATACCCATAAAAGATCGTAATTCAGTTATGTTTGTTGGAGCAGGGAATTCAGAGATTGCTTTAATTTTTGTGGGGTCTGCTTTAATATCGTCGCTGCTCACTATATATCCGACATATCTCACAGCACTTTGTAGTAACTGCACTTTCTTCGGATTAAGAGTAATACCGTGTTCTCGACATCTGTTTAGTACAGCCACTACGGTATTCAAGTGCTCCTGTGCGGTTTCGCCTTGAATAAGAATGTCATCTACCACTTTTTCGACTTTTTCAATGCCTTGCAGAGCTTCATCGCCTCTTGCGCAATATTCGTCTTGAGAAGAAGCTAGTCCCATCGGAGCTCGAAGGAATTTAAATCTTCCGAAGGGCGTAATGAATGTGGTAAAGTCTTGACTTTCTTTTTCTAAAGGTACTTGCCAGTATCCTTTAGTGGAGTCTAATGTTGAGAAAAATTTAGACGAAGAAGAAATATTCGAAATAGCTTCAGCAGGTGATTTAGATGGATGATATGGACGGCGTACGTATTTGTTCAATTTCTGCAAATCAATACAGAGACGAATTCCACCATTGGGTTTTTGTACAACGACCATAGGGTGCACCCAATCAGTTGCTTCTGTTACTGGTGCAATGACTCCGGCTTGTACGAGTTGGTCAAGCTCTGTCTTCACCATCTTTCTGAAAGCTAAAGGTATTTGGCGTGGAACAGGTAAAGCAAATGGAACAGCATCATCTTTCAAGGAAATTTTCATGGGTTTACTGTTCATTTCCCGTAATGTTGTGTCTTCAGAAAACACATCGCTGTACGATTTTATCAACTTGTTCTCGATTTTACTAATTTCTGCTTCAGTTGGGTTCTCTGATATAATGAATCTTGTGTTCTCTGCTTTTAATATGCTTGCTAATTTTCGAGGTGTTTTTGATGAATTTATCGGTTGAGGATACGTGTCAGGTAGAATGTTAACCTGTTGACATACGTACCAAGCAAGCAAAAAATCTTCTACCTCAGGACAGACGTAAATGGTTTCTTCCACGAATCGGCCGCAGTATTCGATGATGCATGGGAAGGTCCCTACGCATGTTACGGTCTGCCGATTTACTGCACTAAGAGTGTCTTGATTTGGCGGCATTAAATAAGCAAGGTCTATTCCGAGCCGTTGAATGATGTTTACCCCAACAAGACTTGCTTCAGCACCTGTGTCTGGTGTAGCTTCTGTGGAACCTAACGGGTTACGATGTTTAAGAGAAAAAAGATTAACAGTTATTTTGGGCGCCGCGGAGTTAGCGAAATTTGCATTAGCATTGCATCTACGCTTTATTTGTCCCGTTAACTTTTTCTTCGTTTCTTCGCGTCTGTTAAACCCGGGTTTGTTGTGAAAGCACATTGATGTAAAGTGACCTTTTTTGCGACATATTAAGCACTCTGTATCCTTTGCGGGACAGTGGGTTTGACCTTTTGGTGGGCAGGTCTTTTTACCGCATCTTGTACAGGGCTTTTTATTGCGCTCTTTAGATTTAGAGAAATTTTGACGAAATTTGCTTTGGTACGCTCTTCTCTCATTCAGCTGTCGGCTTATTCGCGCGTCGTCTAGTTTTGCTGACTCTTCCGATCTGCATAAATCAGTGACGGTCTGAAGATCAGGTAATGGGGACATGGCTAGGAGCTTTGTTCGAGTCTCTTTGTCATATATTCCCGACATGATTTTTGTAACTAAACGACGATTTAAACATTCATTGCACAAGTCTGCGTCTCTCGCCAAAGTTTTAATCGCGATTAAAAACGAATCGAAGTTTTCGCCAGCCGCTTGCTTTCTCTCTTCAAATGCGACGCAATCTAACGCTATATTTCTTTGACTCCGGATGTAATTTTTAATTTTGTCTAACACTTCGTCTGGTTTAAGTGTCGTATCATCCGGGATAAGAAGTACGTGTTCTACGGCTTCTCGCATGTCCATCGAAAAAAAATCGCGAAGCAATGCCAACTGACTGCTCAATGGCAGCTCTGTTGCAAGCGAGACCGTAGCATAATCGTTGTACGATTTACGCCATTTCGCAAATTCAGCTAACGAAATTCCCACTTGCAGTGTGGAAGGCTTTTGTGCGTCCGCTTTGGTTCGCCTTGCCTCGTTCTTAGAATTGTTGACGTCAATGGTTTGCTCACGTGATTCGCTTCTTTCGCTATTCGCGCTTTGAGGCAGCTGCTGTTGCGAAAATCGTTCGATTATTTGTTGCATTTGTCGCTGGCTTTCGAGCTGCATTTGTCTCTGATTTTCGACATTCTGTTCTTGTGTTTGTCTTTGCATTGACAACTGTGCTTCTAAAAAAGTTTTTAACCAAGAAGGAGGTTCATCATTATTAATATTACTATTCGCGTTTTGATTAGATTGAGATAATTCGGCTATACGTTTGTTTGCTGCTTCTAATTCTGCTTGCAGCTCTCGATTATTTTTTGCCATTTTTCTTTTATCTTCAATCTTTTACAAATCTCCGATCACGAACTTGCAGTATACTTTTATAATGGTTCGTAAGCTTATTTTCTTCAAACAAATTTATAAGCTGACTGTAGACGACGCCATGTTATGAGTTCCACTAGTATCTGCAGTTAGCTCTTTTATTTATACGGAGTTACACAATAGTTATACGACTGAATCTGTAAGTTATACTAATAATTTATCACGCGGTTAACCACACTTAACAAACCAGAGAGAAGAAGGCAGTAGAGCCGTGCGCTATGACGTCACATACTATAACAATGTATGCTTTTGACAGGTTGTTGCTGAGCCGCTAAGTTGCTAAGCATTTTGTAAACGGAGTTAGATTGGTTGGTAAGAAAAATTTGTGCTTGCTTGTTGTCGGGAATAGAGTTAGCAGTGACGAATGTTCGGAACCTTGCCAAATAATCAGTCCATAACTCAGATGTGGAATCGAATGGTTGAAAACTTGCCATCGGTGTTGGAACATTTTCTCGCGGGTTGTTCAAGCTGCTTTGTAGAATTTTTAGCTGCTCTTGAAGCATTGTCATTTGCTCTTGGTGTTGCTTGTTCTGCTCGCGATGCTCGTCGCGTAAAACTGCCATTTGCTCTTGGTGTTGCTTATTTAACAACAAAATCAGTTCAGAAATTTCACTCATTTTGACAATTCAAGCTTTAATGCAGATTCAACAAATTTTCTTTAAAATTCTTGACGCAGATGAGTTACTTGAATCCTCGTCGCCACTTTTGCCTGTTGTATCTTTGCACGAATACACAGGTTTATTAAATAACAATAATTAAAATTCACAAAAATCACTTAGCCAAAAAAAACAACCGTATTGAAATAGAATGCTTTTAGTTCGTTTGCTGTAGTAGCTTGATAACTTTGAACTGACTGATGAACCGAAATAGATGCGCAGATTTAACTGGTTACAATTATGCTTGGAGATACGCGTGTCCAATAATTGATCGAGCAGAAGGCGCTGATTAAGATTAGAAGCGTTTAAGAAAACACTACGTCATCGATTGCACAATATCACAACAATGAGCTTTTTAAGTTTTGAGCAGTTTTTGCTAAGTAAGTAACACAGTAGGTTAATTTGTGAAAAAAATTTTTTAGGCAAAAGTGCAGGGTAGCTAGAAAAATTTAGTGGTTTCTAGTCCTTGAAACTGAATTTTTAACAAATCTAAAAAAACAAGATACAAAAAGAATAACATCTGCTCAAATATTCTAAAGCTTAAAAACACAACACTGTTATTAGTAGTTAAAAATACCTCACATTTATTTCTATTATATCTATATTTAAAAATAAGCACATGTTTAAACATTCTTTAAATTGTAGTAATATAACTGCAAATATAATCCCTGTTGACCACTTGTTTATTGCAATTTTATAAGCTTACAAATAATATTTTAACAATACATCTGCAACTGCAAGTTAGAAATAACTTTCAGTAGCCATAAGAAAGCAATGCACATCACTACAATATCAAATTTTTTTACAAGTAACAGGCTTGCTATATTAAACTGATATAATAACAAAATACTGTTAACAACTAACACTTCAAACTTATAAAATTTCACTTGCTTAGTTTATTAACATAGTAACTGTCTTTTCATGAACACAACACAAAAAGTTAGACCTAAACCAATATCATGTTAATTGCAGTTGCCAATAAAACAATATTTTAACTACCAGAGTATACTGCCATTAAGCTTCTAGCTAAGTATTCAAAAATTACTTTATTATGCATTTAAAAAAAATGGTTGCTTGAAAGGAAGTCAATTCACAAAGGTTTTTAACTAACATTTATTGGATAAAAATTATTACAATAAAACAAAACCAAATGTGTAATGTAGCAAAAAGAAAAAAAGATAACATTTTATTTGTCCAAACAAAATTATTCAATAAGAGTAAGAGTCTCATGCTGTACATGAATTTATTTTCTTGTATAGATTATTATGCACAGGATGGTTTTCCAAGAGGTGTTGGTTTGGTCAGTGATGGTTTTACAAAAAGGGGGCATGGTGCAAGAAAAGTAATGGAGCCCACTATTTCGTGTACTAAAAAAGGTAGCTGAACCCATTTTTAATGTATGAAAACAAAATAATTTCTAAAAAAAAATCTTCAATTTAAGGGAGGCCATTATTGAATGATTCAAATTATGATTAGACAAAGTGATCACTAAAAAAAAGGTCTTCAATTTAGGGGAGACTATTGGGTGATCCAAAGCATGGAGAGGCACTTTTTACTGTCTCAAGATATTGTGATCTCTAAAAAAAAGATTTTTACTTCCACAAGCACAGGTGACAACCTAAGGAGCAGAAGCCAGGCATGCTGCTGATTCTCAAAAATTTTTTTCTTTTCTTTTTGACATGCCATCAATGCTGCTGGTGCTACTATAAAGAAATAAATCAATTTTTTGTGTATGGGGGCGCCACTTTTTCATGTATTTTAAAGAGGACCTATGCAGTCGCTCCATTCACACCCTATTAAAGCTATCACTGATGTTGGTCAATGATAGAGGCATTGGTATAAAGCAGATTGAATAATTTTTTGGTTGGTTAGAGCAAGTTAAAATTTTGAAAAGTTGAGCAGAAAGATTTAATATGGATAAAAAATGAATAAAAAACGTAATGAAGAGCAAATCCTCAAATATATTTTTTATCAATCTTTTGCTCATACCTTCAAAATTCTACCCTATTCTATCAACGGCAACACTTTAATCTACACTTTAGTCTTTACAATGCATTCACCGACAGTCAATACCTTGCAAAAACCCACAATACTTACATTATAATACTGATAATAAAAAGTGGTTCTGCCATCCAGAATTTCTGAAACCATTTATATTGTATCCATTTTTTTTATGATCTATCTGAGATATAAAATAGATTGAGCTACTAATATTATCTAAAATTATCTATTTAACTAATATTATATAAAAGATAGGTTAATTCTATAATACCCTGGTAATTTCTTGATCATCTGTTAAGAAAACAATAATGACTGCCGCATGCTTTCTTTGAATTAATGTCCTTATCTACTTTCTAAAAGTTTGAAAATTTTTTTGTAAAGCAAAGCTGTGATAGAAAATTGCTTTTCAAATGCTTTTTTGTTAAATTTATATTTTGTTAAAGTAAATAAGGAAAAGGCATCAATTAAATTTAAATTTTTTTTGCAACAATAACAAATAACTGCATAACTTAATCTGTAAATTTAATATAAAATTTATTCTTCGACAGGACTGCTTCCAAATTGATACTATTAAACTTACAAAAAAAAGAGATTTCTATTAAACTTACAAAAAAAAAGGATTATATCTTTCAGGTTTGTTTAAGCAAAATATCTACAATAACTTAAACAGCACATTAAGTTTAATCAACCTTACACTGAATGATAATAATAATCCACAAACCTAGGCCGCATTTTATCAGACAATGGGGCCCAAGTAAAGGCCTATCATGTTAAAACATTTTCTTTTTTTCAGATTTTAATTAAATTTTCTCTAAAGTTTATAGCGACTTTAATATTTTATTCATAATATTTTATAATATATCTACTGTATCTCAAACTGCAGTCTTTTTAACTTAGGTCTCAAACTGCAGTCTTTTTAACTATATCCCAAACTGCAGTCTTTTTAAATATATTTCAAACTGCAGTCTTTTTAACGTAAAAAAAAAAAAAAATTTTTTTTTTATCCCACTATTTAGAGGGAGGCAGTTGACTAGAAGACCGTATGGTCATTTCGCTGCCTTCCTGTGCTTTCGAAAACTTTTTCACATATATTGATGTATTTTTCGTTTTAAAGCACAAAACAAATAAATAGGTTGAATTGAATTGAATAGGCAAGTCCAATCTACTGAAAGTTTTGTATTCGTTCTTAAAATAATTATGATGTCAGAAAAAGGTCAATAGCTATGTCAATAGTTATTCAAAGTAAACAGTATTGATTGTAAACTACAGTAGTTGTCGAATTATCACCTATTAAAACACAGAAGTGAAAGTTATTTTGTCAAATTTTTAAACAAAAAAGTAGCACAACAAAATAAAATAGCCACCTGATTTTAAAAGTGGCCTATATTTCTGAGGGATGAAGGGGAATAACTCGTCTACAAACCTGCGCAGTCAGGCTTCGTAATTGTATCGAATCACCAAAAATTTAAAATGCGTGTGTGATACAAACAATTTTGGCATAACAAAAATTAACCACAGAAACTAAAGCTTATTTGAGATGCAAACAATACAACTAGATTTAATCCAATGATTTAGAAACTTATTCAAACATAACGTTAAAATAATGAAAAAACTAACAAAAATATAATTCAAAATAAAGTGCATAACCTTAAAAACTGATTTCGAATGTTAAAAGAAAAAAAAATTTTAAATGAAGGACTGCTAGTGAAACGTTACCTGAACAAAGCTTTTAAGAACAAAATTACACGACGCTAGAGAATGGACAGAAAAAAAACAAATTACAATGTTATTACAATTATTATTAACTAAGTTGAAGACTTAACAACTTCTTTTTTCGGCTTCTCCCTACTCGGGGTCGCCACAGCGCGAAAGCTGTTGTATCTTTGCACGAATACACAGGTTTATAAAAAAAACAATAATAAATATTCACAAAAATCACTTAGCCAAAAAACAACCGTATAGAAATATAATGCTTTTGTTCGTTTGCTGTAGTAGCTTGATAGCTTTGAACTGACTGCTAAACCAAAATAAAGGCGCATATTTAACTAGTAACAACTATGCCTGGAGACGCGCGCGTCCAATAATTGTTTGAGCAGAAGGCGCTGATTAAGATTAGAGCGTTTAAGAAAACACTACGTCATCTATTGCACAATATCACAACACCTCCCCAAATAAACTACGACAAAAAAATATATATACATCTTAGCAACAATATTTTTTTGGAGGTCTCTTTGTTCTCGCTGATCGTCGTAGATTGTGTCGCCCGTACTCGTCTCCGGTTGGTAGTCTCGGATTGTTGCGTTGGTTCATCGAAGACTGACCACGCATCTAGTGTTTGAACCAATTGTTGCGTTGGTTCAAACACTAGATGCGTGGTCAGTCCCGGCTGGAAGTGTTTCTGTAGACAAAACGCTCGTTGGGATTTCACAGGGATCATCATCTTGATCCGAACCGTATCGAGGTCGAAGTTGATCAAGATGTCTTCTCCAAGTTGGTCCTCGAGGAATGACTCGTACATTGACGCTTCGTGTACCATGGACTTTCGTAACTATCGCAGGCACCCATCGTGGGTCACGATCTCTTCTAGGGCCGAAGTACAGTGCGTAACAAGGGTCTCCTAGTGAGTAATGATGTTCGACTTTCGAAACCACTTCCGAGTCTTCAGCATTTGAATGCTTGCTCGCTTGTCTTGACTGTCTTCCCTGCAGGAGATGCGGAATGGATGGAACCAAAGTGTCAATTTTGGTGCGAATTCTTCTTCCATTCAACAATTCGCTTGGTGACAGTCCCGATGCAAAAGGAATTCTTCTATACTGCATTAGAAATTCTTGCAAAGCTTCCTTTGGAGGTAACGAGGATTTTCTCAATGCCTGTTTGAACGATTGTATCAAACGCTCGGCAGCACCGTTTGTTGCTGGATGATAAGGTGCTCCGGTGAGATGTACAATGCCTCGTTGTTTGCACCAAGCTTGGAACTCTTGAGACATGAATGTTGTGGCATTATCGGTCACCAACGTGTGGGGATATCCGAAATGAGCAAATTCTTGTTCAAGTATAGCAGTAGTACTTTTCGAAGACGTTGAGGTTGTTGGATGAATGCAAGGATATTTTGAATAAGCGTCTACAAGGACTAACCAGTTTCTTCCCAGAAAGTTGATCGCATGGTCCAAGTGGAGTCTTGACCATGGTTTTTCTGGCATCATCCACGGATGGATTGAAGGTTTATCCGGCTTATTTTGAAATTGGCCACAGGAAGTCCATTTGCGACATAAATCCTCAATGTCAAAGTCAATTCTAGGCCAATAGACAGTTGACCTGGCAAGTTGTTTCATCCGTTGCATGCCGAAATGTCCAAGGTGTAATAATTTAAGAATATGATTACGTAGGGTTGAAGGAATTATTACCCGTAAGCCGTAAAAAACGCAACCATTCTCTGTTGACAACGAATTTTCCAACTTTTTGAAGTCTTTAAGCTCTTCCGAAAATGCATGCGGCCATCCCTCCTTCACAAATCGCATTACTTGGGCAAGAATTGGATCCTTGGCAGTCTCTCTGACCACAAGCAATGGATTGTCAGGATTGATTTGACGACTGATTGTTCGAACTAAACAAACGCTATCGACATCATCTTCCATCTCCTCCCCATCAAAACTTGTGTCATTTGAAAATGGCAAGCGACTAAGAGCATCGGCATTGCCATGGTCCTTGCTTCTACGGTATTCCACCGTGTAGTCATATTGATGGACTAGTAATGCCCATCGTGCAAGTCGATTCGCGGCCATTGCAGGAGTACCTTTATCAGGGGCAAACAAGGTCACTAAAGGTTTGTGATCGGTAACCACAATGAACTTACGACCGTAGAGAAACTGATGAAATTTCTTCAAAGCGTACACTAAGGATAGTGCTTCTTTCTGTATTTGGCTGTAGCGTCTTTGTGTTGCCGATAGAATTTTAGAAATATTGAGAATCGGACGCTCGCTTCCGTCTGCAAAGCGATGAAATAATACCGCTCCAATTCCGCATTCTGAGGCGTCACAAGATAAACCCAACGGAAGAGATGGGTCATAGTGCGCAAGTACAGTCTCTGTGCATAGTAACCGTTTGATCTTTTTGAAAGATGTCGCTTCTTCTTCACCCCACTGCCACTGTTGTCCTTTGCGTGTAAGCTTGTACAACGGCTCGGTGATTTCCGAAAAATATGGAGGTAAGAACTTAGAATAAAACTGCACAGATGCTAAAAAAGATTTTAACGTAGAAATGTTCTTGGGTGTAGGCATTTCTAGTATGGCATCAACTTTGGACCCTTTTGCAATTCCTCGACTTGATAAAGTGTGACCCAGGTAATCAATTGATACTTGGGCGAAAACACATTTCTCACGGTTGCAGCGAAGACCTTTTTCTTCTAGTCTTTTGAACAAAGCTCGCAGGTTCATCAAATGATCTTTTGCGTTGTCACCACTTACCAAAATATCATCGAAATACATGGCAACTCCTCGCAAATTTGGCGTTAACTGTTCCATGATTTCTTGGAAATACCCTGGTGCGGATTTAATTCCGAAAGGAAGTCTTTTCTGCAGTAAAACTCCTTTGTGAGTGCTGAGAGCCAGCTTCTTCTGGCTGTCAGGAGAAAGACAGATTTGATTATATGCATTAGCTAGATCAATCTTACTAAAGCAGTAACCACGTCCTAGCTTGCGCATTAGATCTTCTGGGAGAGGGATTGGTTGACGATGGTCTTCCAGTTGCGAGTTTACAGTCACCGAATAATCTCCACAAACTCGGATGCTTGCTTTTGCTTGACCTGGCAAAGGAGACTTTCGAATAGGAACCACGGGGGTGCCGTACGAGTTAAAATCTGTAAGCTCCCATATACCTCTCTTAATTCCTGCTTCGTATGCTTCGTTTAAATCTTGTAGGATTGAGAACGGAACAGGTCTTGGCTTCTTGAAAATAGGTTTAGCTTCAGGTTTAAACCGTACGTCCAGTGAAAAATCTTTTAGACATCCCAATGTAGATTCAAATAAAGTAGGAAACTCTCCACATAATTGAATACATGCCGCATCTAAAGAGTTTTCTGGACCAGTTGTAGTGACGTGCTCTATCGTTGCAGTAGATTCAGCACAACTTAGGTTTTCTCTGAAGTGATCAGTTAAGTTGGTGAGTTTCAACTTCATCATCGCCAGACGACCTAGTAAATTTAGATTGGGCACCTTAGTGACAATTACAGGAAAGGTCACGTCAGGTGATTTTCCATCAATACTTGCAGTTGATTGGAATTGTCCCACGACGGGTAGCGGGCTACCTTCAGCAACTTGATATTGAACTGTTACAGGTTGTAGAGTGGGTTTACCCAGCGTTTGCCACGTCGCTTCACAGCAAAATGTGTCACTGGCTCCGCTATCAATTTCAAACTTAATTCTGTGGTCATTAAGTCTAATAGTTTGATAGATGGGTGAAACAGAACATTGGACTTTGTGCACCAATTTCATCTGTTGTTTCACAAGCTTACTGTTATCTCTGAGTCGAGACATGCATACAGATTGCAGATGACCTGTTTTCTTGCAGAAGCTGCAAATAGCTTTAATGTGGGGACAAGCTTCGCTGAAATGTCCAGAATTTCCACACCTGAAGCAGGCGGTTTTCTTTTCTTGCGTTTTGGAAGTTTTGGACTTTGCGTGATAAACTTTCTGCACCGACGTAGAAGGTTGACCGTGTACGGTTTCCTTTGCTACCTTAGCTGCTTCTTCCACTTCTTGAGCCACTCGGATGGCGTTGCTAAACTTCAGTTCATCGTCCTTGAGCTTGAAGAGTGTCTTCAAAACTGCTTCGTTGTCGACTGAACAGATAAATTTAGTTCGCAAGGCTTCATCTAAAGGATCTTTAATGGATTGAAAATCACACGTAGCTGCATCTTGTCGTATTCTGCTTGCCAGTTCAGGAATAGTTTCGCCAGGTTTGCGTTTCATGTCAGACCAAAACTTGAAACGTTCTCTGACAACAAATCGTTTTGGGTCGAACTGCTCTGCCATAAACGTCTGAATATCATTCATGGTTAGCTCATGTATGCTTTTGACAGGTTGTTGCTGAGCCGCTAAGTTGCTAAGCATTTTGTAAACGGAGTTAGATTGGCTGGTAAGAAAAATTTGTGCTTGCTTGTTGTCGGGAATAGAGTTAGCAGTGACGAATGTTCGGAACCTTGCCAAATAATCAGTCCATAACTCAGATGTAGAATCGAATGGTTGAAAACTTGCCATCGGTGTTGGAACATCCTCGTCGCCACTTTTGCCTGTTGTATCTTTGCACGAATACACAGGTTTATAAAAAAAACAATAATAAATATTCACAAAAATCACTTAGCCAAAAAACAACCGTATTGAAATATAATGCTTTTGTTCGTTTGCTGTAGTAGCTTGATAGCTTTGAACTGACTGCTAAACCAAAATAAAGGCGCATATTTAACTAGTAACAACTATGCCTGGAGACGCGCGCGTCCAATAATTGTTTGAGCAGAAGGCGCTGATTAAGATTAGAGCGTTTAAGAAAACACTACGTCATCTATTGCACAATATCACAACATGTATTGCACAATATTCTCCATTTCACTCGTCATCTATTGCACAATATTCTCCATTTCACTCGATCTACTTCGTCTCCTTCCCCAGCTCCAACCCTTTCCATGTCTTCTTCCAACAAATCCATCCACCTTCTCCTTGGCCTTCCTCTTTTCCTTTTGCCTGGCACCGCCATATCCATCATCCTTTTCCCCACGTAGTCTTCTTCTCTCTTTTTTACGTGTCCATACCAACGTAGCCTTGAATTCCGAAGTTTGTCTTCTAGCTTTGCAATTTTCGTTGTCCCTCTCACGTATTCGTTTCTTATCTTATCCTTTCTTGTCATTCCCAGTTCCCATCTCACCATTTTCAACACTGCAACTTTCATTTTTCCCACCTGTTTTTCCGTCACTGCCACTGTTTCCATTCCATAAAGTATGGTTGGTCTGTCCCGTGTCTAGGGTCCAGGTTCAATCTTTGATGCGGCTTCTGTTTTCATCCACTTGAATACAACAGTACTTTAATAACTCTTCTCTTATAAACTTATTCAAAACCATTTACCAAACCTTAATTAAATAGAATGTTCCAAACCTTATTCAAATAGAATCAAAAGTAATAATTACAAAAGCATAAATTAACACAACGAAATATCCCTAACCCTAATCCAGTGTTTCTCAACCCCAAGTCCGCGGACTCATTTGAGTCCGCGTAATGTTCTGGTGAGTCCACGAGCACATTAACTTTGTAAATTTTTATGCAATTATTATCTGTACATGTTACGCACATTCTCGTTTGTTAGGTATTGTCCGTCATTGAGCTTCATCTTAATATTTCAGATACGTTTTGCCGCCTTTTTCACGGTACCGAATTTTGTAATCTTGCGCGTTATGATGTCATAAAGAAATTTAACAAGCTCTCTTAAAAGAAAATGTGTTTTTGACCAGTAAGATATATGGTTCTGTGGTTAAAGAACAATTTTTAAGTCAGTTGATTTGAAAGAGTTTAGCAAAGTTAACTTATTTAACTTATGTTGATTTTATCCAAGTTAAAATATTTAACAAGTTAATTTAATATCTATTCATGGCAAAACAAAAGCAGGTGTTTGCATAAAATGATGAATACTTGAAGCTGGGATTTATTTCGGTTGAGGTAAATGGTGAAGTAAGGCCACACTGTGTGTTGTGCTTAAAATTCTTAGCTTAGAGCTCTTTGAAAGAAGCAAAACTTTGTCGGCATCTAGAAGCAAACCATGAAAAATTTGTCAACAAAACTCTTAATGTGTTTAAAGAAAAAGAATATCAGGTAAAACGAAGTTACATTGATCGCCCAGCTGCTTGGGGAGGAGTAATTTACTCTCACAATAAAGCAGTGCGTGCTTTTTCTTTGTTTCTTGAAAAATTGCTCGAGAAAAAGCGTCTCATACAGCGGGAGAGAACTTGATTAATCCAGCAGCTGTGGAAATGGCCAGGATATTGTGTGGTGATAATGTTAGCTATGGTTCCTTTCTCAAACGACACCATCAAGCGGCGTATTCAAGAAATATCAGAAGATATTCTGCAACAAGCTATTGCTTTTGTAAAGCGCAGTGGAAAATTTAGTTTGCAATTGGATGAGACAACAGATATCTTGACACAAACGACTATATGGAGCAGTTTTTGTTTTGCCCTCCACTTGCTAAAAATACCACAGGAGAGCAAATATTTAAGAAAGTAGATTTGTTCTTTAAAAAACATCAGCTTAAATGGTCTAACTGTGTGTGTCTTTGGGAGGATGGCGCTCCGTCCATGATGGAATGTAAAAAGAGTTTCATAAGTTTCGTGAAAAAGGAAAATAAAAACATTTTAGTTGTTCACTGTCTTCTCCACAAAAACAATCTAGCAACGAAAGAGATACAAGAAGACCTTGCCATAGTTTTCAAAAAAGTTGTATCTGTGGTCAATTTTATTAAATCTCGTCCCTTAAACACTCGTTTATTTCGTGTATTGTGTGATGAAATGGGGCTGAACACAATGGGCTTCTGTTCCATTGCAATAATCGTTGGAAAGGTACTGGAGAAACCATGAAATCAGCACCTTTTTAGAAGAACAGAAACATGAATTTTTTGATCGCTTTAATGATGACAAATAGATTGCCAAGTTGCTTTTCTTAGCTGATGTTTTCAGCCATGTGAACCAACTTAATAGCTCTATGCAAGGAAAAGAGAAAATTTTTTTTGATATATCAGAAGGCATTGATGCATTTAAAGCTGAAATAAAATTGTGGATGCATCGAATGGAAAGTGAAAAGTTGGCTCCTTTTCCAGCATTGAATTTATTTGTTTAGGAGAAAAATATTGATTTGCGCAGCATTTTACAAATCTTTCTTGAGCACTTCAATGCATTTTTTTCTGAGCTGGATCGATATATTCCTTCTCACAACTATAGCAAAATATTTAACGGTTTGGTTGGAAAGTCGATTTGGGGTGTCAGCGCTAGAGGTTTATTCAGAAATGAACTGCATTGTTGAATAGTTGATAGAACTGCAAAGTAGACATCGTCGTCGTCGTCGTTTGAAGGGCATCCACTCCAGGCCAGACACAAACAGAACTTGGACCGAAGGTTTATCCTTTTACTACCCCAGATTGCTGCACTGCCTGGATCAGATGCTGGCAGTGATGTCATTAAGCCAGCATCTAGTTTTGTCATCCAAAACCGTCAGACCTCGTGCTCCATGTGGTGCCCGATGTATAGGGCACGCTGTTAGCACATGGTCTGCGGTTTGCTCAGAGGCGCCAAACTCGCAATTTGGTGAAGGAGTGAGACCCCATTTGTGCATGGACGAATGGAATCGCCCAACACCAGTCCGCAGGCGGTTGAGCTTAACCCAAGCTGCTCGGGGTAAGCCCATCCCAACAGGCCTGGCACTGGTCTCGGGCACAAAAGCACGGAGCCTGAAAGCATTTTCACAGTACTCCACGTTCCATTTGCGATTTGTCCATTCAGAGGCGCGGATGCCAAGTCTGGCAAGGTTGTCCAAAAGATTCCGCGCAGCTGGCACAAACGGGGGTCTGGATCTTAGTCTCACTTGGCGAGTATCTGAGGACCCACTTAAAAGACCATACAAGATATGATCGGGGTCCAGAGATCCACGGTGATCCAAGGAGAGTGTCGCTCCCAGTCGGCGAAGCTCAGCTGGCTGGATGCCTGAAAGTACAGGTAAGTGGTCCGTTGGAGTGGGACGCAGGCATCCAGTAATTATGCGCAAGGCGTCATTCAAGACACTGTCAATGAGGCGAGTGTGAGCACTGCGACACCAGACTGGCGCACAGTACTCAGCTGTTGAGTACACTAGAGACAAGGTGGCTATGCGTAGTATTTTAGCACCAGCACCCCATCCCGAGCCCACGAGTCGCCTCAGCCGTGTGACGCGCGATGATAGTTTTTTGCGCAATGCCACTAAATGGTGACGAAACGTGAGAGATCTGTCCAGTTTTACCACAAGGTAAGTAGGGGTTGGACAGAACGGTAAAAGTCTACCGTTGTTGTAGACCTTTAGCTCACGTTTGGCCTCTCGGTTATTCAAGTGAAAGGCTGTCGTCACCGTCTTAGTGTGACTGAGCTTCAACCTCCAAGTCTGGAGATACGCTGACAGTGTGGACATGTCTTGGCTTAATGTCTCCTCCAAGTCCTTCCAGTTTCCAGAAGAGTGCAACAATGCTAAATCATCAGCAAAAGCAAACTTTCTGGAAATCATGGAAGGAAGATCGTACGTATAGATGTTAAATAGGAGGGGAGCCAAGACCGATCCCTGAGGAACGCCGTTTTTAAGACGGCGTAGCCTGCTTTGCTTGCTGTCACCGGTGGTAATCGTGAAACTTCGATTTCGGACAAGCTTCATGATCATTTTGACCATGTGCTTATCCGGAAGTAGTCTCAGCAGCTTGCAGATAAGTTCACGGTGCCAGACAGTGTCATAAGCAGCTGTCAGATCGATAAATACGGCACCGGCCTTCTTTTTAGTCTCGAAAGAATCCTTGATGTTCTGGGTTAGCAGAGCAACTTGATCTACGGTTGACTTCTCGCGTCGGAACCCAGCCTGCTCTTTAGGGAGCAGTGGATCGATTAATAGTTCAACGCGGGCGTAGATAAGCCTCTCGAGGATCTTGTAGGGGACACAGAGCAGAGATATCGGTCGATAACTCTTTGGGTCCCCCACGGGCTTTCCTGGTTTTGGGATCGCGACCACAAGCGGTCTTGGGAATTTTGAGTCGGCGCAAACAGGAAGAAAGGAAGTCACGTAACCAGGACTTCACGTAATCGGCAAAGTAGACAGATGTGGAGAGACAAGTTTAAAATTGTTTTTCTGACTCAATTTTGGGCGCATGTTCGGTCAAAGAAACCTAATCTTTCTGATCTCTGCAAGCAAGCAACGATAGCTCTTTTGCCTTTTTCCGACTACATACTTGTGTGAGGCTGGCTTTTCAACATTGACGATGATTAAAACTAAACACCGGAACTAACTTCAACACCAAGAGGATATCAGTGCATTGACGACCATAATTTCTGATTTCGACAAACTTGTGTAACAAGTTCAGGGACAAGTTCTCACTTAGATTTTCAGTGCATATGTGCCCAGTAAATAAACTGCTCTTGCTTTTTAACTTACTGTTAGTGTGAACTAAATTAGTTTCTATTCCTATTACTTGAGTCCACGAATACTTATGCTAATGGGGAAATAGTCCGTGGGCTAAAAAGGTTGAGAACCACTGCCCTAATCTAACTAAACAGTTAGCACATCTTAACATAAATAAAACACTTCCTAAACCTAAACTAGCTAAACACATCTGACCACGTTGTTCGAACGAATGAAACATCAGGTTACATAAAGCACATTGTTACGTCACTATCTTAAACATCACAGGTCCAACAACACTCTTGTACATTTTACCCTTAACCTAAACTTCCTGTCGCACAGAAATCCCGACACCTTCCTCCAACTCATGCATCCTGCTTGGATCCTTCTCCTTACTTCTTCTTTACATCTTCATTGCTACTAACTGTTTAACCCAGGTATTTGAAGTTTTTTTGCTCTATTTACCTTTTTTACCTCTGTTTCTCCTTGCATCTTCAACTCTTCTCCATCATCCCCAACCCTCAAATATTCGGTCTTGCTCCGGCTTACTTTCAGGCCTCTTCGCTCCAGTGCATTTCTGCAAATCATCAGATCCTGCTCTAGCTCTCTATGATTTTGCCTAGACAGCACTATGTCATCTGCAAACAGCATATTACGTGGTGCGTTCTTCCTGATGTCTTCCGTCAGCCTGTCTATGATGATGGCAAAACGAAATGGTCTGAGTGCTGAATCTTGGTGAAGTCTAACACCAACCTTGAATTACTCAGTCAATCCTACTACACTTCTCACAGTTGTTGTCGCTCCGTCATAGATAATCTTTACGTAGCAGTCTGATGTTTCAGCTAACCGGAAGCATTCCCACAGTTCCTCTTTGGGTACCCTGTTGTATGCTTTCTCCAAGTCAATAAAGGCACAGTGCACTGCCTTTTGCTCTTCGGTCCACTTTTACAACAGCATCCTTAGACAAAAGATTGCGTCGGTGGTACACCTTCCTGGAATGACCTCAAATTGTTGCTTAGCGATCGTCACCTCCTTTTTTATCCTTGCTTCTATTATCTTCTCTCACAATTTCATAATGTGTCTCATCAACTTGATCGCCCGGTAGTTTCCACATTCTTTGATGTCTCCTTTACCTTTGTACAAAATACAAGCACACTCCTCTTCCATTCATCTGGCATCTTCTCTCCTCGCAAGAGTCTGTTGAAGAAGTTCACGAAAAACTCCACACCTTTATTGCCTAGAGCAATCCATGCTTCCATTGGTATGTCATCAGGTCCTTGAGCCTTTCCCTTCTTCATCTTCCTCAACCCACTCCTGACTTCTTCTCCAGAGATCTCTTCCACATTCCTTTCTCTCCCTTCTGTTATCGTTTCTCTTTTTTCTCTAGGGTTTTCATGGTTGAGTAAGTTGTCAAAATACTCCTTCCATCTCTGTTTCACTTTCTCTTCTTCCATCAGAATCTCCCCAGTTTTACTATTGATTACTCTTACTTGTTGAACATCCTTGCTTTGTCTGTTTCTCTGCTTTGCTATTTTGAACACCTTATTTTTCCTCCTTTGTTTCCAGTTTTTTGTACAGTTCCTCATATGCCTTGTTTCTTGCTTTTGCCACTTCTCTCTTAGCTTGCTTTCTTGTAGTTTTATAGGCTAACTTGCTTACATCATCTCTGATGGTATCCCATACTTTTTTAGCTTTTTTCTTATCCTTCAGCTTCTCCTGGACATCCTGGCTCCACTACCACGTTTCCTGTATACCTGCTGTGCTAATTTTTCCCGATGTTTCACCCAGTTCCCCTCTGGCAATACAACTATTCTTTGCCAGTATTCCTGTCCACCAAGTATTCCCTTTCAATCACTTCCATTTTGAATTTATTGTTCACTTTTGAGTCCTTTAGTTTTCACCATTTTATTCTCCTCACTAGTTGTGGTGCTTTCCTCCACTTTGTCCAGATGATGATTGCACTATGACCACTATTCTGTGCTGTTTCGCTACACTTTCACCGACAACAACTTTTGTATCCACCACCTCCTTGATTCTTCGTCTTCTCACCATAATATAATCCACCTGCGAACTGCGTCCGCCACTGATGCAGGTGACTCTATGTGCTGGTTTCTTTACAAAATATGTGTTAGTGATCGCTAGTTTTCTTCATTTAGCAAAATCCACCACTGCTTTACCTTCGTTATTTCTTTTCCCTAATCCATGTCTGCCGATGCATTCTTCATCACCATAATTCCCTTCTCCTACGTGCCCATACAGGTCTGCTCCCTCCACAATTCTTTCATTTTTTGGTATCTTTTCTACTGTCTCATCTAGGTCCAGCCAGAATGTTTCCTTTTCTTCACGTATGCACCTCACCTGCGGCGCATACGCACTGATAACATTCAACATAACACCATCAAGCTCCACCTTCAAGCATATTATCCTGTCTGTTACCCTCCGTAATTCCACTACTCTGTCCACATGCTCCTTTTTCAATACGATTCCGACTCCATCCTTTTTTGTTTCCACTTTTACAGACCACATTTTATATCTTCCACCCATGCATCTTGCTCTCTCACCCTTCCCACAAGTTTCCTGCACACACAGCATGTCCACCCCTCTTCGTTTTATAAGATCCGCCACTTCTCTTCCTTTACCATCATGGTTCCAACATTTAATGTAGCAACCCTCAACTTGATCTTCTTAGTGTTAATTTCAAACGTTTACTGTAGACCGCACAGCAAATCCCTCTCTTCTTGGCTTCAATTTCTTCAACTATGGGGAAGCTATCCGAGCCTTCCCCAATCACACCGCTGGTTTTCCACACTTCTTATGGCTTTATAATATTTACGAGTATTAAACTTGAGATTTCGATATGAAGGTATAACAGGCTTCCACAAGCCAACGACCACAATTATTTTCTAAACACGACAGCTCAAACGGTGCAGCCAACGTACAACCAACGTTCAGCCAACGATACAACCAACGTGCAGCCAACGATGCAACCAACGTGCAGCCAACGATGCAATCGCAAAACGAAATTTTCCTAAATTTCGCTTGCGATCTACTAACTCACTCTTCAAACCAAACCAAATCACCGAACCACTTGATCACCAACCACTGAAAGGAATCAAATTCACCAACATCTCAATTTATAGTGTGCTCGCCACGTGTAAGTGAACCAATCAGATTTCATTAAAATCACTGCACGTGATCTGCCTATAAAGCAGTGAACGCAAACATAGAATTAATTACGAGGTTTCAAAAAAAAAACTTCTATTCAGTCATGTTAAAGTTTTTTTATCAGAAATCTATTACCCTTCTTTCAGTAAAGTTACATTGACGATTTTATTTAACTGATCAAATTGCGATGCATGAATTTATTAATAAAATCGGTCAACTTTCAATTTATTATAGCAAATAAAAGTTAAAATTTAAAACCAACTGTATCATTATGAAAAATCAATTTCGACCTATAAAGGTCATCATCAGTTTCTGTAAAAAAATTAATTAAAATAGATTACCATATATTTGACAAGACATTTTGAAAATTCTACTCATACTATACGGGTCCTGACTCAATGACACAAAGTGAAGCTTTCAATAAAAACTAAGAGCTAAACGACACAATAACTGACATAACGATTATGGATTACGTAACAATGAAGAAAACGTACAGTGTAAAACTTGTAGTGAAATAAAATCAATCAATCAATCTTTGTTTATTTGTTGCAGAATACATATACAATATAGAAAACAATAGAATATTATTTTACCATTATTTGTTAATACGATTCTACAACAGGGATGCAGCGAAAGACCGCCTTAATACTGAAATAAAAACCGCCTTGTTAAGCCTTCAACTTAAGAACTTAGAATTGACTTCAACTTAGAATTGACTATGACTTGCTTGAATAACGTTATTCTACAATATTTAGATAAATTTTATGTACAAAAAAATGGAATTGTTACTGGAGACAATCATTCAGTTTCTATAGCGAATATTTGCATGCATTATATACTATTGCCGTTGGCTAAAGTACTGAACAAAACTGTTGTCTTTAAAAGATACATTAATGACATCATTTCGCTGTCATATAATTATTCTACAACAACAAAAATTAAAGAGCTACTCCAAGCCCAGTTTAATGATTTTAATCTGCAACTAGTTTTTAACAGTATTAACACCGAAAATATGGATGATAAACTAGAATTTTTAAATGTACTCCATGTAACAACCCTAAATGCCAAAGGTGGTTTTATTACAAAAAATTTCATAAAATCTACAGCCAAAGACCGATGTTTTCTCAATGGCGCATCACATCATCCTACATCAGTATACAAGTCAATTGTTTTTGGAGAAGCTGTCCGACTTCGTCGCCTTAATGAACGTAAATCCGATTACTTAAAAAGTTTAGTTAATCTAAAAGATAAATATTTCCGTTTAAATTTTAACCAAAAAATGACAGAAAATATGTTGGAAATTGCTAAACACTGGGAAGATCGCTTCGAACCAAAATCGCAACATCACAAGAAAAACAGAATTGTTTGGGCAACGCAGTTTACCAATCTACTTCAACTGTCTAACCAAGAAAAGAAACTAAAACCGGAAGCAGCTATTGTATATAAAAACCCACCCACATTAGCTACTAAATTAACGAATTACAAAAAATTATCACAGATTCTTCCTAATACGGATAACCGAGGTTCATACCCATGTGGAAAATGTGCTTTATGTGGAAACTTTAAAAACTATAAAAATATGGTTAAAACAGTTGATTATATTACTTTGCACTCAAATAGCAAAAAATTTAATTTAAAACAACATCTTACTTGCAAAAATTATGGTATTTACGTCGCAGAATGTAAATTTTGTAAAATGCAATACGTAGGACAAACTAAAAACAAATTTTTTACCCGATGGAATAACCACCGCTCATTCTGGAACAAATTTAACGTTAAGGATAACAATGACCGAGCTGCCCTCCTTAAACATTTTTATACGAATTTTGATGCTTTTAATGGTAAACCTGACATCACTGAATGCTACATGGTCATATTTGTAAAACAACCAGATAAAACTTTATTAGATTGGTGTGAAAATAAATGGATTAATAATTTGAATGCTAAAATTAATATTAATAAAATTTTTTTGTCTTATAATTGCGATTAATTTTTAAACCCGTTTATCCTTTACTATACACAGTTAAACTACAACAGTTTTGCTAATCTTTTCAGTCAACACTTTGAATCTTTAGCGGGAGTTTGCGGTTTTTATTTCACTACAAGTTTTACACTGTACGTTTTCTTCATTGTTACGTAATCCATAATCGTTATGTCAGTTATTGTGTCGTTTAGCTCTTAGTTTTTATTGAAACCTTCACTTTGTGTCATTGAGTCAGGACCCGTATAGTATGAGTAGAATTTTCAAAATGTCTTGTCAAATATATGGTAATCTATTTTAATTAATTTTTTTACAGAAACTGATGATGACCTTTATAGGTCGAAATTGATTTTTCATAATGATACAGTTGGTTTTAAATTTTAACTTTTATTTGCTATAATAAATTGAAGTTGACCGATTTTATTAACAAATTCATGCATCGCAATCTATTCAGTCATTAACTTTTTCAATTTCTGTGCGAGTTCTATTTTTATGATTTTAACACTTAGCTTTCTTCCTCTCTTCATTTCTCTCCTTCCTTCTTTTCCACTTCTTTCCACGCATTCTTTGCATCTAAGTAGCATGTCCACCAGTGACCCTTGGTGCCCAGTCACTACTAACGGTCGTTGTTTTCCCGGGCCTCGACCGATCCGGTATGAAGTCAGATTTTACGACGCACATTGAAAAATATTTGGCTATGTTTTACGCCGGATGCTTTTCCTGTCGCAACCCTCCCCATTTATTCGGACTTGGGACCGGCACTAAGGCTGCTCTGATTTGAACAACCTTAGAGCATTTGAACTACTCCAAACCTACTCTACAACAGAATAACCAACTTTAATCTAGACTACAATTATTAGTAATCTGCTTGATTAGAACGAATATTATTATTGTTATTACTATTATTATTATTATTATTTTTTTTTTTTCTTTTCTTTTCGGCCGTTGAGCTTTGTCTGGCCTTGTCTTTGTTATTTTTCAGAACACGGGACTTCTATCTGGAGAAACTGCTTTTAATAGAGAAACTAGATTGTGTGGCTACTATCTCAACTGAAAATGTTCAAACAATTCTTTTGTGTGTGTGTATGAGTTTTTTTTTCTCGTACCATGTTTCCATGAAATGGTCCTTTTGACCCGTGACAGAATTTCTTTCGGTGGGTTTGTTTGCCTGTCTGACCCTTTTTGGTCACAGGCTTGTGCTTCCCACCATATTTTTACCGCCAACACAACAATGCCTCAAATACATTGTACGTCTTGCTTTGTCGCGCTTTACTTTTTTGTCTCTTATTTTGTTTTTCCCAGTCTTATAATTCCTTATCTGCTTTTCTATGTAAGGTGTTGCAACCATGCATCATTCTTCTAACTATTATATCAAATATTACTGTGTGCATACTATAACGTTTAATGCTTTGTTGCTTCTTCCTTTTTCTTCTTCTGCTATAGTCCTATACGTTTGTTTAATTCTTTCTGTTTTTATTGTAGCGGAGCAGAAATAAAAGATACTGATACTGATACTGAGGCTGGGTTAAGTGGAAGGCTTAGCAACGCGATTTAAGTTGAAGGCTTAACAACGCGAGTTCAAAATCCAACAAAAATGCTAAATTAAAAAAATGATAATCTTTTTACCACGCCAGAGGTTTTACAATACGCCTCCTTGGTGGGACCTCACAACTTGGCGCAACCATGCTACGCGCGCATTGTCCGTCGCAACAGCCTAAAATGTAGCATGGTCACAAGTCACAACTTTGTTTAGCAAGAGTATCAAAAAAATAGCCCAATCTGGCAACTTTGCTAAAGCAGCATTTCCACTAGAAATGAGCATGGACGGGATGCGGAGCCAAACTAAGGTGGTTTTTCGCTGCAGCCAGATAATCCGAATTGTCATTTATTGTGGGTTAGCATGGGAATGGATTAGACTGTTGAATAAAAGAGCTCAATATTTAATAGCTTATTTAAAAATCTGAGTCATGGTATTTTGATAAAATTTTGAAAAAACAAAACAAAAGCAGCGTTATATTGCCCATATACATTGTTTTTTTTTTAATTGAATTTGCTAAATAATTTGATACAGATTATATATTTGCAGAGTTAAATAAAAACAGTTAGTTATTTTATGTATATATTAACATCTCACAATTATTTGAAAATTAAATAATTTTTTATTTCTCAAAAAATACTTTATTCTCGATTTTTGCAGCTGAAAATCTGATAACACATGAGAATGAAAAAATACGTGGGTTTATTTTTTTTCTTGAAATGATATTGTTTTCTGATTGATCTAGTTATATGAATGTAGTTGTATGACCTATATGAAGTATTAAATAAATTTTTTGGAAAATTTTGATTAATAGCATAAATGCATGAGTTTTGCTTTTTTAACTTGATTTTTTTGTTATTTTTTATCTTAATTAACAGATTTGTTATTGCCATAGGTGGGCACGGTACTTCTTAAAAGTACCGCGGTACCGGTACTCGATTCTTTTGAATAATACGAATTAATGGTAATAACTAAAACTCTGTCATACATTGGATTTCATTTAACAAAGCGAAAACAATATCGTACGTATCCAACTGCTCACTTTTAAAAATCAATTATGCTTTGGATGTAAAAACATGCGTGAATATGTTTTTAATTTGATTTTTGCATAAAATATGCCTTGGATATATGAAAGGCCTAATGAATACGTTGTCTTCTGCTTTGTTTTTTATATTAAAAAAAGTTTGTCAAAAATTGTATTAATTTTCATATAACTTATTACAGTGGTTTAATCAAAGTTATTCTCCAACTTTTTGGGTCACAAACCTCTATTTGCAAATCTTTTTTATCATGGACCCCAATTTTATTTCACATCAACTTTCTGCCCAAACAACGAGGAAAGATAAAACAAACCCAAAAATAAATAACACAAAATCCGTTAAAAAATAAATGCTTATAAACAGGCATACCATATTTCCGTAGGGGCAAACCGGGACGCTCGTTTATAGACAAAAATTCGTCCCTAAAAAAAGCGTTTTCTAAAAAAAAGTCTTCACTTGGAATCTGTCTCGGATTTCATGGTATGGATTACCAGGTATATTATGTTGACAAATTTTGTCATATGGTGGCGGGCCCCTTGTGCGCTCATCATGGACCTCATTTTGGGAAACTGTGGTTTTGATAATTTAGTAAAATTACTCAACCTTCGCTGGCCGTTAACTGTTATGATAATTTTTTATATTTTTGCTTTAAAAACAAAAATTAAAATTTCATCAAGTCCCTTTTGCATTGGTATGAATATGAAATCTGGTGTTTAGTGGATTTTTGATTTTATGCAAAATGTTTTCATTTTTATACTTAGACAACTAGAATGTTTCTTGCAAATGCAATACCTTCAGAAAATATTTACTACACTAAGATTGATTCCTATAATTTCTCATATACCATATTTAGCGCCGAAAGCGCTAAAGATTTGACAAAATTGCACGCAAAAATGCTACTTTTTCCAAAGTTACAATGTCTTTTTTGCACAATAATTACTATATGCACATTAAACACGCTAATCACTTTTTTTTTGCACAACTGATGCGGTGACCATGCACAATTTTTTTATACATCTTATAACGTATATAGTTTAATGAAAACAATGCACTACCAGCGTAACTACGATAAGCACGGCTAAGCCGCAAGGGCATACTGGCGGTGGTTTCGATATACTGACCACATCATCGAGTCAGTTAACACGAATCGGGTAAAGTTAAGCTAAGCCCTGCAGTTCCATTGCTAACATTAAGTAAGAATGCCGACAGTCAAGCCAATCAACAAGCAAATGCCCGCAGACCTGCTTTGTCCTTGTTAGGACTCGTCAGGACACTAAGCTTGTTGTTGACCCCAGCTAAAATCAGAAAAAAATTTCATACTCTTTGGATAGAGATACTTAATGTTGTAATAAAATATTATTTCGGATTGAAAAAGAAAGTTTCGAAAGGTGGTCAACTTTCGTAAATTGGCCAAAAAGCAAAGATTAGTTTCAGAAAGTTAACCACTTCGGCGGTTTGATTGATCTCATGATTAAAAGAAAAATTCTTTCACAGCTGGAATCCCCTTAGCGAGGTTACTGCAGTTCACAGAAGAAGAAACTCTATTTCAGCAAAATCTGATTTCATTATTAAAATGCTTCGATCTTAGCAACAACGAATGTTTTTAAAATTCACTGGACTTTTTAAACAATTTCAGAAATGAACTTTTCATATAATAAAAAAAATACAATTCATTCTAAAAAAAAATTGAAATTTTAAGTGTCACATCGTGATTTTTTACAATTGTAAGCCTAATTAAAAAATTTAGTTAGGATTGATTACTTTGATAAAATTAATTTTTTTGGATTTTTGCAAGCTGTTTTCTTTTTTAGTAGGTTAGTCTAGCTTACATAGTAGAATATTTTATAGTTGAACTTGACTAATGCTCTGGCGTATATTTTTTGATTTTAAATTTATTGTACATTGAATTGTTTATTAATACATTTCGTCAGAGCAGGGCTGTCCAACCCGAGACCCGCAAAGTCTATTGTTGAAGCCTATCAAAGAATTTGTAATTACATAACCGATCAAATTACTGTAATGCTTTGAATCAATCCAATGACTCGCAGAAAAATCGGAATAAATAGCCTAACTTTCGTCCCACTAGAGATTTTTCGCTTTATATAAGAATAAAACACGTAGATATATCAAACAGGTGACCTTTTTTGTTTGGTCTTTAACTAAATTTGTAGTCCGAATTCCTGTTATCAAGGAGGTTCATTCAAAAATAACACATTAAAAATAAGTAAAGACAAAAAAGAAGATACTGCCATTTCTGTACCGATTGCGACCCGCAATAAACTTTTCGACAAAAATTGGATTATAATGGTTAAAAGATTGAGCGTCCCTACGTCAGAGTATAAAACAACCGAACATTTTCTAAAACAGTCATTATCATCAAAATTAATTTCTACCGAGAGTAATTTGGGATTTTAATATTGATTTTGTCACAACTTGAGACACCGACATTGTTTCTTTCAGAATTATTTAATTTATAGTACGAATTTTGACATTAGAATATCGGTATCATAACATCGGTACAACCAATCATAGCCGTACCTGCCGGCGGGGCAGGGAGGGCAAATGCTCACTCAAGTTTCTAAGATTTGGGCAAAATTGAAATTTTTCGGGCAGTGACAAGAAAATATTTGGGCAAAGTCAAAAATTTTAGGACAGTGACAATGATCAAACTGCAAAAAATAGTTACCAAATTTAGGTGAAGACTTTTTTTTGTAGAGAACACCTTGCTTTTGGGTCGAAAATTGAAAAATATGAGACTCAATTCAAATGAAGAATTTTTTTTTTTTTAAAGATCACCATGATTTTAGGACAAAATTTGTTCTTGGTTTGCGAATCTCAGACAATTTTTTGTTCTATCCGTAATGTACTAGAAAATTATGATTTAGGCAAACGTCACAAAATTTGGGCAAAACTTCATTGCCCCCATATTTTCTGGCTGGTACGCCTATGCAACCAATTAATGATATTGCACTCAAGCGTAACACAATATGTATGCTATTCGAATGTCTTTTGACTTTGTTTATGTAAATGTTCGATATAGTTCCCAGCATAATTGAAAAGTAGGGCGGAAGTCCTTTGATAATTTTCGATCACCTCAAGCAAACTGCGACAAATATTTCTTAAAACTTCACTTTTTAAATCAATCTATATAATTCGATCTTTTGGTCATTTTCATCAAACGCTCAGTGCAACAAAGAAAAGTAGGCTATTCTATTTAAAGTTATTTCAAACATAAACTTACAAGGAGGAAAAACGAACTCACACCTATCTAGATATTGTATTGTACAGAAAGTAACATATAAAAATAAAATAGCTATTTACGCCAAGTCATTTATGCTAAATTTTAATACCGGTGCGTAGTGTTGTAAAATATTTTCCACTGCTTGTTCTTATTGCAAACAAAAATATTAGAAAAAAGCTGGAGCAGGGATCTTTTAACTCTGCTACATTTGATGTGTCATCTGCTTGAATAAAAACAAGTCAAATAACCTCTGCTGGTGCGTTTTCCGTTTAGTTTAATATTAACACTGAAAAATAATTGTCATTTTTTTGTGGTAATTAGAATTTTATTGGTTGATTTCATTTCAGTAACCTCATTTTATTCTGTTAAAATTGGTCAAAAAAAAAGGAGTTTGAATAAAGTTTTAAGAAAAACACAGAGTCGAATGATATAGACTGACGCTGGCATATAAAAAAATGATACAATTAATTACATAATGTAAAACTTCAAGCGCATAAGCAATTAATAATCTTTCTTCAATTTAGTCAAAACAAAACCTGATATTTAAACAGATAAGTTAAAACAATGTTTTTTCAACCAATTTTAAAATTGTTTCTTTTTCTATGCACATTAATAACATGATTAAAATTGATGGAAAAATATAAGACAAAATAAGCTTCATACACAAACCCATCATTCGTTTTCAAGATTTAAAATTTTTATTGATTTTTATCGTATTTCAACTCTATTTATTCTTCAGAGACTCATACAAAAACGTTGAAGGCGTTATACTAAGGGCACTTTTAAGCAATACCGTAGCTGCTTATTTAATGCTATATATACAGGTCCGCAAGCAACTAGAAGATCTAGCAGATAATTGCTTTCAGAGATGTCAAAATATTGTAGTGAATTGGAATTTTTAATTTACTTTTTTAGTTTTTATTTGAGACATAACTAAAATGCTAGTCTACGCAGACTACCCTACTAGCCTGAGTAAGCTAAGCCTAAATAAAAAGTTGCAAAAGAGCTACTGGCTATGAAGTGCGTAAAATATTCCTAAACCTGACCTTACTTAAAATTAACTAGTAACTACCAGGGTTGCGGAGTCGGAGTCGGAGTCGGAGGTTTTAGGAAGGAGTCGGAGTCGGAGTCGAAGTCGGATTGTTAAATAGACTAGGAGTCGGAGTCGGAGTCGGAGTCGGAATATTTTATCCGACTCCGACTCTTCATGTCCAATTTCTTTACATATTTGTGATGTTAACCGCGCAACTTACGCGGCCGCGCGCGCCAGTGGGTGCAGTGCAGTAATCTTTTTAAGAGAACCTTGCCGCGTATCGCGCGACACAGCGTGCTATTCGTAAAAAGTTTACATTTTAATTTGTAAGCAAATAGTATTTTGCGTAATGCTATGCTCGGGCAGCCGAATTAGTTGCTTCCCTTTCTTCAACCCAATGACAGGAAGCAAATGCCAGATGCATTATCAATTTACTATCCTAAGCAGCCTCTTTCTATAATACGTAATACCTTGACATACGAGTTTAGTTCGTTCTGTGACCGAGCTCGTACCTCAATTTGCTCGTATGACAAAAAGAATTTTTCTATTGAAATTAATGTAAATGCGATTAATCCGTTTCAGCCTCCAAAATGCTCCCCCCTTTTTTTATTTTTTACGTGTCTTTAAATAAGTACTTCCTTCAACAGAAGTGAGTGTTGAACGTCTGTTTTCATCACTAAGGCTCATCAGAACAGACCAAAAGGGCTGTAATAAAGAAGAAACTCACAGAAGCAATTTTATTTGTACGAGCAAATTATTAAATTAAAATTTTTGAAAATTAAAACTTACTCTTCTTGCTCTATTCTTTCAAAAAAATATCAAACAAAAGTTTAGAACCAAGGTGAATTTTTTAATGATCTCCTAATATGAATATCAATAAACGGCAGGGAACCTGCATGTTCAGTCTCGTACAAAATTACAATAATTGAAATATACATGAGATAGAAACTACAGACCCCCTTTTATTTTGTTTACAAAATCCGACAAAATTCACATATATATTCTTACTATCAATATATAACCATGAATTACTGTGAAGAAGATGGACTTCATTTTTTTTTTTTTTTATCTTTATATTTATCCTCCGCTCGTAGGAAAGCAACGGAGGCGCTATACATAGGGTAAGCAATTACCCCGACCTGCTTCCGGAGATGCCAAGATATTGCTGTCCGCTAGTAATTTAGTAGAGATATTACTGTAATTTAGAACTGCTTGCCAAGACCACCAAGCAGTTCATGCCATCAAACTAATGGCTAAAGTTTATTTGAGAGAAATAAGGATGAGCTTATTATTGATATGCAAATGTCAACATTTTTCTCTGGAGTTTCTTTATATGCAGCGGTGATTCAGAAAAATTCTAAAATTAGTCGCATTTTATTGTTTTTCTTGTAGCCTATAATTGTGGGTTTAAATTTTTAATTCTTTTACATATGGTTTTTTGTTTCTTTTGCTTTTATAAACTTTTGTTTTCAAATTTTCATTCTCAATAAATTCCCTAGTTATTACTAACATTTCTAAAAAATTTTACAATTATAAAATTTCCATATTTACGTTTTAATCTCATTACCTACTGATAAAAACGAAACTAAGCCACCTAAAACAAGAAGCACAAAACTCGAGTTTGCTCTTGTTAAAGCTCCTCAGTGAAGCATACCTCATTGAGTTTCGAACCGACTAGATGCAGTCCTACACGCAGGAGACAACACTCAGGGTCTAGTCCTACACTCAGGCCCTACACAAGTCATTGTATTAACATTAAGGTTTGTCGCGGGTTCGATTTACCATGGGAAAAATAAAACTGTAAAATAGACTGGAGATAATATAATTATCCATAAAATACTTTAATGTTCAGAAAATATAATAAGCATTAAGTATAGAATACATATTTAGTTTCGAGTTAGTTTTCTAAATGTGATTTGTATTAATGTTTCATTTAAACACAGTAAGAATTATAGTTAATGGGTTGTGTATATAATATAATTATATGTATATACGTATTTATCAAAACATAAATATAAGAAAAAAACATGTATTAAAATAGTTCCAACAAATTGCTTCGCCTGTGAGGCTCAACAATTAAAAAAAGCAATATCATTTACGTTGAAAGAAATAAATTAAACAAAAATTAAAAGTTAAAATAAATTTTTAGGCTTCAGATGAAAACTCGCATCTTAGAAAAATAGCGCTTCCAAAAGTTTGGGTTTAAAAAATTATTTTATTTAAGTTAGTGATTGATTAGCAAATAATTACTTTTGTTACGAGATATTAAAAGAAAACATGCTGTAATGTTGCGCATACTCGTAGATGTATTAAACTTGGCCAAGCTGCCGAAAAGATTAAAGTGCAGAAAAGTTTATGGATCATTAGTTAAGAGCAAGTGTTATAAAATTTTTTTTTATACTGTATAAAACATTAGTATGGATCATTCGCTAAGAGAGAGTGTTATAAAAACATTTTTTTATAAAAAGATTCTTTTATAACGCTTTCTTTTAACTAATAATCCATAAATTTTTTTACGCTTTACCGATAATCTTTTCGGCAGCTTGGCCAAGTTTAAGAATACATCTATGCGCAACATTACAGCATGTTTTCTTTTAATATCTCGTAACAAAAGTAATTATTTGCTAATCAATCACTTACTTTAGTAAAATAATCGTTTAAACCCAAACTTTTGGTAGCATTATTTTTCTAAGATGCGAGTTTTCATCTGAAGCCTAAAAATTTATTTTAACTGTGCCCCCTGATGAGCCTTACTGGTGAAACAGTCTGTTAGACAATTTTAATAAAATGTTTTTTTTAATATTTGTGTTTTGATTATCAGGAATAATCGTTCTGACTATTGAAGCTATTGAGCACTCTTTTGAAGAGCACTAGTAATTTGCAGTTATATATGTACATTGTACATACACTCATATACATAATTTTTTAAAGTAAACATCTTTTTATGTATTTAAAAAACCTGACTTGTTTTGTGCATCTAACAACTCGAAAGGATGATTTTTACTTAGTTAAATCTAATTTAAGAAAAATAATTTGCTTATACTACGGAGTCGGAGTCGGAGTCGTAGTCAAAGTTAAATTCGGGAGTCGGAGTCGGCATTTTAGAAATTCTCGGAGTCGGAGTCGGATCTTAATCTTCCGACTCCGCAACCCTGGTAACTACTATCGGAAGGATGGGGAAAGTACTGGTAAACACTTAAGTTTGACAAATGTCAATTTGTGATAATACTACTGTAAATCAAGAAGAAGCTGCAATCGATACGAAAAACAAAAGCATGTCGCAATGCTAGCAAAAAACTTTCAATGACCCTAAAATTAGACGGAGTACTGCGATACTTTATAAAAAAAGTACCGCGGTGTAGTATCGCTTGATACTACACCAATTTTGTACCAACAGATTTGTGGTGGTATTTGTTTTAGGGTTATTCAATGAAAATTTATTTTGGCAAAGCCATACATCTATTTGCTTAAGTACAAGTTAGATTTTGTTGGTAGAGACTCAATGCTTTTTTCAGGCATCATTAGAAGAGTATGATTTGCAAATAATGAGGTAGGCTATCATAATTAGAGGCCGTTGGCAAATTGTTTATATAAAGTAAAAATAAAAAAGAACCCAAACAATTTTTGATATTAGTATATTGAAACCCATGAGAAAGATAGCTTTTAAAAAGTTTTAGGGTTTCTCTCTGATGCCGAAATTCATAAATAATTTTTATAAAAGCAAATTCTGGTCAACAGTATCAAAGGCTTTTGACAAATCTAGAACAATACATCACAATAATACTGAATAAAGAATTATACATTGAACTGATGCGAAACTACTGGAAGAGTTTTTTCTAAATTTGAGTTGATTAGCGCTTAAGCTTAAGAAATGTTTCTTTGTAAGAAATTTGTACAATCGGTTGTGGATGAGTTTTTTCTAACAAATTGCGATAGAATTGAGATAGGGCAATAATTCACATGTTTTAAAACCTTAGAGCAGATATCAAGTATAACATGTCCAAACAATTTAGATAAAATGGTAGCTATAGCAATAGGACGAAAGTTGTTAGCATCATTAATATTTCCATTAATATTCTTAAAAGTTGGAATTATAACAGTATCAAGACAATTAGAAGGAATGTATTTGTAGAAAATTACCAACGCACGTGTTTTATTTTATTTCTCTTGAGTTTCTAATCATTATTTGCTCGAGCACTCGCTGCCAGCGCCTTTTTTGTTTTACGCTTTATTTTTAATTAATCTCACCTTGAAGCATAGTTGTGTCTGCAGCGCGTTGATTTTAGAGCTGGCTTTATTCGTTTGTTCACACTTCTCAATTTGTGAGGCGACCAGCTGCAGTGTTTGTGGGTAGCTGGTTGAAGTCTGAGTAGACTTAGCGTGAAGTTAGATATTCCCGTTTTCCCCGTGAGTCAGCACCGAAGTGAACTGCTCGGTAAGACACCTATGCGTTTTCTTTTTGTGTTTAATTTTTAGTTTGTTTTTATTTATTTACAGATTACCGTTTCCGCTTTCGTTTCCGCTTTCGTTTTCGCTTTTATTTCCCAAGTTTCAACGTTTCAGTTATAACTTATTTTATATTAAATTATTTTCCTTGGTTATTATTTCCTTTTAATTTTACGAAGCCGGAAGCGCGTGATCGACACTTCACTTTGCGGTAATCGGCTACTTCAGCGCCGTTTACCGTTATATGCTGCTTTAAACACATATTGTAATATAAACTCAAATAAACATTTATGAATGGGTCACAAAAACGAAGATGTTCAGCTGACAATTTATCAACACCAACAGATTTGTTTAGCGATAATTTTACAAGAAGTGAGCGCATTAGCTTTACGCTACCGTAAAATTTGTTTATGTTTTTGTATTGTGCACACTCACAAGCATGATCAAGAACAGTTGTTTTGTAGCATTGTGATTGTGAAGAGTTTAGTAGCTGGCTATATTGACTTCTTTAGTTATGGATGTGGGAGTGGAATTACCCTCTATTTCAGTAAGAAGAAGTTTTTTTTACCAACTGATTTAACTTTTGACCAAAATTGCTTTTTTGATCTGTCATTCTGTACAAGCTGTGGCAAGGTGGTCATTTCTCTTTTTGCATTCTTTCAGAGCTTTTTTGAAAATCTTACGCTTTTTTTTCATATTACTATAACTTGGGCTATCTATGCATCTACCATCAGCTATCCATTCTTGAAATGCAGTTCTTGCGCAATCATGTAAGTGTTTCACATTCCACCCAAATATTTGACTTTTATGAGGTCTACTACATTTGGATTTTTTAAAACAAATTTCAGATGCTGATAGAATAGCAGAAACTATGTCAGCATAGAATTTGTCAATAAACTTATGGTGGTTTAAAATGTCACACAATGGATTGTTGCAAATCAAAAGGCACTTAATTGTGTTTAAAAAATGTTTACTCCACTGGTTTTTTTTTTTTTTGACCATTCATAGGCTTTTTTTTGACCAATTTTCAACTTGTTCCATTTTACAAAATAAAATACACTATTGAAGCTTACTTTATTATATGTGGGTAAAGAATTAATTTTTAAATTACAGCCACTGGTTTGAGATCTGAGGAAACAAAATCATACAGTATAGATACCTTACGTATTGATTTATTTACATTTATTGAGATAATACAGTGATCTAGCCAACTAACACTTCTATGAGCTTCATTTAAATAGGTAAATGTTGAACTTGGTAGCCATTGTTTATCTGATTAAATAAATCCATTTTCTTTACAAAATCTGTTTAAATAAGTACAGTAATCTCCCGGTTAAGTTCGCACCCGTTTAAGTTCGCATCCCGATTAAGTTCGCAAAAAATTTTCAAAAAATCAAGGTTCAACTTTTACAAAAATTTATTGATATTTACAGCAAATCAGACAAGTCATAAAAATATTCACGATTTAAACAAGTCATGAATTGTCAACTGATGCATATTTCGTTCTCTTTGGCGCTTTGCATCCCAAATAACCTGCTTTAATTTTTGCTGAAAAAGCTCAAAGGAATTTCTCAGCTCATTATAGTAATTTCTTGCTTGAACTTGCACATCGGGACACAACAACTGATCCTCAACTTTAAGAACTTTATTTTATATGGCTGTGGCATTTTGTTCTTGTGGCATTTGCACGAACTACAAGTGAAACTCTTTCTTTGGCTTTTTTCTTTCCTCGTGTGCTGCTAACATCCTCAAATGGCATAAGCAAGGTGTACTTAGGCAGCAGCCGAAAAAATAAGCCTGTTTCGTCCATGTTATGTACATTTTCGAGATCATACTTTGAAATTATGGCATATAACTTATCCAAAGCTGCAACAAGATCAGGATTTTCTCGGTCCACCTCTGCTCCTTCACTGTGAAAAAAAAGCTGTTGTATTCCACAGCGTTCTCTAAATCGGCTAAACCAGTGGTCTCCAACCTTTTTGTCTCCGCGGACCGGTCTACGTTTGATAATTCTACCGCGGCCCACCAAAAGGGAGGGGGAAACGCAGATTGTTTTTAATTTACTTGTATTTGAACATGCATTCAAAATAAAATTATTTGAACCATAAAACGAATATTAAGTAATTTAAATTTGCAAAATTTTCAATCCATCTTTAAATCTATGAGAACCCTGAGCTTGTTTCTCTGCAACGAGACGGTTCCATCTGGGGATAATAGGAGATAATTGATAATTGTCTTGCTTACGTCCAGGTTATTCCGTTGTTTTGTTTTGGTTGCTGCCATTGTAGAAAACCCCGCTTCACACATATAGGATGTCGGAAATGGTAATAGGCTTTTAAGCGCTCTAGTGGCGATATCCGGGTATTCCGCCATGACCTTAATCCAGAACACTGGCAGAGTTGTTGTGTCGAACGTAGCTTTAAGGCTGCCGTCATTTGCAATCTCCAGCAGTTGATCTTCTTCTTGCACAGACATGCTAGATTCACCTGGTTTGCTGACAAATGGGTTGCGCATCCATTCTTTACCAGTTCGTGGGTCTTTTGTACTTGGAAAGTATCGCTCAAAATCTTTCAAAAGCAAAGACAGATGATCGCGCACCAACTTCGAAAATGAAGGCTCAGGCTCATTTTCGCCCAACATCCCCGCTAATGTTTGAAACATATCCAAAATACCATTGTTCACGCGTCGTCCCCACAACTCCAGTTTCGCTTTAAATGCAGCTACTTTGTCTGCCAACTTGAAAACAGTTGTCATTTTCCCTTGAGGGGAGAGATTTAGTTCATTGAGCAGGCTGAATATGTCACACAGATAAGCAAGTATTGCAACCCATACCTTGTCACTGAAATGTGCTGCCAGAGGTGACTTCTTTTCTGAAAGAAATCTTTGCAATGGCTCTCGTAGTTCAAACACTCTGGTTAGCGATTTTCCTCGGGATAACCATCTTATTTCTGTGTGCAAGAGTAGGCGTTTGTGCTCTGCATCCATCTCCTCACAAAGTTGCTCAAATAGACGCGAGTTAAGGGCGTGTGCTTTGATGTAGTTAATAACTTTAACGACATCAGTCAATACGCTGTTTAATTCCGGACACATTTTTCGACTTGCCAGCATTTCCCTGTGAATGATGCAATGCGTAAATTCACTCTCAGGAGCAACCTCCTTAATCCGAGAAATTAAACTAGACAATCGTCCGGTCATGGCAGCAACTCCGTCTGTGCATATGCCGACACAAAAAGACCATTTTAATTTTCCTGATTTATAACCATTCAGTGACTTGAATAGTTCTGCTCCTGTGGTGTTGGTTGGTAAGGATAGCGCACATATGAAATCCTCATGCATATCTTCCTGATAAAGATATCGTGCATAAACAAGTAGTATTGCGTTGTTGTCGATATCTGTAGATTTGTCAACCTGGAGTGCGTACCACGGCGATGTATTAATCCTCTCCAACAATTGTGCTTCAATGTCTTCGGCTATTTCTTCAATGCGCCTTGTCACAGTGCTTGCTGACAAAGGCACATGCATTATCTTTTTAACAGTAGCCTCTCCTAGAAGCTCACGGCAAATGTCTTTAGTGGAGGGCAAGATTAATTCTTCACCGATGGTGAATGGCTTTTTCGCCTTAGCAATACGGTTAGCCACCAAAAATGATGCTCTCAATGCATTCTCATTTATTGATGTAGTGACCCTCAGAAATTTTTCCTGTCCTTCGTGCTCCCGTTTTTTTCTTTCAAAATACTCCAGGGGCTTGTCTTTTGATGTAGCGTGCTTGCTGTTCAAGTGGCGAAGCAGTTTTGACGGTTTCATTGACCCATTTGAGAGCCGGTCACCGCAAAGTATGCAGAGCGGTGTTGGTGCGTGGGTATCACCTGTCGCGATAAATCCATATTTCAAGTAAAACGTATGGTATTGTCTGTTAAAAGTTTTCTGTTTCTTTAATGTTGTTGTTAATCTGTCTCTTCAATGGACCTTTTGCCATTCACAATGAAGCTTTCTAACGACGTCTGTTTGGTACTCATTTTTGATAAATTTTAACACACAATTAAGTAACTGACTATAAAGATTTAATGAGATATAGCTTAACTAAAAAAATAGCTTAAATGAGAATAACTTCACTAAAAAAGAAAGCTGAATTAGCCTGGAGCTGCAAAGCAGAACACGTACCAGAATTAACAAACAACTGAGATACTAAAACTGTACTGTTAAAAAACATAAAGCTGTGCTCTGCGTAAATGTCCAGGTTCAAGATCAAAATAACAATTCAAAAACTTCAGCATAACAAGGGCTTGTGATGTAATAAACCAAGGTTATGATGTGATAAAATGGCCTCTCCAGACAATCTCTGGATTGCGGATTTCGAGCTACGGAACAAAAGGGATTCCCACACTAATTAACAGTTCCTTGTGCGGACCGGCACCAACTGACCCACGGACCGGTACCGGTCCGCGGACCGGGGGTTGGGGACCACTGGGCTAAACTACTGCCATGATGCTTTAAAGTCATCCTGTGATATTAATAGTTCTTTAGCGATTTTCTTTGCTTTCAAAATGGCGAGCGAAGGTGGAACAGGTAGATTTGCTCGACACATGCTATCAATCCACAGGTATAACTTATCATCTACCTCTGTAAACCTACCCACAGACGCTCTGAACGTTTTCTTTTTTGCTTCTTCGAACATCAGAGCAAAACGCTTACGAATATCTTCACGCTTCGACCAGACTTTTCTAATAGTAGCCTCACTCACTCCGTACTGTCGTGCGATACTTCGTTTACTAGGAGATTACTTCCAATCTTTCTGACTCATTCAATCCCTTAACTTTGCCTGACATTATTATGTAAATAATATTAACTTTGCCTGCTAAAAATTCATTTTTATCTTAAATCAATGCAGCAATTAGTCTCAAAACACTAGTTTAATGACGAGAGTTTTCACTTTAACTGATAATTGTGCAGGTTCTATGTTACGTAATAATGGCTTCGTTATAAATGTTAAGTTCTCATTTACCAGCTAAGTTCGCACTCGCTGTTCAGATTCAAGTTGCGAATTTAAGTGGGAGATTACTGTACAAAAACCATTTGAATCACTGGTGTTGAAATCACCCATTATACATATTAAATTTCCAGGCAAGTACACTTTTTTTTCTTCCAGTTAAAAATCAATCAAACTTATAGCCATCAAACGAAAACTCAAATTTTGGTGTGAAAATGTAAACACCGACGATCTAGCTTGCTTACCTTCGCTGCAAAACTTTCTCAGAGATAACACTCTCATAATGAACCAATTTATCAAAAGCAATATTGTGCGACACATGCAGAAACTTCAAAAAACTTTTTTCAATATTTTTCTGAAGAAATGATCAATTGCGATTGAGTTCGTAATACATTCAGTTGTTCGATTGCTCCATTGACCGGAAAAACTATGGTAGAATTATTTAACTTTCAAGCAATGACAATTTGAAATTGCATTTCACAAATCAACCCCCAAACAAGTTTTGAATAAATATTCAAAATGCATATTCTACAATTGCAAGAGAAGTTCTGAAAAAACTCTTTTCTTTGCAACTAGAGGGTTTTCACAATATGTGCCAACAAAACTAAGTGCAAAAGCAGATTGAAGGCCGAAGTAAACATGTACGTATATTCAAAGTTGATACTTGTATCAAACCAGACATTGAAATTATTTTTGCTTCTTGGGAAGCTCATACTTCAAATTAAATGTATTAAATTATTTGCATAAGTTATATAATTTTAGGTTTCTACTGTTGTTCCATATGAGAGTAACTGCAAATTCTTTGATTCTTCTTCTTCTTCTTTTGGCCTTTCCCTTCAATCAGGAGTAGCCACAGCGTATCATCTTTCTTCAAGCCGTTCTATTTTCAACGTCCGTCTCCTTTGCACCAATTTCCCCATATCTCTATTCACTACATCTAAAAATCTTCTCTTTGGTCTTCCTCTTTTCCTCTTTCTCGATAACTAAATTTCCATCATCTTTCTTCCTACATACTCTTGGTGTCTCCTCATGACATGTCCATACCACCTCAGCCTGCCCTCCCTCATTTTTATTCCTCACCGTTTTACCTTAACTGTACCCCTGATCTACTCGTTTCTAGTCTTGTCTTTTCTGGTCACTCCCATAGCAAACTTCAACATTTTCATCTCTGCGACTTCCATTTCTTCCACTTGTTTCTTTGTGACCGCTGTAGTGTTTGTAAATAAATGTAAATTGAAATTGAAATGATAATTGGCAACACTATATGTACATTGTTATGTAATTGTTTTGAGTTTAAAAGAATACACGTTTGTGAGAAAACGCGTGCACAAGTCTGTTGGACTATGTAAGGTTTAATCCGTTAACTTTTAAACGCCTATGTGAGTCTCCAGCGACCCGATCAGTTTTTTCTCCTCCCATATCTCCCGGAGTGTTTAACTCCGATCTGCGTAACTCCCAGTATTCTTAAAGCATGTACTTCTCTACCGTTGCACATTGATAGCTTTAAATTTTTTCATCTAGTTTAATAGTTACTGAGGTTTTGAAGCAAAAATCTTATAGGGTCTCTAGGGACCCATGTTTGGTAATAGCGTAATTTTTTCGTAAATAAGTACTTTTTTTATCAAAATTAGTTTTCAAAGTACCGCAAATGATAAATTTAAGTCAAATTATAAATAGTACTTAAACTACTGTCATTACCTTTCTGTATTCACGCAAGTTTTGTATAGTTTTAAAAAATCTCCAGCAAAATGGCAAGAAGGCTTCTGGATGCAGCAAAAGCTGCAACACAACTGGCGGCTTGGTCAGATTTAAAGGACAACATTTTGGACGATGGCAGCAGCATTGTAAGCGAGAATTCCGAAGACGACCTACTGTCAGCCGGAGATGATGATGATGAGACTAACGAGAATATGAATGATCCATCTCCTGTAAAGAGCCCAGGTGCACGGACGAGTGGAGAAGATGGAATGAGTGATAGCAGCGAGGAAGAGAGTGACAGTGATGATTCTACGGATAGCAGTGACACTGTGACCCAAAGCACATTTAGGGGAAGAAATGGTCAGGTGTGGGCTGCCACATGTCCTCCACCATCAAGAACACGTGCATGTAATATCAGACACACCAGAGAAGGACCAGTCGGAAATGCGAAAGACATCGAAAATGAAGTAGATGTTTTTACATGCTTCATTGATGAAGATATGCTAAAGCAGGTTGTTAAGCATACAAACAATCGAGCAAGGCGGGACCTGAGAGCAAAGGGTAAAAATCCAGACGAGTGGGCGCCAGTTGACTTGTGTGAAATCAGGGGTATTGTTGGTCTACTGTACCTCATTGATGTGTATCGTTCTCAACACGAATCACTTCGCTCGTTGTGGTCATCTGGTCCATCCGGAAGGGCTATATTTCCTGCTTCTTGCGGCCGTAATCGCTTTGAGCAGCTTGTAGCAAATTTACGGCTTGTAGCAAATTTACGAATTTACGGTCGTGAAGATCGCAACACAGATGACAAGTTTGCTCCATTTCGACGTATGTGGGAACAGTTTGTTAAAAATTGTAGAAAATGTTATGCTGTAAGTGCATTTGTAACCGCAGATGAACAACTCATACCATTTCCAGGTCGCTGTAGTTTTAAACTGTACATGCCCGGCAAGCCAGATAAGTATGGAATGAAGTTGTTTTTGTTGTGTGACTGTCTCATTGGCTACTCATTCAATGGAAAGCCATATCTTGGGCGTCAAGGAAATCAGAGAAACGTTGGCTTGGCAAGTGATGTTGTGAAAATCCTTTCTAGTCCTTTGCACTTTTCTGGAATCAATATTACAACTGATAATTGGTTCACCAGCTCTCAGCTTGCTGCTGACTTACTTCAAAAGCAAATAACCTTACTAGGTACCATGAGAAAAAACAGAAGGGAGCCTCCATGTGAATTCGGAACTGAAAAAAGAAGAAGCATCGGATCACGTTTGTTTGGATTTAGTGATAGGCAGACTTTAGTGTCGCATGTACCCAAGAAAAACAAAGCTGTAGTTTTACTTTCGACTATGCACAACAATAACAAAGTTGACGAAGAAACAGGTTTGCCCGAAATGATACTCGACTACAATGCTACTAAAGCAGCTGTTGATCGAGTTGATCAATTGTGTCATTACTACAGTGTGCAGAAAAGGACAAAGCACTGGCCACTTGCCTACTTCTACAACTGCCTCAATATCGTTGGAATCAACAGCATGGTGATCTTCCGAGCAAAATTTTCACAAGGTGAAAGTCAAGCAACTTATGGCGCACGCCGAGTCTTTTTAGAAAATTTGGGCATGAGTTTGCTTCATCCATGGCTACAGCGTCGAGTGCAAGAAAAACAGCTTCCCAAAGGTACTAAACTTGCACTGCAAAAATATGGGTACAAAACAGAAATTGAGGCTTCTCAGTCAGCTACACATCAAGGTGGAAAGCGTAAAAGGCGACGGTGCTATATCTGCCCAGCTTCAATGGATCGCAAAACAGCTGACGTGTGCAAAGAATGTAGTGAGCCATGTTGTGTCGATCATAAACAAGTGATGGTTTTATGCTCGTATGATTCACACTATGCTTTGATCAGCGGCATTATGGCTACTCTACTAAAAGCTAGTAAACCGAAACTGTTTTAGTGTTATTCTTTCTACTCAGTGTTGAAGCCTTTCCATTGTTTGTTTCATTGTTTTGTGGTTTGTGGTGAATTAAAATAAGCTTACATCAGGCTGAATTGATTCAAAACTAAGTTTTCTGAAGATATACAAATATAGAAACCGCACAGTGCCATTTAACAGACCGGGTCGTTAGCGACCCAGATAGGTAATAGTGTTCGACGAAACGCTTGGGCGTTTAAGGGTTAAGATAGCCAGCAGACACTAACATTGGCGACTAGGAAAAGATCTAGAAAAAAAGATGGAGTTATATAAGTTTGATCTGAGGACGTTTGACTGCGTTAGTAATAGTGTAGGAAACAGAAAAGAGCATTCGAAATTTATGCAAATGCAAGAAAAATAAGTGACCAAAAACAAAAATTTAGTATGCTTCTTCACTGCGGTGGTATGCAGCTTCAGGATATTTATTTTACGTTAAAAGGAGATCTGTCTAAATATGATAATGCTGAAAAAGCTTTAACACAATATTTTCAACCTAGCATAAATGTACCATTTGAGCGCCACGTGTTTAGGAATACGAGTCAAAGAGATGACGAAACAAGCGAGCAATTCATTACGCGTTTAAGACAAAAAGCAGAAACATGCGAATTTACCAAAGTCGAAGAGCATATAAGAGACCAAATAATTGAAAAATGTAGCTCCAATGTATTGCGTCAAAAATTTTTAGAAAAAGGAAAGAGTTAGATCAGAAAATGTTAAGAGAGATAGCAGTGATGTAGTCGAGACCACAAACGTCGAGACCGACCGAGACAAAGACCGAGACCGAGACCCGATAATTTTTCCGAGACCAAGACCGAGATCGAGACCGGCAAATTTCGAGCCTAAGGTTCGAGACCGAGACCAGAAATAATTGAGACCGAGACCGAGATCGAGACCGAAAAATTTTACGAAAATATAGTCGGTTTAATTATTTCAAAAACCATAAATTTTTATTTTTCAAAGAGCAATCTAAGATTACTTTTTAATTAAACAAGCATCTCAATCATGTTGAAAAGAGCTTTGCTCAAGTGTCATTGCATCATAAAACAACCCGCTTTAAATACCCTTTCAACTAGAGCAAAAGAAAGCCGAAATATACAAGGCACGGCGGTAAACAATGTTGAAAAACTTTCAAAAAATCATTAAAAATTTTTTTCAAGACTCAAAAATGCTCGTCGTCGTCGTTTGAAGGGTATCCACTCCAGGTCGATACAAACAGGACTGGGGCCGAGGGTTTATCCTTTTACTACCCTAGACCGCTGCACTGCCTGAATCAAATGCTGGCAGTGATGTTATTAAGCCAGCATCGAGTTTCGTCATCCAAAACCGTCAGACCTCGTGCTCCATGTGGTGCCCGATGTATAGGGCACGCTGTTAGCACATGGTCTGCGGTTTACTCAGAGGCGCCAAACTCGCAATTCGGTAAAGGAGCGAGACCCCATTTGTGCATGGACGAATGGAATCGCCCAACACCAGTCCGCAGGCGGTTGAGCTTAACCCAAGCTGCTCGGGGTAAGCCCATCCCAACAGACCTGGCACCGATCCCGGGGACAAAAGCACGGAGCCTGAAAGCATTTTCACAGTACTCCGCGTTTCATTTGTGATTTGTCCATTCAGAAGCGCGGATGCCAAGTCTGGCAAGATTGTCCAAAAGATTCCGCGCAGCTGGCACAAACGGGCGTCTGGATCTTAGTCTCACTTGCCAAGTATCTGAGGACCCACTTAGACAACCATACAAGATATGATTGGGGCCCAGAGATCCACGGTGATCCAAGGAGAGTGTCGCTCCCATTCGGCGAAGCTCAGCTGGCTGGATGCCTGAGAGTACAGGTAGGTGGTCCGTTGGAGTGGGACGCAGGCATCCAGTAATTATGCGCAAGGCGTCCTTCAAGACACTGTCGATGAAGCGAGTGTGAGCACTGCGACACCAGACTGGTGCACAGTACTCAGCTGTTGAGTAGACTAGAAATAAGGCAGTTATGCGTAGTGTTTTAGCACCAGCACCCCATCCCGAGCCCACGAGTTGCCTCAGCAGTGTGACGCGCGAGGATAGTTTTTTGTGCAATGCCACTAAATGGTGACGAAACGTAAGAGATCTGTCCAGTTTTACCCCAAGGTAAGTAGGGGTTGGACAGAACGGTAAAAGTCTACCGTTGTTGTAGACCTTTAGCTCACGTTTGGCCTCTCGGTTGTTTAAATGAAAGGCTGCCGTCACCGTCTTAGTGTGACTGAGCTTCAACCTCCAAGTCTGGAGATATGCTGAAAGTGTAGACATGTCTTGGCTTAGAGTCCCTTCCAAGTCCTTCCAGTTTCCAGATAAGTGCAACAATCTAAGTCACCAACATAAGCAAACTTTCTGGAAATCATGGAAAAAATATCGTACTTATAGGTGTTAAATAGGAGGGGAGCCAAGACCGATCCCTGAGGAGCACCGTTTTCAAAACGGCGTAGCCTGCTTTGCTTGCTGTCACCGGTGGTAAGGGTGAAACTTCGATTTCGGACAAGCTCCATAATCATTCTAACCATGTGCTTATCCGGAAGTAGTCTCAGCAGCTTGCAGGTAAGGCCACGGTGCCAGACAGTATCATAAGCAGCTGTCAGATTGACAAATACGGCACCGGCCTTCTTTTTAGCCTCGAAAGAATTCTTAATTTTCTGGGTTAGCAGAACAACTTTGTCTACGGTTGACTTCCCCGTCGGAACCCAGCCTGCTCTTTAGGGAGCAGTGGATCGATTAATGGCTCAACGCGGGCATAAATAAGCCTCTTGAAAATGTTGTAGGGGACACAGAGCAGAGATATCTGTCGATAACTCTTTGGGTCTCCCACAGGCTTTCCTGGTTTTGGAATCGCGACCACAAGCGCTCTTCTCCAGGTCTTGGGAATTTTGAATCGGCGCAAACAGGAAGAAAGGAAGTCACGTAACCAGGACTTCAAAGCAGCTCCAGCAATGCTGAAGCACACTAATTACGAAAATGGTTGAAACTTGGGTGACCGGTAAATTCCACCCCGGTATACTCCATCATAGTTAAATTCTAACACAGTATATTCTACCACGGAAATTTGTTTGGTTTAGAGCAGGGGTGTCCAACCTTTTTGGCCGAAGGGCCACATACAGTTTGTGAATGGTTAGGCGGGCCACTTGAAATAGAATTCGTGGTTTAGTTTTATTCTACTGACTACAGATTAATTTAAAAACAAAAAAATCCTCACGCCAAAATTCCAATTTTATAAATGTGTTTTTTTGCAATTTTTACATTTCACAATTTCAAAAACAATAAAAACAACGAATAGTAAAGCCGACAAAATTTTTAATACACATTAACATTTTAATGTGAAGTTTGGCACTGCTTTTCTCTAACAAGCTTAACAATATCTGGTGCGATAGACGATGTAGCAATGCGAAGCGAACTTTCCATATGACTGTCAGATATTAGTGATCTCACGGGGGATTTAACGTGGTTCATCCTTGAGAAAATTTGCTCGCACAAGTAAGTGCTGCCAAATAACGAAGTTATGAAAACTGCCAACCTGTGAATCCTTTGATATTTTTCTTTTGACACGTAAGTTTTGTAAAAATCTAGCAATAAAAAGTTATTGAATTTCTCTTTTAAATCTGGTGAACTCTGAAAATCTATAAACTCCATCTGTAGGTTTTCGGGTACCTCCTCTATCTTGACAGAAAAAGGGCAAGAAAACATATTGAAACGCATGGCAGACTTTTTAAAGTCAGTAAATCTGCGGTCGAAATCATCCTTCAGTTCTGCTATCAATATTGCGTATTTCTGAGTGTCTTGCACTTTCCGACTCTGAAGAGTAGGGAAATGAACGAAATTTTTGTTCTTTATCTGCTTTTCCCACAAGATTAATTTCATTGCAAAGGCGTTGACATGATCAAAGATAGAATGTATTAGTCGCCCTTTCCTCTGTAGACGTGAATTTATTTCGTTTACATGGGCAGTTATATCCACTAGAAAAGCAAAATTTTCTATTCATTCCTCGTCATTGAATTCAGCAATAGGGTTTCCTTTTGTTTCCAAAAAGGCCAGTATTGCATCCTTGAGTTCAAACACTCGTTTCAACATTGTACCGCAACTCAACCATCGGACCTTAGTGTAGTACGGAATGTCTTGGAAGTCTGCATCTATGCTGTGTAGTAGGGTTATGACAAATTTTTAACCCTATTTATGTACAACTCAAGAAAATATGGATCTTTTTGATTTTGCTTAAGAAAACTTCACCCTCCAACTGATAAAACTGTTAGCCGTCTAGTTAACTCATGATTCCTTGAAAAATTGTGCAGATTTATTATTTACAATGAACAATAGGCAAAATTAATACCTCACTTCTGTGTATTTGTTAAAAGAAATTTAATATTTAGTCTTTCAGTGGATGTGCAGAGTGGGAGGAAGTCTTGCATTACTTTAATTGCTCGCTCTGCACAGATATTTGATCGTTGTGTTGGTATAGGTGTTGGCTCTCTGGACCAAAACATTCTCAGAGACTTCAAAGCTTTTGGATGCTCTTGGCAAGCTTCTGATAGATGGTCAAAGTTAGCAGGGTTGAAAAACTGAGCAGAGAACCAGATATCACTCCATGAGTCAATGATTAAGTCACATGCTGTTTCAGCTTTCTGTCGAAACTCTGGCATCAAAATGAATGCGAGCAAAGTATAAATCGCTCTGGAGTTCCACCTTGCATTACTGAGAGCAGGAAGAGATTGAAAATTCACCTTCGGAAAGGTTTGAGAAGTTTTGAAGAATTTCTAGCATGATATTAAATGATGAAGAAAGGCCATGTCATCTCGCCACCGGTCACATTTAGTTTTCTTTAACAATTTTCCAGTGTTATTGAACGCTTGCTTGAGTTGTGCATACTCTTCTGTTAATCTTGCAATGAACGGGTAACTGAGATTTGGCGATGTTGGTGTTCCACCAAAGTGATCATTTAGTACATGTTTCAATGTCGTGTCTAAAATATGGTGTTGGCATCCAATGAATACAGGTTTTTCTTGTCCAATATGTTTAAAGTGATTCTGCAGCAGTGTGACTGCACCAAGACCTTTTCCAGTATTTGCCGCAGTTGTGTCAGATACTATCATTTTTATTGAAGACCAGAGATTGTATTCATCAAGAATTGCTTTTATCCCATCAAATATTGTCTTACCTTTTCTGTTTGCCAATTCAACAACCGCAAGCCTGATTTCCTTGTTTTCATTCTTCAAAACTACTACCTGGTATTCCTTCTTCTGTATTGTCTTTCCGTCAAAGTGCAAACACCATTTTTCATGTCTTAAGTTTTCTACGAAATGCTTTTTTAATTCTTCTCCTTTTCTCATTACAGCTCTGTAGACACCACTTTGACTGGGTGTAGGTATAGAAACACCACTTTCTGACAACGTTTTGCAGACTTTGTGGGCTTTCTTTGTACTTAACGTTGCTGTGGTCACTAAACGTATTGCAGAAGCAGTTTTCTGTTTTTTAGAGGTTGAAGGCTTCCCAAAATCTTCATCACTACTAGGAAGCTGTTCTTCGTGCACAGATTCTTCACTTTCTGAAATTTCCTCTGTATCGTCGTCGAAGATTTCTTCTGCAACTGAAGCTTCTGTAACTTTCCGCTTAAATGATTTCATTTTTCTTGGATGAATCGCTTTATTACCTTCTTTTCTGCTGCAGTAGCCTACTTTACCTTCCGTTGACATCTGCAGTTTGTAAAACTCTCTGTCTTCTTGGCACAACCATTCTCCTTTCTCATCGGTTACATTAAACAACTTAGTAAAATCATAGTTTCCCGGTCTTCGGCTATGTCTTTCATACTGTTTGATTACATTCTCAATTTTTCGTTCAACTGTTGATTTACCTTGCTGAATTGGCAAAGTCAGGTTTTTCCATAGTTGTCTTACTTCACCTGCTAGAATTTGAGTTCTTTTCTTTTTGCTTTTCACTCCTGAAGCCAAAGTTTTGTATCGATCTAAGATATGTTGTTCTTTTGGAATTTTGCTCATTTGACTGAGACACTCCACAGTTGTATGCCGTCTTGATGTTTTACCATATTGGAACTGCATTAAATTTGCAGTCCAAGTTTTCTTGTTTATATCTGAAGGAGGTGCATTCTTCGACATTTCAGCTCTCAAGTTTTATAGAGAAGAAGTTAAACGATCTTAATTTGATAACCTTGTAAACCTACAGCAAAAGACAAGATTAGGCTTAACTCATAAGTAAAAAAACTACTTTACCATATCACACAGGCCACCCTGAAACTCAACTGGATTTGCCTTATCACCTAGCAATCTTTAGAAATCATGTAACGGCACATCATATTATCTCAGTTTAACTCTACGCAAAATTTTGGCAGTTTTGTCAAATCAGTCTTGTTTTCTAAGAACCTTTGGCAAACAACCTAGCGGTTATGTCAGAAATGTTAGTATTTGGGATGAACTAACAGCTAACCTGATCATTTGTTATTGTTTTCAATGCCTCAGCTGTTCTCAGAACAATTGAAAACCTAAGATCACAAAAAGGGCATCTGCTTGTTTACGGAACTGACCACTTGTAATATTTGCAAACAATTTCAGTAAGGAGGGTGACTTTTTTTATGAGTTCAGGTCTAGTACCTATATTTTCCTGGAAAACAAGAAAGAACTCCACTAATGGTAGTATGGGGAATAAAAAATTCGCCAAAAAAAATTTTTGTCATACCCCTACTGTGTAGTAATTCTTGAAACTCTCTGTGATGCAGCCCTTTGGAACGAATAAAGTTGACCGTTTTAATGACAATTGACATGACGTTTTGCATTTTTAATGACTTTGCACAAAGGTTTTCTTGGTGTATTATGCAATGGAACCGCATAACAGAGTCATTCCCGACTTTATTCGCTTTAAGTTGAAGTAGATTACCTAAACCTTGTCGTCTCCCAATCATTGATGGGGCACCATCAGTGGTTATTCCCGAAAGCTTCGACAAAGGCAAGACAAGGCGCTTGATTGTTGCCATCACACGTTCCAACAAATCACTGTCTCTGGTCGTGCCTTTAATCGGAACAATGGCTGCAAGTTCTTCGGTAATTTCAAAATAGTCATCAACTCCACGTATGAAGATTGCCAGTTGAGCAGTAGACCTGATATCAGTGCTTTCGTCAAGCGCTAAAGAATACGATGAAAAATTTCGCGCTTTTGCCATTAAACTTTCCTCTATAGAATTTCCAAGCTCTTCAACACGACGAGCAATAGCTGTCTTGAAAGGCTTATTTTTGCAAATGTCTCTTTGAAGAATTAAGAGGATTTGGAATTAATTTTTAAACAAGCTGCATAAAGATGAGAAACACCAGACTCGAGTTTCGCTCTCATTAGAGCTCATCAGCGGTGAGATAAGCATCACTGATGAGCTCTAATGAGAGCGAAACTCGAGTCTGGTGTTTCTCATCTTTATGCAGCTTGTTTAAAAATGTCTCTTTCTTATCAGGACAAAAGACATCAGCAACCTGAACAACGCATTCCTTTACAAATTCTCCATGTGAAAATGGCTTCGATTTTTTTGCGATTATTTCTGCCACCAAGTAGCTCGCTTTTACAATTGACTCCTACTGCAAAGAAACTTTTGAAAAAACCAATTGCTGTCCACGAAGAACTTTTGTTAATTCTTATATTTTATCTTATCTAAATTCATTTTGATATTTATCATAAGACGATGAATGTTTACTGACGTAATGTCTCTTTAGATTGTATTCTTTGCACTCTGATACAAGTTGATTACATATCAAGCAAATCGGCTTACTCTCGACAGACACAAAAAAGTATTGATATGTCCACCTCTCTCAAAATATTCTATTAGCGTTGCTGCTTGCTTTTCGTTTCCTACTCGACATATTATAGGCTATAGCTTACCACTGCAGAAGATTTTTCACTAATGATTATGTCCTGTCCAGATGCGATTTTTTGGAAACAATGACATTTGTCCTTTCAACAAGCGACTTGCGAAATTTTTGCTGAGTGTGAAAAAAACAGGTCACAAAGCGTAACAATCGGGACATGACGTCATATAAATAACTTGAACAATCACTCACTACCTGTTGTTCTTAAAAGAAAGTCTGTAATACGGATGACAAAAGCGAAAAGGTTTTGCAACCTTGAACATGAAAACCAGTTACTTACTTTATTTCGTGAAATGCAAGTTTACGTCATTTCAAAAAATACCGCGCGGGCCACTCAAAAACACTTCGCGGGCCACGGGTTGGACGCTCCTGGTTTAGAGGATTAGGGTTAGAGTTAGGGTTAGGTGTTAGGGTTACAGTTAGAATTAAGGGTTAAGGTTAGTAGAATTAGGGAAATAAATGTGCTTGTCAACTACTGTGCTCTGTCTTGGCAGCCTATAGCGTGAAAAATCAACAACAATCTACAAATAAAATGAACAATCAACATGGTGTGATATCGTGGTGGAATATACAGTGATAAAATATAAACTACAGCGGTGGAATTTGCCGCGGTAAACTGTGTCGTAGTGGAACTTACCGCAATAAAATACATCTAGAACCAAAACTTCATTCGAATATTTGATTAGCTTGGTTATCTGTGTTGGTGCGTTGTATTTGTTGGATTTGCTGGCTATGTTTGATTTACATAAAATACAATTAGTCTAATTAATCTCCTAAAAAAGATTAGAAATAAGGACAAATTATTCAAACCAGTAAAAGCTGCCTAACAATTCGCTAGTTTTTTTTGTATTACCCCTAATTATTTTGTCCATCTTTGGGTAGGTTAATCAAAGTAATTTTTCTTCTTTTCTACTTCGTCTTATTAGCAATTTGATAATTTGTTTTAAGCAATTATATTCATACAATGGCGTTTGCAGAAATTTGTTATGGGGGCGCTTGAGAGCCGAAAACACGATCACTCTAATTCGTAATGTTTTTTACAAAAGAAAACCTTGAAGCAACAAAAAAAAAGGAACCACTTTCAATATTCACTTAAAAAAACAATTAAAATTATTTATTTATTCTTGATATTACGCGTATTATGTATCTATTTTTATCCTCCTGATTCCTGACTCTTAGGAAATTGTCGATGACTCACAAAAATAAGATGTCAAGCAAAAAGGTATTTGGCCCAAAACGCCACAAAGTCCAGCACTTTAAATTTGTCCTTGGCTGCTAAGTTAAATTTTAACTCGAGAAACTTTTCTTGTGCTTCATCAAAAATGCAGCCTATTTCGCATTGTAATATGTTTCTTGCTTCTCATCTATAGGAAAATTTTATTTGATTAAAAATTTTTTTTAAATCAGATAAATGAGTTTTTATTTGTGCTTTAATTGGGACTCAATGTTACCGTTTGCGAAAGCAAAATCTAATTATAAAAGGCTTGCTAGATTTCGCTGTTCAATTTGATTCTTGCTGAGGTCAAGTTTCCTGTCATTTTGATTATAAAAATTAATAAAGAATGTGTTGTAAAACATGTTAACAATCGCGCCCCCTTGAAAATTTACGTACGCGCCCCAGGGGATGCGTGCCTCCCCGGTTAAGAATCACTGAACTAAACCATTTATTGACTATATTTATTCAAAAATTTTACAAGGCAATAAAAGGCTTTTAGTTTCATTTTGCAAGCGAATTGTTTATGGTGAAGAAAGCAGTAAATCATCATAACCACATCAAATAACAAAAATATCAAAAAATGTCCGGTCTCGAGACCAATTTAAAAAGTACGAGATCGAGACCAGGTTATTACGAGACCAAGACCGAGACCGCCAGCAAAAGGCCGAGACCGAGACCCTGAAAATTGGTCTCGAGACCAACATCACTGTGAGATAGCAAGGTCGTACTGCAGTAGCTCAAATAGAAAATTTTGCTAAGCCCAAAGAGGTCAAGCAAGAAGATAGAGAAAATGTAAACCGTTTGTTGAAAAAAACAAGTGTTGGTAGGTTTGCTAATTTTAATAAACCTAAATTGAATAATCAAAAAAAATGTTTTCGTTGCGGAAAAACAGATCATCGAGCGAAAAATCTTAATTGTCCGACAAGAAACCGTGAATGTTTTAAATGCAATAAAACGGGACATTATGCGCGATGCTGTAAAGCGAAATTAGCGTTGAATAAAAATAAAGAATTTAATTAGAAATGTCAAAGCATAAAACAACTTTGCGATCGGGGAAAGTCCCTAGTGGATAACTAAGGTTTTCTTTTTGCTTTAAATGCGAGAAATCAAATTGAAAGACAAAAAATATTTATTGGTGATATGAAAGTAGAAATGCTTATTGATTCGGGAGCAACATGCAATATTTTAGACCGACAATTGTGGGAATTTTCAAAAAAGAATTCGATTAAATGTAAATGTTACTTTACCGAGAAGAAAATTTATACTTAAAACGGCTAAAGCTTGCGGGAAGTTTTAAAGCAAAAGTGTCCTTTAATGGTAAAGTGATTGACAATGTCAATTTTCTTGTTCTGGAAGGAGAAGGAGAACCGATATTAGGTACAGACACGCTTACAAAATTAGGAATTTTGAAAATTGAACCTGAAATTAACAATTTAGTTAAAGATAATTCTATGGCTGAAATAGTGGATCGGTATAAAAGCTTATTTAAAGGATAGGCAAACTGAAAGATTTTCAATTAAAAATCCCAATTGACTCATCTATAGAACCTATATGTCAAACTGCACGTCGAGTGCCACCAGTGGCGTATCTACGTAAAATGGCGCCCATGGCAAAGTTTAAAAATGCGCCCCTTTACTTAACTTGTTTCTTTTTCCAGTTTATATTGAATTGCTTTTTCTCAACCACGCAATATAATTAGGTAACAAGCAATTTAATAACGACACTAAACAATAAGCAACAAAAAATTTGGACGGTCGTTCAATAACAGGGTCTTACTTTTCGTGCCTTTCTTGACGCAAATTCGTCAATAATTTCATCAAAATTAGTTTTCTTTGTTTCATCCCTCTCTATACTTAATAAAGCTAACGTCACTGTCATTGTTGTCAGTGAGAGAACAAATGGCATTAATCGTTGGCTGACAATTTTTAACAACTGTTGTTGAATTGCGATACTTGTACGTTATTATTTAAGCAAAAATACGAGTTTCAATTATTTCCAAGATGAAATTATTTTATTGAAACTTTGTACGATTAAACGTTTTTGCCCTTTTTGCGCTCCTGTCCAAATGGCGCCCATGGCATGAGCCATGGCTGCCATACCCTAGATACGCCACTGGGTGCTGTATCATCTACGTGATGAATTGTCACAAAAACTGAAAGAATTAGAAGAACTTGATATCATTAAAAAGACAATTGGTCCCACACATTGGGTATCACCTGTAATTGTTGTGCCAAAGTCCGATGAAGATATTCGTTTATGTGTTGACATGAGAAAAGCAAATTTAGCTGTAAAAAGGAAAAGACACCCTATTCCAACTATTGAAGAGTTACTCCAAGAGATGAACCAAAGTAAAATATTTAGTAAACTAGACGTGAAATGGGCTTATCATCAAATTGAATTGGACCCAGAGTCGAGAGATATAACAACTTTTGCAACTCATGAAGGATTATTCAGATACAAGAGATTAATGTTCGGAGTAAGCTGTGCTCCAGAGTTGTACCAGAGAACAATGCAACAAACCTTGACAGGATGTAAAGGAGTGCGTAACATCCTTGATGACATCATTGTATTTGCATCTTCAGAGAAAGAGCACAATGAGAGATTAGAAGAAGTATTGAAAAGGTTGAAAGAAAAAGGCCTGAAACTCAATAAAGAAAAATGTTGTTTTAATATGATGAAAGAAGAATTCATGGGCCATGTACTTTCCAAAGATGGTGTTGCACCAGAAGAATCGAAAATAAAAGCGGTAGCATCTGCAAGAGAACCAAAGAATGCCAGTGAAGTTTGTAGTTTTTTGAAACTAGTGAATTATTGCGGACGATTTATTCCTGATTTGGTAACTATCTCAGAACCATTGCGAAAATTAACACGAAAAAGTACTATGTTTACATGGGGTGAATCCGAAGAAGAATCATTTATAACATTGAAACAAAAATTGTGTGACGCACCTGTTTTAAGTTATTTTGACAAAACATGTCATAACCAAGTAATTGCAGACGAGAGTCCGTACGTTCTAGCAACGGTGCTAGTGCAAAAGCAAAATGGTCAAAATCGTATTATAGCGTACGCGAGTCGAACATTATCGCAAATAGAGAGAAAATACTCACAAACCGAAAAAAAAGCTCTTGCGTTAGTGTGGTCATGTGAACGTTTTCATGTGTATTTATACGGTGCTGATTTTGATTTGTTAACTGATCATAAAGCGTTAGAATTTATATTTTCTCCAAGGTCAAAATCTAATGCGCGAATAGAACGATGGATGTTAAGATTGCAACCTTATCGATATAAAGTAATTCATATTGCGGGAAGTAAAAACATTGCTGATTCTTTGTCACGATTGTTTAATGAAAATGTGATCAAAAATGCTGAAAATAACGATAGTATTGATGAATACGTAAATTTGATTGTAAAATATGCTACGCCTATTACTTTAACCACACGTGAAATTAAAAAAGCGAGTAATGCAGATAAAGAGTTAAGAAACTTAAAAAATTGTATATTGTCGAATGATTGGCGAAGACTTGATTGTAAATCGTATTTACCTGTTCAAAGTGAGTCGACGACAATTGGTTTTATTGTATTACGGGGAACGAGAATAGTAATCCCTAGCGAGTTACGCGAACATGTGCTTAAATTAGCTCACGAAAGTCATCCCTGAATCGTATTGATGAAAAAGAGATTGCGTAGTAAAGTATGGTGGCCTGGTATTGATAAAGATAGCGAACGATTTTGTAAAGAATGTTATGGTTGTCAACTACTAAGCAAACCGACTGCGCCTGAACCAATTAATCGTACGTTGCGTACAAAATTGTCTCAGTTAGAAATGTATTGTAATTACGACTTTGATGTGCAAAAATGAGAGATAACGATGCTAAAATGAAGGAAAAAGGGAAAATGTATATTGATGTAAAACGTAATGCTGTTAATAATGATTTGAAAGTAGGAGATAAAGTTCTATTGAAACAAAATAAAAGTAACAAAATGTCGACTGTGTATCGTAAAGATCCATTTATTATAACTAAACTACAAGGAAATTGTGTAACAGTTCAAAATGATGATGTGTGTCTCAAGCGAAACGTAACGCATGTAAAAAGATTTAATCCTTGTACAAATGTATGTGATTAGTCTCGAAATGACAGTGGAGAGATGCATGCTTCTGATTCCACACCTGATCATGTAAATAACGATTGTGAAAATAACGTAGAAAACGATGTTAAGGCGAAATGTTTGCGCCCTCAAGAAACTCAAGAAAAACAACCGAAACGTTTTGATAATTGAGTAATGTTTTAAAGCAAGAAAGGAGGGTGTTCCGTTCTTAAAAATTGCCCACATTATGTATTTTCACAATATCATAAAAAATCTTTTTGATTGCGCTTTGGTCCGGCTCGAATAGCTGAAGAAATAACGGTTTTACAAGCAAATTTAAATATTGTATATTTAGTGACAAGAAAATGGCAACACTTCCGTGGAGAACTTTCGAGATTATCGTGTTTGACTGGTTTTGTCTCGTGACAGTCAGTATGTTGCAATATTGCTTGGTTGTGAATCGCTGGATCTAGCAAGATGATGCAATATTAAGTGATTGTTGTTTTTAACCTGAATTTGAGTAAATTTAAAGAACTTTCTAGATACATGTGACCGAGTGATATAAATAAGGCGCGCTCGGAAGCATTATTATTGATGGAATGTTACGTTGTGATAAATCGGTATTGGAAATTTTGTTAGCTTTGTGAAATCATAGTTTTTTAACCGCAAGTCTTTGGTTGTCGACGTTATTGTGAAGAGCTGAAGAGTTAAGCTACTGAATCTATATTTGCTGTTGATTTATTTGTTGTTGAATTTATACTATTTTGAGCTCCTAAGTCGATTGGAGCATATTTTATTAATAAAGAAGATATTGCGGTAGTCTGAGCTGTGGTTAGCTAGACTATATTTTTGCCGTTACTGGTACTTAGGGCTGGTCCAGTCAACAAAGATTTAAGAATTTTATTTTTTAGTAGACACCAAGATTGCGTTATCGGCGAGCCTTCATTACAGGCGCCGAAAAGTTAGACGACTAAATAATGAACTAAGTTACCAGCTGAACCTAAATTTCAAAAACTTTTTATCAACTGTAACAAAATTTAAAAAAACTTTAGCAAATTTTAAAAAAATTTGCTACAAAATTTAAAAACTTGTCACAAGGCTAACAAGCAAAAATTCAAAGACTTTTCTCAAGCTTAAGAAGATCAAGTTAATTTGATAAAATAAGAAGAGTTGATTTAAATTGAATAAACTGTTGGTGAATTTAATTAATTTAACTGAACTGTGTGGAAAAAAGAATTTAATTTGAAGACTCCAGAAGAGAATTGCAAGCAAATTCCTCACAACTAAAGGTACTTTGGAATTTAGATTTTCTTATTTAGCTGTGAACTGGTAGTTTATTTATTTATTATTATTTTTTTTTTGTAGCAATTGTTATTTTATTTCATTTGGTGGTGTATTTAATTGTTGAGATTTTTAGTTATGTCTAGTAAAGATATTGACGTAGGGCTTCCTGATGTTGGTCCGCCTGGTTTGGGGTTAGATAAGATTGTCCCAGGGGGGTGCAGGTTGGTACTCGCTTAGGGATGACCACTAGATCTATGGCCAGGGGGGTAGATGGTGATAGGATTATTAACCCAGAGGATAGTGTCTCCAACTTAGGGTCCAGAGCTTCATGCACCTCTGTTTTGTCTGAAGCACAAATTGAAATTCAAAGGCAGATAGAGACTAATCAAATCATGGCTGATTTAAGGTTAGCCAAACTGGCCCGAGAAGAAAAGCAGAGACAGGCACAAGTGGCCCGAGAGGAAGAGGAAAGGCAGGCACAACTGGCCCGGAAGGAGAAACAGGCAGAGCTCAAGGCCGAGCTGGCCTTAAAAGAGGCAGCATTAAAGGCTAAATTTTTAAAGAAAGACTTGGAATGCCATAGGTCACGGTCTGGTTCTCAAGCAGGTTCAAGGCGGTCAGTCCACACCAGAACCGATTTACTTCTTGAAACCCATGGTGGGTATTTAAATACTAATGATCAGCAAAGTAAGGCTGTGATCTCTGGTGGTGGTGGTGAGGCTGATGCTGATGTGTTGCTCCCCAAGACTGCTGTCCCGGAGAATTTAGCCCCGCAGAATTTTTTTGATTCAAGTAATGTGCTAGGTAGCAATGATAGGTCTCTGCAAGGCAATATAACCTTTGGGGCTGCCCAAAGTGTGCCTCCTGATTTTGAAAATTATTTAGTTTTCCCTGGTGTGCCGACTGGTCAGGCAGAGACATGCCCTAAACATTGTAGCCCATCTGGTGTGAGTGCTGTTGAATATGATGGTGGTATTAAAAATAAATATGTTGGTGCTGCCTTACCTGCTGTTGCGAATGCTAGATCTTGCAATGTTGGTGGTGTAAATTTGAATAATGGATTGTCTCCTGTGCAGTCAGGCTCTTCTCAGCAGGACAGTTTCTTTCAGTATTAAAATTGTCGTATTTTCATAGATAAGGCGTCTTTGATTAACTACAATGGAAGTAATATGCCATATATTCTTTTTCACAATCGCATTAAGGCTTTAATGGATAGTTGTCCGTTTGAAAATTCGCGTTTAACTTTGTTGCAAGCTGCTTGTATTGGACTAGCTGGCCAAAATATTGCTAATCTGGTTGCTGACACACCTGACCTGTCTGAGACTAGGCGCATTGAATGTCTCTTGAAAGATTGTCACAGAGATTTGGTGTTAGAGGTGGTTTTTATGCCAAACGAGAAATCCGCAAGTTTCGTTATGGTGATAAATTAAAATTAGATTTGGCCTTTGCTCTAAAAGAATATAAAGACCATTTGTCTCAATGTTTGCTCTATGCCAAAGCCTATAATCAACCAGATAAAGTAGAAGGTCGTTTTGTATTGGATTTGGCTAAGTGTTTGCCGGATGTAACTAAAAAAGAGTTCTTAAAGTTTTTGGCAAATCGGTTTGGTCACAGGAATGAGCCTAGCTTTGAAAGCTTATATGAATTTGTAGCTGAAGAAAAATCTTACAAGTCAACCGACTTTGGTATTTCGTTTCTAAATGCTTCAAGTGAATTGCGCAAATTCGAAAAGCACCAGGATAAAAGTAAAAGTGCTTGCTCAGTAAGACAAACTTCCTTTAAATCACCTAATCTGCAAAAAAGGTCTTATGTAAATGATAATCAAAAGAAATCTCTAACTACTGATAGTCGACCAGAGCGTCCTATGTGCATCTACTGCTTTTCGAAAGGGCTGGTTGAGCATCATTATTTGTCAAATTGCTCTGGATTTTTGCGTTTAACGCCTAGTGATCGTAAAGACGTAATTCTTAAATCTGGTCGGTGCTTGAACTGTTTGCGTAAGCATTTTGTAAAAGATTGTTTTGCCCCCAATAGCTGTAGAAAATGTGGAGCTGCGTATAGTAGAAAGCACTCTTTCGTGTTGCCTGATGCCTTTGTCACACCATCTCAAGCGCGTGAGAGTGGTGGTGATAATACTTCAGAACTTTCAGTTAATGTGCGCAAAGTTGGTATTGGTAGCGTTAAGGCTGCCTTTAGTCGTGTCACAGCTGCCCGCATAATAAACCCTGTAAATGGTAAAAGCAGGTTGGTATATGTACAGCATGACCCAGGGTCACAGGTTACTCTGGTCTCAAACAAGCTGGTACAAGATTTAGGTCTTACTGCATAATGTTTCCTTTGAAATGCAAACAATGACTAGTTGTAAGCCACGGCAGATTTGGTCAAGTTTAATGTGCAGTCGTTACATACTGGTTAGATCTTTTGTAATGTGGTGTCGGTTGTCAATGAACCTTGGAGTGATGATGAAAATACTTTGCCTCATAAACAGGACTTGAGTGTGTATGAGCACTTTAATGATATTGACATTGTTTGCTTGGATGATTGCCATAGTGTGGATGTGTTACTGGGCAATGACAATGCTCATCTTATGTATGCCAAGCAAGAACGAATGGGCAAGAGTCAAACTGACCCGCATGCACTTCTCTCTCCATTAGGTTGGTTAGCTTTTGGTGGAAAAACATCTTTAAGTAAGGTACCTGTCAAAGTCTTAAGAGCCAATGTTGAAGACAAGCAAAGCAAGACATTAAGCTTGCAACAAGCTATTGACAGAAAAGATGCAGAAATTGCTGAATTGCGTAGCGTTGTTAAAGATTTATCTGTCGAGGATGAGATACCTCAATGGTCTTGCACTGATACTATTGCCAGTCAATTGGTAGAGCCCTGTATAAAGGTAAAAAATGACCGGTTTGAGATACCTGTACCTGTTGTTGAGAAAGCAACATTGCCGAATAACTTTGAGTTAGCACACGAACGACTGTCTGCCCTGCGTAAGAAGGCCCTTAAGCAACCTGATCTTAAAGAATTTTTAGTTGTATCTATGGCAGAAATGCAGTCCAATTGTAGAAAATTACCAACGCACGTGTTTTATTTTATTTCTCTTGAGTTTCTAATCATTATTTGCGCGAGCACTCGCTGCCAGCGCCTTTTTTGTTTTACGCTTTATTTTTAATTAATCTCACCTTGAAGAATAGTTGTGTCTGCAGCGCGTTGATTTTAGAGCTGGCTTTATTGCGTTTGTTCACACTTCTCAATTTGTAAGGCGACCAGCTGCAGTGTTTGTGGGCAACTGGTTGAAGTCTGAGTAGACTTAGCGTGAAGTTAAGATATTCCCGTTTTCCCCGTGAGTCAGCACCGAAGTGAACTGCTCGGTAAGACACCTATGCGTTTTCTTTTTGTGTTTAATTTTTAGTTTGTTTTTCTTTATTTACAGATTACCGTTTCCGCTTTCGTTTCCGCTTTCGTTTTCGCTTTTATTTCCAAGTTTCAACGTTTCAGTTATAACTTATTTTACATTAAATTATTTTCCTTGATTATTATTTCCTTTTAATTTTACGAAGCCGGAAGCGCGTTGATCGACACTTCACTTTGCGGTAATCGGCTACTTCAGCGCCGTTTACCGTTATAAAAAGTAATCGAGCAATTTCGGTGAGTCCGTATTGTTCTTATTTTTATGATAATGTCGTTGGGTGACCCAAATGAAGTTTACAAGTCTCTGCAAAATTTGTATGTTAGAGCAGAGAGTTTAATGATGAAGCCTGAGGGTTATAAACCGCTGTTAACCCTTTTATCTGATATTCGTCAAAAATTTGAAAATTTGACTAATTTGTTAGAAGCTCTTGATGAACAAGAAGCCTTGAATTTAAATTTTAGTAAGAACAGCATTGTTGTAGAGAATCAGCAGTTTGAAGAGCATGTCCAACGCTGGATAAAAGATACTGAGGATAAGTTAAGCAAAGAGAGTCGCGCTTTTTCGTATGAACGCTCCTCGGTAAGAACTGGCAGTCAATCTACCTCTAGTTCGATTCGTAGTGAGAAACAAAGGTCACTTGTAAAATTAAAAATTGCCACGGCAGCTGTCCAGCAAGAAAGTGCCAGAGTTTACGAAACGAGACAAAAAACTAGAGAAAGAGCTGAAGAGATGAAAAGAAAGCTTATGCGAGAAGCCGAAGAAGCAAGACAAAAGGCTGAGCGAGAAGTAGAAGAAGCAAGAAAAAGAGCTAATGAAGCCATGGAAGAGGTAAATAGACAAATGAAATTGGAGGAAGAAGAATTAGAAAGAGTTTTACTAGATAAAAAGCGCAATGAAGAATTAGCAAGGATCGAGGCAGAAGCTTGGGAAGAATTAAGCTGTGGAAAAGCAGAGGAAGGCACTAGCACACGAAAGGTGCCGCATTTAAAAATACGTGATTATTCCAAACCGTTTAGTGAAAATGTTACAACTGTTAAAAACGCGCCATTGCATAATTTTCCGCCTCGTACTTCATTGCTTACTGACATTCCCAAAAGTTCTGTTCAAATCGATAGACCATTTCCCGTTACTTTTGCAGAACTTCCTGATCAAGATTTGCGTATTAAAGTTAAAAATTCAAGCTTTAGTCAGAAACCGGAAAGTCAGTTTAAGTCTAAATTTGATTATCGCAACACAGAGCAAGTGCAAAGACAAGAAGCTTTTAATTCACCCTCGTTAACTTTGCCAACTAGTTTTCATAAATATAATGCCTTTAAAATGCGTCCTGCACCGCCGGTTGTAATTCAAAAATTTAATGGTGATCCTATGGAATATTGGTTGTTTGTTAGACAGTTTGAGGCTCATGTATTAGGAAAGGTTGAAGATTACGAATTATTTCCGTTGTTGCATCAATATTGTGAATTGCATGTACAATCTAAATTTAGTTATGTGTCGAATCAGTCGCCTGTAACTGCGTTTCAAAAAGCATGGGATATTCTTTTTGATGAATATGGTCATCCCTACGAAATAGCTAGATGTTGCGAAGAGCGATTAAAAAATGTTCATAAAATTCCCGATGATGACAAAAATAAGCTTAAATCATTGTCTCAACTTCTTGAAAAGTGCTGTGTGTCTCTAAAAAATATTGAACAAGTTTCGAGTTTAGATTCAATGCAAGTGATTATGGGCGTTGTTAACAAACTGCCAATTAATTTGAAACGAGCTTGGGTAGAATATGCGGTACAAATTGAACAACAAACTGGTGAGAGAGCAAAGTTTCTTGATTTGTCCAAATTTGTTACAGAAAAAAGTCGAATTGCTAATTCTATTTTTGGTAGAGAAACGTTTCAAACTAATTACAAACCTCGCCGCGAAAGCGCGTATGTTTCTGCAACGACAAAAAATGTAAAAGACGCGTTGAGTGTGGAAAAAAGTCGATGTTTTTATTGTGAAAAAGTACACAAGCTAATTGATTCCGATAAGTTCAAAAATTTAACGTACGAAGAAAAGCACAAATTTGTTAAAGCAAAGGGACTTTGTTTTAAATGTTTAAGCGGTAACCATTTCGCTCGTTACTGCAAATCGAGTTGCAAATGTTTAATTTCTGGTTGCAAAGGAACCTTTCACCACACTCTTCTTCATAAAATTACTGACACTGAAGTGACGGGTCACGTCGACGCCTGTAGTTCTGTTCAACTTAATAAATCGACTGGTAATGTCCAGCATGTCTTTTTAAATGTTGTTCCGGTGCGCGTTCGCTGCGAAGGTAAAGAAACAGAAGTATACGCATTTTTAGATCAAGGTTCTACCGCCTGTTTTTGCGACCGTAGTTTGGCAAGGGAATTGCAACTGAGCGGCACGAGTCGACAGCTTAATTTGCAAACGTTGACAGAGACAAAATCTTATAGAACTGTGTCTGCTGAGATGGAAGTTAAAGGTTTGTTTGACGGAGATTGGGTCCAGCTTCCAGACGTTACAGTTGTAGATGAAATACCTGTACAGCCAAACGTAATTCCCACATCACAGATATTAAGCGATCATAGCTATTTAGCTGATATTAATTTTTCAAAGCTTGACAGGCAAAACGTACAGCTTTTGATTGGTGCTAATGTCCCTAGAGTATTTAGATTAGAAGATTTAAGATCTGCTCCGGATAAATTATCACCCGACGCTGTGAAGTCACCTTTAGGGTGGTCTTTGCTTGGGCCCTGTTCCAAATTTAATTGCACAGTATCCAGTAATGATAAAAATGTTTACTACGTTTCAACTGAACGCGACAATTTCGAGGAGGATGATAGAAATTTTATATATGAATCACGCAGAAATTTTTCAAATATTCAGTTTCAATGTTATGACGAAGATAATTATTATTCGAAACCAATTTCGATGAATGATTTTAAAGTTTATAGAATGCTTAAAAGTTCGATCAAGCTAGTTGATGACCACTACGAGTTACCACTACCCTGGAAGTATGAAGACCAGATTATGCCAAACAATAAAAATTTAGCACTTAAGCGATTAAATCATTTAAAGCGAAAATTAATGCGTAACAGCGATCTAAAACAGAAATATTCAATTCAAATTCAAACAATGTTAGACAAAAACTACGCAGAACTCGTTCACGATAACTTTCAAATAACTTCTAAGAAAGTTTGGTATATCCCCCATCACTCAGTAATAAACCCCCATAAACCCGACAAGTTGAGAGTGGTTTTTGACTGCAGTGCCGAGTATAAAGGTATTTCTTTAAATAAATCTCTGATACAGGGGCCCCACCTGATGAACGATTTAGTTGCCATTCTTTCCCGCTTTCGTAAAGAAAAAATAGCTTTGGCAGCCGACATAGAGTCGATGTACTACCAGGTTCAAGTTTCACCTCGTGATCGTGACAGTTTAAGGTTTTTGTGGTGGCCTGATGGAAATCTTGAAAGCCAACCAGTAGTGCATAGAATGAAAGTTCATCTTTTTGGTGCAACCTCGTCTCCGTGCTGCGCAAGTTTTGCGTTGCGTCAAGCGGCCATTGATTTCGGCGCTCAATTCGAACCTTATATCAGTTCTGCAATTGAAGAACATTTTTATGTTGATGACTTTTTAATTAGCGTACCTAACGTTGAAATCGGACTTAAATTAATGAAAGATATAAAGCATCTGTTGTCGAAAGCAAGTTTTAATCTTACGAAGTGGTACTCAAACTGCGCTGAAATAATAAAACATTTGCCTGAGAATGAACTTCCGAAATCACTACAAATTACAGCTCTGGCCAAAAATTCTAGTGAACGTGTCTTAGGAATAAATTGGAATCTCAATACTGATTGTTTCTATTTTGTAGTAGAACTTCCGGATAAGCCATGTACGAAACGTGGTGTTTTGTCTTCGATCAACTCCATTTTCGACCCGCTTGGATTTCTGTGCCCAGTGATTGTTGAAGCCAAGCTTCTCTATCGACGACTATGCGAGCTGGAGTTAGAATGGGACGAACCTATTCCTTCCTTAGAATTCAATAAGTGGCAACAATGGATCCGAACGCTGGAGCATCTGAAGTCGATGTCTGTCCCAAGATGGATGGGTTTGCATACCAATTTAGGCAGTGAAAACTATCAATTGCATTATTTTGTCGATGCCTCTAAGCATGCGTATGGCGCCGTTTGTTATCTCCGTTCGAGCGATATTAATGACTATGTCAATTGTAACTTAGTTATTAGTAAATCTCATTTAGCTCCTAAAGACGAATTTTCAATTCCCCGTCTAGAACTTCTTGCTGCAGTGACTGCCGTAAAATTAGATATTTTTCTTAAACACGAACTAAACTTACCGCGGTTGAGACCAGCTATTTTTTGGACAGACTCCGCTGTAGTTCTTCAAAGTATAAGAAATGAAGAAAAGGGTTTTCCCCTTTTTGTGTCCCGTCGTTTAAAGTTTATTACGAAAAGTACATATACTTCTAATTGGAGGCACGTCCCTAGTGAACTCAACCCCGCTGATGTTTTAAGTCGTGGATGTAGATCCGACAAACTAATGAAAACTAAATCGTGGCTTTCTGGACCAGAATTTTTGAGTGAAACGCCAGACAGCTGGCCTTGCCGGTTTGCAGAGACGACATTAGATGTAGAAAATGTAAAAGCATTTGATAAAAAAGCTGCGTCTGCATTTTTGATTGCCGACATGATTGATCCAGTTGACAAGCTCATTGCGTATTTTTCTTCGTGGTTTAAGCTAAAGAAAGCCACTGCTTGGCTTTTAAAATTTAAGACCTTTTTAATAAATTCCAACTCTGTCTATCATTTTTCTCGTTCCTTGTCTGTCTCTGATTTTCGAAAAGCAGAAATTGAGCTTATTAAATATGAGCAATGGAACTGTTTCGGCGACATCATGTCGAAGATGCAAACTAATGAAAACTTTTCTCTACCTTCCAAATCTCCACTTCTAAAACTGAATCCTGTTATTGTGAACGGTCTTTTAAGAGTAGGCAGCCGTTTAGATAGAGCTTCTGTTTCCTTTGATCTTAAACACCCAATTATCTTGCCCAACCAATCTTATTGTTCTTCATTGTCATTGCATTACAGGTCATGGCGGAGCAAATATGACGTTGAACCAGTTACTTCAACGATATTGGATTTTACGAAGTACAGGTGTTGTTCGCAGAGTACTTAATTCCTGCATGCATTGCCGACGACGCTATGAAAAGCCGGGAGCACAAAAGATGGCTGATCTTTCCCCGTCGCGTCTACAAATCGATACTCATCCCTTTGCATACTGTGGCGTTGACTACTTCGGACCGTTGCTCGTGAAACAACGGCGTTCTCAAGTAAAAAGATATGGTTGCCTTTTTACTTGTTTAACTTCTAGAGCAATTCATATTGAAGTCGCGATGGATCTGACAACCGACGCCTTCATCAACGCCTTACGTCGTTTCTTATCAAGAAGAGGTCCCGTTCTGCACTTCTTCTCCGACAACGGAACCAATTTCGTTTCCGCCGAGAAGACCCTTCGTGAAGCCCTGCGCCAGTGGAATCAGCACCAGATTGAAGATTTTCTCCTTAAAGGAAATTCAATGGACTTTCAATCCCCCAAATGCCAGCCACATGGGTGGTGCTTGGGAGAGAATGATTCGGTCAGTCGGACGAATTTTAACTGCATTGATGACGGAACGAATTCTCGATGACGATCAACTTCACACTTTTTTATTGGAAGCAGAGTCTATTTTAAACTCTCGCCCTTTAACTCCAATCACAACTGATGCAGATGGTTTGGAGCCATTGACACCAAATCATCTTTTGAAATTGTGTCCTACTGGCAACTTCCCCCCTTCACTTCCTTCTGATGAGCACTGTTGTCCCAAAAGACGTTGGAAAAATGTACAATATCTAGCTGACCAATTTTGGAAAAGATGGTCTCGAGAATATTTAAAGACGATAATCGCCCGCCAAAAATGGTTTAAGAAGAAGACCAATTTTCAAAAAGACGATGTTGTTCTACTCGTGGACGATTCGATTCCTCGTTCGCAATGGCGTCTTGGCAAAGTTGTAAAGCTGTTCCCCGACGAACAAGGCTTGGTGCGCCAAGTCGTAGTAAAAACGCGTGGTTCTGAAGTGCGGCGGCCCGTTCATAAACTGTGCTTGGTGGTTCCCGCGAATCTTGATGTTATGCCGCGGAAGGACTCTGGTGATCCCGCAATTACCGTAAAATAAGTTTTAGAAATGTTTCCGTTAATGTTATTTGTGTTGTGTGCAGAGTTGGTAATTTTTTTTTCTTTTTCTTTTTTAATTTCTCGGGTGTTGGGAGTGTAGAAAATTACCAACGCACGTGTTTTATTTTATTTCTCTTGAGTTTCTAATCATTATTTGCGCGAGCACTCGCTGCCAGCGCCTTTTTTGTTTTACGCTTTATTTTTAATTAATCTCACCTTGAAGAATAGTTGTGTCTGCAGCGCGTTGATTTTAGAGCTGGCTTTATTGCGTTTGTTCACACTTCTCAATTTGTGAGGCGACCAGCTGCAGTGTTTGTGGGCAACTGGTTGAAGTCTGAGTAGACTTAGCGTGAAGTTAAGATATTCCCGTTTTCCCCGTGAGTCAGCACCGAAGTGAACTGCTCGGTAAGACACCTATGCGTTTTCTTTTTGTGTTTAATTTTTAGTTTGTTTTTCTTTATTTACAGATTACCGTTTCCGCTTTCGTTTTCGCTTTTATTTCCAAGTTTCAACGTTTCAGTTATAACTTATTTTACATTAAATTATTTTCCTTGATTATTATTTCCTTTTAATTTTACGAAGCCGGAAGCGCGTTGATCGACACTTCACTTTGCGGTAATCGGCTACTTCAGCGCCGTTTACCGTTATACCAATAATTACATTAAACGTGTGCCTAATACTGATTGTGCAAATGACCAAAAATGGTATCTACCTTATTTTGTTACCTCTCAAGATAAGAAGCGTATAGTGCAGTGGTTCCCAACCGCCGGTGCCGGTCCGCATAAATTTTTCGCCGGTCCGCGAAGTATCTTATTTTCTGCCAAGATAATTTTAATATGGAATCATAAACATTGCAAAGATGTTACTCTCTGTAAAACTTATTTTACGCCTGGCCAATTTGCAGCAGTAAAACTGACGTATCTCGCCTTTCATCGTTGATACCGCAAAATTGTTTAATAATAATCAAGGTAAACCTTCCGATTACCTTCTAGATTCATGTTTGACCTAAGTTTTGCTTCGTCATAAGTAATTTTGTTAAAATTGCTTCGACATAAACTACGTCTAGCGTTCTAAAAGTTTATTGATGGAATGCTGTGCAAAGTAATTTTTTATACTTTTGAGATGCTGTAATAGCTTGTACTGTGACCTTGCAGAAAGATTAGTATGGAATCAACAAAACAACAAGGTATTATGTGTATTTTAACAAAAAGGATAAAACTAAGACTTCTGAAACAGATAATTCTCAAAATGGAAATGAAGCTAGTATTAGTAGGGCTTCTGTAAGTGTAGAGCAAACTACAAAAAGGACATGTGCAGATAAGTTGAATGTTACAGGAAGAAGTAAGAAACGAAAAGGGGAATTTGTCAGGTAATACGATAAAAAATACTTGGAGCTTGGTTTTACTGTAGCTCCGTGTAGTGAACAATCGCCACGGCCCTTATGTTTAGTGTGCTCCCAAATTCTCTCAAATGACGATATGAAACCTTCCAAACTTGCTCGTAACTTCCATTCAAAACACAACAATCTTAAAGACAAGCCACTTGAATATTTTAAACGACTACGCTTTAATATGAATGACCAAAAAAACAAATAAAAAAGATGACAACTATCGAAAAATCTTTTTTACATGCATCCTACCTAATTTCCTTACAAATAGCTAAAACAAAAAAACTTTATATAATTGGGGAAGAGTTAACAAAGCCGTGCATCTTATCTGCGGCTGAACAAATTTTGGGTCCTGAAGCAGCTCGAAAATTTGATGGCATACCACTCTCCAACAATACAGTTCAATGAAGGATTAAAGATATTGCAATGGACATTGAACAGCAGGTAATAGAGGAGGTAAAGAAATCACCCTATTTTGCTATTCAACTCGACGAGTCAACTGACGTGAGTAATTGTGCCATTCTTCTATGTTTCGTGCGTTATAAGGGAAAAACAGATTTTAAGAAAGAACGTCTTTTTTACATTGACTTACCAGGACGTACCACCGGGTTAGAAATATTTAGGCTTCTTAACATGTACTTTAGTGAGAAAGACATAAACTGGGCAAATTGCGTCAGAGTATGTACTGATGGAGCTGCGAGCATAACTGGTTATCGCTATGGTGTGGTTGCAAAAATTAAAGAAGTTGAGCACAAAGAAATGCTGTTTACTCACTGCATCATCCACCAAGAGCATTTGACTTCAAAGAAGCTTTCTCCTGATTTGAAAAACGAACTTACTAACGCTGTGAAAATTGTCAATGCAATTAGAAGTTGACCTCTGAACTCCAGACTCTTCCAAGCATTGTGTGAAAGTATGGATTCACAGCACGATCATCTTCTTCTCCATGCAGAAGTAAGATGGCTGTCACGAGGACGAGTTCTTTCTCGCCTATTTGAACTTCGTGAAGAAACAAAACACTTTTTGAGAGAAATGAACTCCCCACTAGCAGAATTTTTGTTAGATGAGATGTGGTTGTGTAAGCTTGCGTACTTGGCAGATATATTTGACCGTTTGAACGAGCTTAATACTTCTCTGCAAGGCCCTTGCACGAGTATCTTTGTACTGAGAAAAAGACTGATGCTTTCAAATAGAAGCTGGGACTTTGAGATAGTTTTGTGCAAAAGGAAGATACAATTATGTTTCCAATTTAAATGAGTATTTGGCAAGTGCTGATGTTAACTGTAAAGAGTTACTGAGCATTGTAAGTCAACACTTAAAAGAGTTGGCTAACAGTTTTGACCATTATTTTCCGGAACATGAAGATCCTCGACGTGGAAACCTTTGGATCAACAATCCTTTCATCGAAGATGTCAACACATGCAACCTTAATCCCCATAAAAAAGAAAGTCTGATTAAATTATGCTGTGATTCTACTTTGCAGTCCAGATACAAAAAAGAATCATTGTCGCAATTCTGGATATCTCTTGAAAACCAATATTCGTGTCTAATTCACAAAGCAGTCAAATTGTTGGTGGTATTTTCAACTAGCTATTTATGCGAGAAATCTTTTTCATCGCTAACTTTAATTAAAACAAAGCAAAGAAATTGGCTGGATGCCGAAGCACACCTACGTGTTACAGAAACTTCTTTTATGCCTTGCTGGGATCGCATACTGACAAAGAAACAGCAGCAAATTTCACACTAACATTGATTTTGTATGTAAATGAATTAACATTTTGTTGTTTAAGTTAATTTGATTTCCATTTTGTTGTAATTTTTCGTCCTGAATACATAGCTTATGCCAAAATCTTGCAGAATGTTACGCAATGACAACTTCTGGTTAACAGAAAGATTACAAATATATGTTCTACTCACTACGGATCTTTTGTTGCCGGTCCGTGAACATTTTTTAAAATTTTTATTGGTCCCCGGTGTAAAAAGGTTGGGAACCACTGGTATAGTGTATGATGGAAAGGCCAAGTTTAAGAGAACCTGTGTGAATGATATTATTATGTCCGGACCTGATCTTCTAAACCCCTTGCTGCATGTTTTAACTAGGTTTCGCTTAGGTAAGTATGCTTTGATGTCAAATGTCACAAAGTGTTTTTTCCAAATTCAGTTGCCGGCTGCCCAAAGAGACCTATTTCGCTTGCTGTTATTTGAAAATAATGATGTAGAAAGAGGTAAGTTGGTACCATATCGTTTTCGAGTCCATCCTTGGGGCATCAAAAGTAGCCCCTACATTGCCTGTCTTGCATTTAAGAAGCTTGTTGAGGAAAACCCCACATGTGCTAGTGACATGACCCTTCAAAATATACTGCAGAACATGTACATGGATGACCTTATTTTTTCAGTAGATAGTTTAGAGTGCATAGACAATCACAAACGAGGCGGTGAGCCTATTTAAAAGTCGTGGATTTAGACTTGTAAAGTGGAGCGCAAATAGGGAAACTATGAGTGTTTTGTCTTCTTTAGGTCCTGAACTTTTGTCAGCTTCCATACGGGAATTAGACTTGTGTGGTGAAGAGCTAGCCTTACCTTCTGCCAAAACCTTAGGCTGTGTCTGGGATCCTGACTCAGACGAGTTGCGTATTGACTGTTCATTGAAGCCTCTTGGTAAGTATACACGTAGAACCATGCTCAGTCAATTAGGACAGAATTTTGATCCACTGGGATTTGGGTCTCCTTTATTAAAGCACGTTTGATCTTGCAGCAGTTGGCTATAGATAAATATGATTGGGATACAAAAGTCCCGGATGAGATTGTTAAAGAGTGGGATGCATGGCTGCATTCACTTTCTTTGCTGCAGAGTTTTTCGCTTCCCCGGTGGTTATTCTTAAATAGCGATATACCTTGCTCAATTGATGATGTGAAATATGAGTTGCATGGGTTTAGCGACGCGTCAAATCAAGCTTTCTCTTCAGTGATATATCTGCGCAGATTAGTTAACGGCGCACCTAGTGTAGTCTTTATTTTTGGTAAATGTACAATTGTTCAGCGGCATCAGTCATCCTGGCCTATTGCAAGAAAAGAGTTAACAGCTGCCGTAAACACCTCCAAGTTGATGTACCAAGCAAATGAGGCTTTGAAGCTGGATATTAGCAAGAGATACTTCTGGTGCGATTCTAAAACTGTGTTGTCATGGATAAAGAATTCAGATTTACGCCTAAATAGGTTTATCACCAGACGACTTGACCACATCCTAATGCTGTCAAATGAATCAGACTGGAGATTTTGTCCAACAAATGTAAATGCTACTGATGTGGGGTCTCACCCCAATCTAATCTTGAAAGAAGAGTCTCGTTCTCTCTGGCTAAATGGCCCACCATTCTTGGGTAAGTATGGTGATCCAGAAATACCTGTCCCAGAGCTTGTGCCCATGCGAAAGATTGACGTCAAAAAGGATGAAGAACTGAACCAAATTGTACAGGATAAGTTGGAAAGACTGATTGACAGTTCATCAACATTATATGTATCGCAGAAGCGAGTGGCTTATCTTCTATCTTTCCTGGATTACATTCGAAGCAAAGTCCAAAAGAGTAAGTATGTTCCTCCAAAACTAGATGCTTCTTGCTTAAGTAGGGCACTAGAAAGAATTACGATCTTTGTCCAACGACGTGTCTATGGTAAGTTTATTGAATCCCTAAGTGAGAAATCTCCAGATGACTTTGATAAAATTATCAAGTGTTTAGAAAAGAAAACAGCACCTGAAATTAGAAAAAGAGTAAAAGAGTTACGCTCTCTGAAGAAGTTTCGGCCATGCTTAGATGACAAAGGTGCATTGCGTATAGAAGGCAGGTTAAATAGCTCTCCTGATATTGCATTTGATGCTAAACACCCACTCATCTTGCCAGCTAGGCACAGTTTAACAAAGCTTGTTATCTTGTGGTATCATAATTTGAATTGTCACAGTGGAGTGCAACACACTTTGTTGTCAACTCGACAAAAATTTTGGATAGCTAATGGTAATGTGTCCGTGCGAAAATACATTAATGAGTGTGGTGTGTGTGTGATTAAAAAGGCACAGCCTGTAAGGCAATTAATGTCAGAGTTTCCGCAGTCACGTATTACTGCAAACAAAAAGCCCTTTTTTTACTGTGGTCTGGACTATTTTGGGCCCATAACATTTGTGGAAGGTAGGAGCCACAGGAAGGCCTGGGGCTTCTTATTTACTTGTATGTCATCAAGGGCCGTGCATGTTGAATTGGTGACTTCCCTGACTTTGAGTGAGTACAATTTACTCTGATAATGGAACTACATTCCAAGCTGCAGCCAAAGTGCTGCCAAAATTGCTTGAGTCCACAGAATTGAAAAATTCACTTCATAAAAAAGGTATCCTGGGAATTGATTCCCCCCTATGCACCCGCACAAGGTGGGGCTTGGGAAGCTATGGTGAAGCAAATCAAGCATGTGATTGCTAATATACTTGAAAAGTTACAACGCAGACCCAGCTTTGTAGAATTGCTGACATACGTGGGAAGTGCCATCAAAATTGTAAATGATCGACCTTTGACCCCTTTAAGTGATGACCCTAGAGAGTGGTTGAAAATGGCACAAAACTTAAGGCCAGGCCAATTAGTAATTTTAACCTCAATGGAGGATGTATCAAAATGAGGCAAATACCAACTTGGGAGGGTGCATGAGGTCATTCCCCAGAGTAGAAATGGGAAGCAAATTATGCATAGAGTTAAAGTTGCCACTACTAGTACAGATGAAAGCAATGGGGAGGTCAGTGGTTTATGTATTGAGGGACCTTTCTTGTATTGCCCGAGTAGACTGCCCCTTAGATAGCTGATTTTCAACTTGGCGAGGTTGACGGAGGGCAGACCCTGCCATAATATTTTTACTTTGTTTGTTTTCTTATTTTCTATGTTTTGTTTATTTATGTGCTTCGCTCATTGGGTTTTGTATTTAAAAATAGAAATTCCTGCTGATAGTAGAAGACATTAACTGTAGCCTATGCTATTTTTTGGCCCTATTTACATGTAATCAATCAGAGATATTGATGCTTAAATTGTAGAGGAAAGCTGTGTGCTATTTTTGCCTGGTGATTAGTAGATGCTGACTTTAAAATTGAATTTGTTGATTTGAAGCAGGATAATATGCAGCAAATATAAACTACTGATGTTTCTATTATTCGCATTTGTGTTGTATTCGAAGATTGATTAGAATTGACTGCAGTGTTAAAGTCAGTGTATTTCATTTATTTATTGTGCTATGTTTCTTTTTTTTTTTTGTTTATTGAGTATTGAGTTAAGTGAAGTTGTATTTGTACGTTGAATTCAAGTATTTGTGTGATTTGTTAAGTTGCGATTTTCTGAACTTCATTTGTGTGTGTCAAATTGGGTGTCAAATTGGGGCCGATTTGTTCCATTCTTAAAAATCGCCCACATTATGTATTTCACAATATCATAAAAAATCTTTTTGATTGCGCTTTGGTCCGGCTCGAATAGCTGAAGAAATAACCGTTTTACAAGCAAATTTAAGTATTGTATATTTAGTGACAAGAAAATGGCAACACTTTCGAGGAGAACTTTCGAGATTATCGTGCTTAACTGGTTTTGTCTCGTGACAGTCAGTATGATGCAATATTGCTTGTTTGTGAATCGCTGGATCTAGCAAGATGATGCAATATTAAGTGATTGTTGTTTTTAACCTGAATTTGAGTAAATTTAAAGAACTTTCTAGATACATGTGACCGAGTGATATATATAAGACGCGATCGGAAGCATTATTATTGATCATAGGCGTACGCAAGGGGGGGTTTCAGGGGTCAAAACCCCCCCTTGAAGAATGATGTTCAGCCATATATACAGTACATGGTAATAAATAGGCTTTAATAATAGGATTTTGGTTTCTATTGTTTATCGCATTTTTTAAACTTAATTACTGCTTGCGCATCAATTTTTTCTATCGCTTAAATTGCTTCAAAGTTAGCTAATGTACAATTGCCACTGTAAAGAAGACTTTCAAATTTGTAAAATATTGAAAGTTAAGCATAGGATTGGAAATAAACTGCATGGAAACAATAGCTTCAGTTCACAATTTTTTTAATACTCCAAAACGTCAAAATATTTTGCGCAAGTTCATCAACACGATTTCGACAACAACAAAAAAGCTTAAAAACTTGTTCAAATTTATGCCGCTGTTACGATCGACACGAAAGTGTTAGTACTTTTTCAAGTTTACAATTTACCGTTGTAGAAGCTTTGACAAAAATTTCAGCATGGCCAGACAGAAAAACTTCATCACGAGCTCTGCAGTTGCTATCGACAATTACTTCTTCTTCTTCTCCTTTCGGCCTTTTCCATTAGTCAGGGGTGACCACAGCATATCATTATTCTCCACATCTTTCTGTCTTCAATGTCCATCTCTTTCACACCAACTTCCTTCATATCTTCTTTTACCACATCTAAAAATCTTCTCTTTGGTCTCCCTCTTCTCCTCTTTCCTGGTAACTCCATTTCCATCATCTTTCTTCCTACATACTCTTGGTCTCTCTCATGACATGTCCATACCACCTCAGCCTGCCCTCCCTCATCTTCATTCCTAACTGTTCAACCTTAACGGTACTCCTGATGTGCTCGTTTCTAATCTTGTCTTTTCTCATCACTCCCATAGCAAACCTCAGCATTTTCATCTCTGCGACTTCCATCTCTTCCACTTGTTTCTTTGTGACTGCTACTGTCTCAAGTCCATACACCATTGCTGGTCTTACTACTGAACTGTACACTTTTACTTTTACTCTAGCTGGTAACCTCTTGTCGCAGATTACTCCTGATACTCTTCTCCATCCACTCCATCTTGCCTGTACTCTCTTCTTTACCTCTCTCTCACAACTACCACTTTCTTGCACCGTTGATCCCAAATACTTAAATTCCTTTACTCTTGGCACTTTTGTGTCCTCCATCTTCACTGTTTTGTCGTCATTTCCTCCATTTATGCAAAGATATTCGGTCTTTGACCCGCTGACTTTCATCCCTCTTCTTTCCAATGCATACTTCCAGGATTCTAAGCTCCACTCCACTTCTTCCCTGGTCTCTTTGCAAATCACAATATCATCAGCAAACAGCATCGTCCACGGTGGTTCTCTCCTTACTTCATCCGTTAGCCTGTCCATTATCACTGCAAACAGGAATGGACTTAACGCTGATCCCTGGTGCAGTCCAACCTTGACCTTGAAAATTTCTGTAGTTCCTACTGCACACCTCACCACTGTTTCGTTTCCCTCATACATATCCTGTACTAGTCGCACATACTTTTCCACTATTCCGGATTTTCTCATGCAGTACCACAGCTCTTCCCGTGGAACCCTGTCGTAAGCTTTTTCTAGGTCCACGAATACACAATGTAGCTCTTTTTGACCTTCCCTGTATTTTTCCATTAACATTCTTAAAGCAAACATGGCATCGGTGGTTTCCTTTCCTGGCATAAATCCATATTGCTGTTTGCTGATCTCCACTCTATCCCTTAACCTGGTTTCAATAATTCTTTCCCATACTTTCATTGTGTGGCTCATTAGCTTTATTCCTCTGTAGTTTTCACAGCACTGTGCGTCCCCTTTGTTTTTATAGAATGGGATAAGCACACTCCATCTCCATTCTTTTGGCATCCGTTTACCCATTAATAGTCTGTTGAACAGTCTGGTCAAAAACTCTATCCCCATCTCTCCCATGCACTTCCAAACTTCTACTTGCAACACATTTGGTCCAACTGCTTTACCTTTTTTTATCCTTCTTAGTGCGTTCTTTACTTCTTCTCTACTGACACAATTTACCTCTTCCTTAAACACTTCTGCTTCCTCTGTCCTAGGTTCTCTGTTATTTTCCTCGTTCATCAGTTTATCAAAGTACTCCTTCCATCTCTTTAACACTGCTTCTGAATTTACCATAACATTACCATTTTCATCCTTTATAACCCTCACGTGCTGTACATCTTTCTCTGCTCTGTCTCTCTGCCTAGCCAATCTGTATAACTCTTTTTCACCTTTTTTTGTTTCCAATCTAGCATACAAATTGTTATACACATGTCCCTTCACCATTGAACTGTGTTCTTTGCCTTACTCTTCTTTGTAGATTTTTTTTAGTATTTTCATTTCTTATTTTGTCCCATGCTTTCTTTGCCTCTTTCTTTTCTTTTATCCCACTCATCAGGTAACCCATCCTTAACTCCCAGAGTCCTGCTCACCTTTTGTCTAAACGCTTCTTGATAGCTTGTCTCCTTCAGTTTCCACCATCGTATCTTTGGCTTTACTTTCTCTGCTTTTTTCTTTTTCACCATAAGAGCCATTTTGCATACCACGATACGGTGCTGCTTTGCGACACACTCATTCAATATTACCTTACAATAGCACATTTCCTTCAGGTTCCTCCTTCTGCACATCACATAATCTACTTGGGTACTTTTTCCTCCACTCTTATACGTCACCCTGTGTTCATCTTTCTTCTTGAAATAAGTATTGACAATCGCCAAATCCATCCTTTTCCCAAAATCCACAACCATTGATCCTTCCTTATTTCTTGTTCCAGCACCGTACCTCCCCATTATTTCCTCATCCCCGATGTTTCCTTCGCCCACATGTCCATTAAGGTCTGCACCAAGAACTATCCTCTCTTCTTTTGATATACTTTCTATCAATCCATCCAGGTCTTCCCAAAAATCATTTTTGTCCTCCATGCTGTAGTTAACCTGTGGAGCATATGCACTTACTATATTTAGGATGCACCCATTTACCTCCAGCTTCATGGCCATCAGTCTGTCCGACATCCTCTTCACCTCAGGACACTTTCAGCCAGCTCCTCCCTCAGCACTATCCCTATCCCATTTTTTCTTCCATCAGCTCCGTTGTAAAATATTTTACATCCACCTCCAATGTTCCTTGCTTTACTACCTTTCCACTTAGTTTCTTGTAGGCACAATATGTCTACATTCCTTTGCTCCATCATATCTGCCAGCTCTCTTCCCCTTCCAGTCATCGTTCCAATATTTAAAGTACCCACCATTATGAGTGAGCATCTTCCTTTCCATGCTTCTTGCTGCTTCTTTACTCGCCTTCCTCCTCTCTTTCTGCTCTTATTTTCACTTTGTTTAGCAGTAGCATAATTTCCGCAGGTGCCCTGCTGTGCGACACCTGAGGCGGTCGTTGGTAACCCGGGCCGCGACCGATCCGGTATGGATTTACAATGATTACGCATTTGTATAAATCTGGCAAAAAGTTTTACGCCGGATGCTCTTCCTGCTGCAATCCTCCCCATTTATCCGGGCTTGGGACCGGCATCAAGAGACACAGAAATGTGCCACCGATGGCTGGGTTGCTATCGACAATAACGCAAAGTGAATTTTACATTGCTCTCTTAGTTTTAAAAAACGATTTTGGATACAGTGTTGTTTTGTGTAAAGTTAAGCAAAAAAAGTCGATAAATCTTCTTGAGGCCGTCAACATGGCACAGGATTTTGCAAATGAATTGAAGTGTCTTAGAGAAAAAGCCGAATATGAATTTCATCAGCTCTATATTTTTGCGCAAGAAACGGCCAAAGCCGAAGATTTTATTTTGAAAACACCACGCCTTACTTCAAAACAGACCAATCGATGCAACATTGCTGCTGCAACAGATGAAGAACATTTTAGACAAGGGTTGATAACTTTATTGTCACTCTCGAAGCAAGAGTTACGAGCCCACAAATCGATTATTGGTGAATTTCGGTGTTTTAATTTCTGGTGATCCAACTAGTGCACCAACTCCTCAACAAATTAAAAGTATTCAAGTTTTGGGAAAATTTTATGAAAATGATTTAACGAAATCCTTGGAAGAACTAGTGCCTGAACTAATATTGTGTTACAGGAAAATTTTTCGGTTGAATGCAGCAGAAAGACCAACTGATGCGTTGAGCAGCATCAAGAAATGCAGTTCCGATGCTTTTCCGAACATATTTACATTGATGACCATTTTGTTAACTCTTCCAGTGACAACATGCACTAGTGAACAATCGCTTTCCACATTGCGCAGACTAAAAACGTGCTTACAAAACACAACTGGTACCACTCGAAAGATGGACCTGCATTGCTAAACATTTATAGGGGCCACACGCTTTGCCCTGATGATATAATTAACAGATTAAGTAAAAAAAACAGGCGTTTGAATTTAAGCCTTTAAAAAACTTTAAATATTTGTTAAGTAAGATTATTTTTTTATTCGTTTGATTTTTCACCTATTGTTTTCATCATTTACACGAGTTGCTTTTAATTTGGAAAGTTTTTTGTCATGATTGAATTACACGCACATGCCTTTTCAATAGTTAGTTTTACGGTTTGGTAAAAAGAAATTCATGCTGCTACAAGATGTTCTTAAAACCAAAACACTTTATTTTTGAATGTAGGCCTAATTTTGGAAATTTTTGCCCATTACCAAGACTACTGAGGCAATCGTGTTTTCGGCTCCAAAACCCCCCCCCTTCACAAATTTCTGCGTACGCCACTGTTATTGATGGAATTTTACGTTGTGATAAATCGGTATTGGAAATTGTATTAGCTTTGTGAAATCATAGTTTTTTAATCGCAAGCGCAAACTCTCCAGAGGGGATGTACTGTTTGTAAATAAATGCAAATTGAAATGATAATTAGCAACACTGTATATATTTTGTTATGCAATTATTTTGAGTTTAAAAGAAATACACGTTTGTAAGAGAACGCGTGCACAAGTCTGTTGGACTATGTAAGGTTTAATCCGTTAAGATAGCCAGCAGACACTACAACTGCTACCTTCTCAAGTCTATACACCATTGCTGGTCTCACCACTGAGCTGCACACTTTTACTTTTACTCTAGCTGGTAACCTTCTGTCGCAGATTACTCTCGATACTCTTCTCCATCCGTTCCATCCTGCCTGCATCCTCCTCTTTACCTCCTTCTCACAACTACCACTTTCTTGCACCGTTGATCCCAAATACTTAAATTCCTTTACTCTTGGCACTTTTGTGTCCTCCATCTTCACTGTTTTGTCGTCATTTCCTCCACTTATGCAAAGATATTTGGTCTTTGACCTATAATTACTTTCATCCCTCTTTCCAATGCATACCTCCAGAATTCTGGTCTCTGCTCCACTTCTTCCCTGTTTTTTTTGCAAATCACAATATCATCAGCAAACAGCATTGTCCACAGTGGTTCTCTCTTTACTTCATCTGTTAACCTGTCCATTATCACTGCGAATGGATTTAAGGCTAATCCCTGGTGCAGTCCAACTTTAATCTTGAAACTTTCTGTTGTTCCTACTGCACACCTCACCACTGTTTTGCTTTCCTTGTACACATCCCGTACAAATTGCACATACTTTTTCACTATTCCTGATATTCCCATACAGTACCACAGCTCTCTCTGCAGAACCTTGTCATTAGCTTTCTTTAGGTCTACAATACACAATGTAGCTCTCTTTGACCTTCCCTGTACTTTTCCATCAACATTCTTAAAGCAAACATGGCATCAGTGGTTCCCTTTCCTGGCATAAATCCATATTACTATTTACTGATCTCTACTCCATCCCTTAGCCTGGCTTCAATAATTCTTTCCCATACCTTCATCATGTCGCTCATTAGCTTTATTCCTTTGTAGTTTCCACAGCAATGTGCGTCCCCTTTGTTTTTATAAATTGGGATAAGTACACTCCATCTCCATTCTTCTGGCATCCGTTTACCCACTAATAGTCTGTTCAAGGGTCTGGTCAAAAATTTTATCCGCATCTCTCCCATGCACTTCCAAACTTCTACTGGCACCTCATCTGGCCTAACCGCTTTACCTTTTTAAATTCTTCTTAATGCATTCTTTACTTCTTTACTGACGCAATTTACCTCTTTTCTAACCACTTCTGCTTCCTCTGTCCTAGGTTCTCTGCTGTTTTCCTCGTTCATCAGTTTTTCAAAGTACTCCTTCCATCTCTTTAACACTGTTTCTCTTTAACACCGAATTTACCATAACATTACCATTTTTATCCTTTATAACCCTCACGTGCTGTACATCTTTCTCTGCTCTGTCTCTCTGCCTAACCAATCTGTACAACTTTTTCTCAACTTCTTTTGTTTCCAATCTAGCATACAAATTGTCATACGCACGTCCCTTCGCCATTGCAACTGTGTTCTTTGCCTTACTCTTCTTTCCTTTGTAGATTTTTTTTAGTATTTTCATCTCTTATTTTGTCCCATGCTTTCTTTGCTTCTTTATGCTTTCCTGAACTTCCTCATTTTTCCAACATGTCTCTCTGTCTCCTTTCCGTTTCCCAAATGTCACTCCCAAGCACAATTTCAGCTGTTTTTCTTAGCATTTTTGCTGTTTTGTCCCACTCATCAGGTAACCCACCGTTCTACCTTTAAAAAGTTTGAGAAACCCTGCACCAACACATTGAATAGTAATTTTACTTGAAACAAATACATGAAAAAATGTTACATAAAAATGAAAAAAACTAAAAAGCAAATGCTATTAGCACGTCACCATCGAATTGTGAGTCCGGCGCCGCTGAACAAACCGCAGACCATGTTTTAATAGCGTGCCCCATACATCGGGTACCACATGGAACACAAGATCTGACGGTTTTGGATGACGAAGCCCGATGCTGGCTTAACAATATCACTGCCAGCACCTAATCCGGGCAGTACAGCAGCCTGGGGTAGTAAAAAGATAAACCCTCTGCCCTAGTTCGGTTTGTGCGGAGTGGATACCCTTCCAAACTGCTGAAACCATTATAAAAATTGTATCTGACTTCTACTCTCTTGAAGAAATTGTTGAGGCGAAAACAGTTTTTCATAATAACTATGAAGGTGCTGGTAGACTAAAGCTAAGACAATGTGATCAAAAATCTCTCCATAATATTAAGGACATTCATATGGTGCTTTTGGAAATGCAGAATAACAAAAAATCTGCCCAATTCTAATAAATGCTTCAAGTCACTTTTCATTACTTGATTTAAAAAATATTGATGCTTTCCAACTGATGCAAGATATTAATAACCTACGACAAGAATTTTTGACTTTCCAACGTGAAAAAAAATGCAAACTAAGGCTGTTGTAGACCTCAAATCGACAGTACAAGAACTGTCATATCTCTCAAAAAAAAAGAATGCAAAACCTTAGAATTAATCAAAGTAGATTCACATCCTGAACCTACTCACAAAGACTCTTACTCTGAAATATTGAGAAAATCAATGCCTCAAACACTGAACAGTACTTACGAAAATGATAATAGCTTTGCTGATAATTTTACCAAAGTGGAAAAAAGACGTAGGTCTACTCGAATTGGCAGAATGAAACAGTCAGACTTAAAGGTTGTTGAAAACTTGTTAATATTTTTGTATCAAGATTTCATCCAGATATTTTACAGCAGTGTTTCCCAACCTTTTTTAGGTGGGGGACTAATTCCAAACCATGCAAAGTCTTTGCGGACTCAAAGCGCAACAATGAAGGCAACTTCACAGAGAGTATAGTTAGTTGACAACGTTACGTCCCTTAATCGCAATTTTAGTGAAGAGGCCACGAAACAAACACAATAAAACATTACATACCTTAAACACAGTAAGTTTAAGACCACAAACAGAAGCTGCATTTACAACTTTCAATGGGAACCTTGTCCCTGGACTTTCGCCACTAGCTTGTCGAAATTAAGGTCTATGGTTGTCAACGCACATCTAATGTCATCTTTTGATTGAAGTTGGTTGCGGTACTTGGTTTTTATCATAGCTAAAGCTGAAAATCCAGCTTCGCAGAGATATGTAGTTGGAAAAGGTAGAAGAGCTTTTGTTGCCTGCCAACAGAGATCAGATAGATTTGGTTCCTTTGATTGAACTTCTGCCCAAAATTGAGTCAGAGATACATTTTCGAACTTGTTCCTTCACAGTTGTCGACTCTGCAACTCAATCAGCTGTTCAGCAATGCAGTCCGTATCAGAGTAAACATGCAAAGCTGATACCTCGAAAGGACATCGCACCCAGTGAAACGTTTTGCTGTAATCATTAGAAGGGATATATCTATCCAACTCGGAAAGAAATGAAAAAAAGGTGATCAAGAAATATCTCACGAATGCTGTGCAAATTAAATTCTTCTTCTTCTACTAATGCGTTTAATGCTGGAAACGCAGCTATCTTCCCTTGTTCCATTCGATGCATCCACAACTCTATTTTAGCTTTGAAAGTGATAATATCTTCAGACACATCCAAAAGTATTGTTACGGTGAGATTCATTATAATTTCTATTTGGGAATTACCCTGTCTTTATTCGATGCTTAACCCTGTCTTTATACGTATGCGCCTTCTCTACTAGACAAAGCGAAACCTTAAAACGTCGATTTACGTCATAATGTATCAGATTGAGTCATTCGCAAAAACGTGGTTAGTTAAGTTTTAGCTAGTTTAGAGGTAGGATGTGACAGTAGCCGTTTAGTTTATTTTTTGTTTTAATTTGAAATTTATTTTTATAATCCGGTTTGAGTTGGCAGTTTGCTATTGGTTGTTTCGCTCATATTTAAGTCGGTGCAGCGTAGTTTTCTTTCTTTTCATTCGTTCGTTCGTCAGTTGGTGCAGACATTTTGTTGGTTGGTAAATCATTCATTCGTTCAAAGAAACTCGTATTAAGCAGGTATAACTTGATTTGTTTTATTGTGTTATTTTGATTTATTTAATACTGTTTGTGTTTTATTTTAGTTAACGTCGTCTACAAATACAGTCACTAACATTGGTTCGTTCGTTGATGTTGTGGAGTGACGTCGCGTAGGTAAACGAAACTGCTTAGTATATCCTTAAGCTGCAACCAAATGTGCTGCAGCTACATAGGAAGTGTTTTCTTATGTTTAAATATGCTGTTGCTTAGTTAGAGTAGGGTTAGGTTTGTTTCATAATTAAAGTAATTGATTGCGGTAAGTCATACCTGTTATTTTTACCTCTTTGATTTATTGAATAGTTAATTTAATATATTTCAATTACAGAATATGCACAAGTTACACTTAACGCTTTTAAGAATTAATGTCTAAATAATACTGAAATGACATTATGGTAATTAACTGATGTCGATGGTCTGTGTTCCCGTAATAAATATTCGTTTGTCAAGTTATTTAGTGCGACACCCCGCATCAGGCGTTTAAGTGCTCGTGGGACTTGTTCAAATAGAATTACGGTAGGTGCGTTACAGGAAAGCGTATCGCACCATTCTCATCGCTACAAGTATTTTGTCTTTCGCCTGCATAGAGGTATTGAGTTGATTTAAATGACTGAAAAAATCAGCTAAAAATAACAACTTTGCAATCCACTCGTTGTCACTGAATCGCTCTGAAAGTTCATGCTTTTGTGCTTTTAAAAAAGCACATACTTCGTTGCGTAAGCTTGCTATTCTCTGCAACACTTTTCTTCTTGATAGCCAACGGATGTTCGAATGATATAGAAGTCCACTGTGTTCAGCTCCCATTTCGTCACAAAACACGCGAAATAAACGAGTACATAAGGAGTGGGATTTTATATAATTGACAGCACATACAACCTCCTTGAACACTAAGGCCAGGTTTGCTTGAATGTTTTTTGTCGCAAGATTTTCTCTGTGAAGGTAACAGTGGACAATTAAAATGTCATTGTTTTGCTTTTTCGCAAAACTCATAAATCCTTTTTTAATTCCCATCATAGCTGGAGCACCATCGGCACAAGCAGACACGCAGTCAGTCCACAAAAGCTGATGTTCTTTAAAAAAAGAATCTACCTTTTTATATATTTCTTCTCCTGTGGTGTATCTAGTCAGCGGTCGACAAAAGAGAAATTGTTCTACGTAGTCATCTGCAGTGCGATAACGTACAAAAACCATCAGCTGGGCGTCGCTTCCAATATCTGTTGTTTCATCTAACTGCAGACTAAAATTTTTACTTCGCTTTACAGCAGCAATCGTCTGCTGTAGAATATCAACTAAAAGTTCTTCGATTCGTCGTTTGATTGTATTGTCCGACAACGGCACCATAGCCAGTTTATTAGCAACAGCCTCGCCGCACATTATCCGGGCCATTTCAAAGGCTACTGGCTTAATGAACCGTTCTCCTGTTGTGTGAGCAGTTTTAGCTTTAGCAATTTTCCATGCAACAGAAGGAAGCTTGCACTGCATCTTTATGAGAGTAGGCTACCCCTCCCCAAATACTCGGACGATCAATGCGACTTCTCTTGGCATGCAGTTCTTTGCTCTTAAAGAATTCATAATCTTTGCCAAGGTACTTTTCATGCTTAGATTTAAGGGGCCGTTGAAGTTTAGCTTCTTTTAAAGAGCTGTGAGCTAAAACTTCTAAACACAACACACACTGTGGCCTGACCTCGCCATTTACTTCCACTGACGTAAATTCAAATTTTAAAAAGTCTTCGTTATATGAAAATACAGTATTTGTTTTCGTTTTACCATTGAAAATCGTCTACAGTACTACGTTAGAATTTACTGCAGTTTAAATTTTAGACTCGCCCTCGTGGTTATGGCCTTGTGGGAGTTAGATAGAAATGCAAGCACAAAGGCATGATAGTTTCGTTGTGACGCAATAAAACGAAATTTATTACATTTCACTCCCGAGCAGGGTTGCCAGATATAGCTAATTTTAGCCATTTTGGCTATTTTAAGAGTTCTGCTAGCGTTGCTGGTTAAAAAGCAAATATTCTCTTTAGCCATATATTTTTGGCTAAATCGGGCTAAAAAGTTCCAATGCATTAAAGTAGCCTATATGCGGTTATAAGGTTCTATCGTTAAAACTAGTTGATGTTATTTTGAAACCTGTTAATGTGCTCGCGGACTCATTAAATCCTTCCGCGGACTCGGGTTGGGAAACATTGTTTAGAGAGTGAAACAAAACAATTTGCTCAAACACGATTTAAATCAGCAACATCAGTTATTGTTGAAAAATTATAAACTAAATTTGACTCTTATTCATCTTTCAAAATTTCTTTTGCAGGAGTATCAGCTAATGAATGTCTTGATCTTGAACAATGGCCAATAGGAATACCAGTTAAAAATTTTTTCAACACTTCAAAATCCAAGAATATGGCATCTTTCCCCAAATTTATTGATAATTCCAATGGAGACAACAAATAATATAGACTTAAAAGTGGTTTCCTTCAATTGTAAAGGTCTTAATAGTTCGCTAGAAGAAATTAAAACCTTATGCAAAACCTTTGACATAATTTTGTTACAAGAAACTTGGCTTGCCAAGCAAAATATTGATTTTCTGAATTCTATCAACAATCACCATTATTCTTATGGTATAAGTTCTTTTAGCTATGAAACAAAACTGCATTCAGGCAGACCTTAAGGAGGCACTGCTATTTTGTGGAACAACCAGCTTCAGGCATCTACATTCTCTAACTAGGATAATAGGGGAGACCGGGGTTAGTTGAAAAATTAAAATTTGTAACTCCCCGAAAAAATATTTTTGATTTTTACTGCCACCTTGTGATATCTAATGTAATGCTTCTTCCGCCATGTTGTTTTTCGGCAGATCAGGCAGCAACTTTTTTGTGAGGAAAGCATTTTATGATTTTGTGAATAATTTGTAAATTTTGGACCTTTTAATAAACTTCTAATAAGTCAGTGGTTTTATATAAAATGAAACGTCTTTCAGTGTATGGTAGCCGTTTGTAATGTGAAACATTATGCAGCATTGCAAATTCATTTTATTAGCTCATGGCAGCATTTCAGGAGAACTTTTTACACAGCATCAGTGTGGGGTTAGTTGGAAAATTCCAGATGGGGTTAGTTGAAAAGTTTTTCAACAAACCCCATCTGGTGTTTTACCAACCAGCAATAAATAAGAGCTTTCTAATTTATCCATATAGGTTAATATTGGTTAATTGTCATGTTCATGTGTACATTTCCATAACATCTTATGTTTTTCTGTTGCTTTCTTGTTTTTCATGCAATATGTTGGCATAGTCTACTATCAAAGTTGCAAATATTGCACCTGTTAGATTAATTGTAAAAGTGCCCTTAGTAAGCGCTTGCTGCATTCTACTGAAAGCAATTTAGAACTTGGTGAGATGCCTGCAGCTTTAGATGAAGAAGATGTGATGGTTGAAGAAGATTGCTCGACGAAAGCTACAAATGATCAATCGTTTGAAGTAACCCAGCTATGTGACATTCAAGAGGGTGACTTCGCATTGGTGAGGTTTGATGGACAAAAAAAGGCACAGCACTACATTGTGATTGAGGTTTTTGAAGATGGTGATATCAAATTTAGATTTCTGAAACGGTGCAGACACTCCACATTAACCGATGAATGCGCTACATTTGTGTTTCCTGAAAATTCAGAAGAAGCAAAGTTTACTCACAGCATAAAAGATGTTGTCATAAAACTTCCAAATCCTGTGAATAGAAGGGGCACGAAACGTTGCCAACAAAAATACGTGTTTGATGTTAACTTAACATCCTATAATCCACAGTAATTGCATAAACACTGGTTTCTCTGTGTTATCTTGTGTGTAACTTAGTGCTTTTTTGTTTTTCAACTAGCCCCAGTGACGGGGTTTGTTGGAAAGCTTGACATGTGTATACGAGCAAGTCAACTGCCCGTAGGATTCTATAAAAATAAGTGATAGGTCGGGCAATAAATGCGCACTAAAGTAGCCTACTAGCTCTCCCTAGACACACCAGCCACCTGATCCACCAGGGATAAAATTATAATTTGAAACAAAAGGCAGTAAAATCACAGAATTAAATTATATACACACAAATTATTCCAAGTTACCAAAGGCTACTAAAGTAGCGATTTAACAAAAAGGTTGACCGATCTATACAAATAGAAAGCAAAAGTTAAATTATCGATTACCTTAGATTACCAGGTGGTCCTGTCACAAGCATGACTACTTCCAAAAATGCAGCAACCAGTCACGAACGCTGATTGAAATTAGGTACGTAACCCGGATGTAGTAATCTATTGGAATTAAAAAAGGGACCACCAAATAAGCGGATTAGCCGTAACAATGTGATCACAAAAATAAAAGTTACTTAAAAACTTGAGACATTACTGTTATAGTCATTTGTAGTATTTCACAGGACTTAACACTGCATCTTTCAAACGCATCCAGTTTGTAATGCACCGAACCTAAGTTAAGTAAATGAAGTTTTATTGAAAAATTTTCCAACTAACCCCGGTGTTCCGTTCCTAAAAATCGCCCAAATTATGTAGATTCACAATCTCGTAAAAAATCTCTTTGATTTCACTTTGGTCCGGCTCAAATAGCCGAAGAAATAACAGTTTTATAATTTAAATATTTATATTTATATTTATTTATAAGAAAATGGCAACACTGCTTAATTTCGCGAACTTTGAAGTACATTCCAGAACTATCCGATTGACCTGTTTTGACTATGACGTAATAGTTGTTGTTTGTGATTTGGATAATGTCAGAACATTCGAGTAACCTTACTGAATGGTATAAATAAGGTTCGCTGAAAAGCAGTAATTAATTTGATGTTTTGTTGTGATAACTTAAAATTGGAAAATTGTTAACTGTGTGAAGTCATAGTTTTTGAACGCAAGTCTTGGGTTGTCTACGTGATTTTGAAGAATTAAGCTACTGAATTTATTTGCTGTTGATTTATACTATTCGGGCTCCTAAGTGGATTGGAGCATATTTCTTAATAAAGAAGATATTGTGATAGTCTGAGCTGTGATTTAGCTAGACTATATTTTTGCTGTCGCTGGTTCGAAGGTCAGATCCAGCAAGAAGATTAAGAAATTTATCGTTTAGTAGACACCTAGATTGTGTTATTGGCGAGGCCTTCTTAACAGGCGCCAAAAAGGTAGACGATTAAATAACGTACTAAGTTACCGAATAAATTTGCTACAAAAATTTCAAAAACTATTTACTAAATTCTACAAAATTTCAAAAACTTTCCAAAATTTAGAAAACTAAAATTTGTGGAAGTAAGCAAATTTAAAAACTTTTTAACATCGGAACACCCGGTCTCCCCTACTATTATTGGTCTTACGGTAAATCTCTGTACCTCCTCCATATCTTTTATCAATGTATATCTTCCATATTGTTGTTAATCCAATAAAGATGCATACGAAGAATATCTTGGAAAGCTTGGTGAGTTATATGAAGATATTGAACATCCTAATATACGTATATGTATTGTAGAAGACTTCGATGCTAACAATAACAGTATGTTTGGCCCCTTGTTTAATTCGTTTTGCCTAGATTTCAATCTTACAATGTCTGATGAGGCGATGTTAACTAAAAAATCTTTTACGTATGTTAGTGATGCTCATAACACTTGCAGCTGGATTGATCATTTTGTGCCCTCCTGTGCAGCCCACATCTCAGTAACTAAAATAGAAGTACTACATAACTTTAATACATCTGATTATCACCCTCTTTCTATAACATTTAACTGTAAATTTTTTACCCAAATTGCTGTCGAAGAACCTGTACCTGATTACTTTAATGTGAAATGGTCAAAAGTATCTCAGACAAATAAAGCAAATTATAATGAAGCTACTAAACATTATTTGAATAATATTTTTCCTTCATTTCAAGTAATATATGATTATATTACATCATACCATCGCCCACTTTTTGCTGTAACTTATTTCTCTTGCTATCAAGTGATGAGGCTACTAATCAATACACTAAATCTTGGAACTGTGCAAGTCCTGAACAGAAAAAAAATATAAAATCTTTACACTCAGCTGCTCGTTGTGCTTTTTTAACTAGGCCGTCCTAGACATGGAATTTGCTTTGAAAAAATGAAAGTTACTCGTAAAAAATTTAAGCTATCTTAAAGACACTACAGAAAACTCAAGGAACAGCATAAATCGGATGCTTTAGCAACTGCTCTTCAATAAAGTTCTTCAAGAACAGCATTTTGGAAAAAAGTACGTGCAGTGTACAGAAAAGATAATAACAGCATTCCACTGTCTGTTGGCAATGCCACTGGTCAGACTGAGGTTGCAAATATGTGGAAATGCCACTACAGTGGACTTCTAAACAGTGCATTTGGTAAAAGTTGTGACAAATGTTTTGTTGATAACTTTTTAACCCATTTTTTGCAATATAACCAACTTTCAGTGTACAGCTCCTATGATGTGTAATTTAATGAAAAAATTACCTTTACAGAAATCTGCTGGTGCTGATGGTATTACAGCAGAACATTTACGGTATGCTCACAATTATGTTTGTATTTACTTAAGCGTTTTGTTTAACTTATGTGTGAGTCATTGCTTTATTCCTGAAGATTGTCTTGTTACTGATATAGTTCCTATTCTCATGTGTAAAAATAAAGATGCTATTAATGTAGGTAATTACAGGCCTATAGCTGAGGCTACTACTATTTCTAAACTTTTTGAACATTTTATATTATTTCACATAAAGCCTTTTTTGTCAACTAGTGATCACCAATTCGGGTTTAAGCGTGGTACTGGCACTTATATGTGTATCTTCATGCTCAAGCAAATCATTTCGTCTTACCTTCAACAGGGTAGCCCTATTTTTTCAGTATTTTTAGATGCCTCTGAAGCGTTTGACCGAGTATCTCATGAACTCTGTTTAAAAAGTTGTTATTGCGTGATGTTCCGCCGTGTTTTATACGATTGCTGCGATATTGGTATCGTCAACAGCAAATGCGAGTGAGGTGGGGATCTCGACTGTCTCAATCTTTTGGAGTCTCTAACGATGTGCGACAGGGGGAATACTTAGTCCTTACTTATTTGCTGTCTATATTGAACAACTATCATAAGATCTCAATTGTGTTCCTGCTGGTTGTTATATCGAAAACACTTTGGTTAAGCATATCATATATGCAGATAATATATGCTATTTCACTTCAAGATTTACTCGATGTGTGTGATAGCTTTTCCAATAAAAATGGTGTTGTTTTTAATAGTAATAAATCCCAGTGTATGCAGTTTCTTCCAAAATCATTTCACCTCATGAATGTCCCTGTAGTCCGCTTGTGTAACGAAACGCTGAATTTTAGTAAAAAAGTTAAATATCTTGGTGTATATTTAACCAATGCATTAACAGACGATGATGATATAAATAGACAAGTAAGATCTTTATATTGTTCCGCAAACCAATTAAAATCTACTTTTTCACAGTCTTCGTTTGATGTTAAAAACCTATTGTTTAAATCATATTGTACAAATTTTTATGGTTCAGATCTGTGGAGTAATACGTAAAATCAAGTTTTCACAGTATTCGTCTAGCCTACAATGACTGCTATAGGATGTTATACAACCTACCTAGATAGGAGAAGGTGGGGCATAACAGACCCCTTAACTTTAAACGCTTCTACCTCCTATGTTAAAGTTTGCAGAGAAACGATATCCAGAGTTTAGATCAAGGTCGTAGACATAAATCAAACAAACCAAAAGTTGATATAATTGCAATTATAGATTTTGTGAAAAAATTGATTCTTTTTTTTTCTGAAAAAAACGGTTTTGCCCCGTATATGGGGCAATATGGAATACCCTATAGGGGCAATGTGGACCGGATTGTCCATCTTGCGCCAACATATTTTTTTGAGAAATATTGTGAGGTGGATACATAGTTAGGCAAGATAAAAGACACGTGATGTGTTTTGAATATTTAATCTACAATAAATCCCAACAAAACAATAAAAAAGAACATAATTTCCATTAACTTTAGGCCTACTTTAATACTGCAGTTGCATACAAGGCAGTAGTAAAAATTTAGTTTACAAGCAGGCCTATAAAAAGTTTGTTGGTCATTTAACATAGATCACAAATAAATTCTAGGTCATCTTCTTCTATACCAGCGCACTTAAAGTGAGCCCAGTTCAAGCATATAGTGCATTGTATCATACCGTCATGACTGGTCTCACTCCACTTTTCCCAGCAATAGATGCATTGGGCATCCTCTTTTTGCTTCGAATATGTTGTAGTCAAACTTTTCTTAAAAGTTGTTGTTTGTGCACCTTTAAGCTTGCTCTGTAACTTTGCTTTTTTTAATGTCGTTAGTTTTTTACACTTTATATCTATGTGCTCTGCTTTTGCCTTTTTAATGTTATGTAGGTGAGCTTTATAAGGACTACTTGTTAAAACAGCAGCAAATCCACGTCGTGTTTTTGGCTTTCTACGAGGTCTTGTAGATGCTTTTGGAGGAGGTTCAATTGCATATGGTGATATGTACGTCGATGCAACGGGAGAGTGGGTATGGCTAGCATTTGGATTACATTCCATTGTTTCGTTTTCACGACCAGCTTGGTTGCTTTCTTGTGTAGAAATTGGTTGGCTTTGTGGCGTTTGCATTAGTGTGAGTAATTGAGAATCAGATTTTTCTGCAAACTTGTTTGATGGTAAGTCAGTCAAAACTTCAATTACAAAAGCTGATTCATTTAGCTGGTCATTCTTTCCAGAATCAATGTTTGTTGGCTGGCATGGAGCAAAATCGTGTGGATCAAATATGTCTCTATTTGTTGGAAACAATCCAGTTTTCTTAAATCCATTAATGGCTGTTTGTGCTGTGGCTGCTTTAGTGTAAGCTATTCCAAATAATTCGGCTACTTGAAAAGTAGTTACCACCCGACCAGGATGATTACAAAGCCATTTTTCAAGCTCCTGATCATAGTAAATTGACAATGGCTTCATGAAACTCACATCGAGCGGCTGCATCTTATGAGAGCAATGAGGTGGTAGACAAAGCACAACTATTCCATTAGCTCTTGCAAGATCAATTACTTCCATGTTCATTGTATGAGTTGAAGGACCATCCAAAATTAGAAGAACAGGATTTTTTTTAGTTGCTCCAGTTGATTTTAAAAAATGCTTAAACCATTCTACAGTACAAATATTTCAAGTTGCATCCAACCACTTTTATGGCATGCATAAATGGAACCTGGAGGAGCTCCATTCATGAGCTCCGCCTTCATCCTAACTCTGGGAAAAACAAAAAGGGGTGGAATAAATGTCCCTGTTATGTTCATACATATTTCAACCGAAACCAGTTGCCCACGTTCTGCTGAAACTAACCCCCCAACTTGTCGCCTTCCAGTTTTGGCTAAAACTTTTGAAGGCTTGCCTTGCACCGTAGTGATGCCAGTTTCATCACAGTTAAAAATTCGCTGTGGAGGAAACTTATATTTATCCATCACTGCTTCAAACAGGTCAAAAAATTTATTGACTGTTTGGGGATTGAAAGACTTAGCTCTAGCAGCAGAAGTAGCTTGTGGTTGTCTTAAAGATAGTTCTTTGTGCCGGTGCATAAACCCTTGCAGCCAATCTTTACCTGCTTTTCTTTTAGCTTTATTGAAAGAATTTGGTAAATTATTTTTTTCTGCTAGCTGAAACGCAAGATTTTTGACATCATTAGTTGTCAAACCAAACATCATGCTCTCCAAAGATAACAAATATTCTACCAACTCTTTTTCCATTGTTGGTGAGAATATGGTCTAAAACAAGGGTCCGCAAATATTTTTTGACGCGACCCAAAAAACCTTGACTTAAACTCTTGCGACCCACACTTTTCGTGAGCGGTAGAATTAAATGGAAAATATTTTCAATTAGTTAGGAGTTTTAAGGCTACTGTTCAGTGACGGATATTCAAAGGCAAGGATTCCAAAAAATTGCTGTTCTCTAAGAAAAAAAGCTTTGATCTCGTATTTCCCTTATTTTTCCCAAGATCATGGTGATTTCAAAAAAAAAGGTCTTTACTTTGATTTGATCTCAAATTTCGCTATTTTTTGTCCCAAAAGCATATCGATCTCTAAAAAAAAAGTCCTTACTTCGATTGAATCTCATATTTCGCTATTTTTCTCCCAAAATCATGGTGATATCTAAAAAAACATATACAGCAAAATAAAACTATATGCGGTACAAGGGGGCTTCTAAAAAAAATATAGAATATCAAGCAATTTCACACAGCTGCTAATCTCGCATTGTGCAAAAGTAACAAAACAACATGATTGCTCGATGACTACTTAACACGTGTTCTGCTCGATTACGTAACAATGCAATAACAATTATAGATTTAGAATGGTCAAAGTTCATTATTATTACACAGATGCGAAGCTTATATTTAGAGTAGGTTTAAATAGTTTAAATTATTTCGCGACCCAGAGTGGAAGGTTTCGCGACCCAAATTTGGGTCGCGACCCACTATTTGCGGACCCCTGGTCTAAAATATAAACAATTGCATATAAATGAGGGCATTTTACAGGTTTCTACTGGTTAAAAATGCTTAAACCTAACTAATCTTTTATACCTTTTTAATGTTATTTAATAAGCTATATTTATAAACCAAATTATAATTTTTCTTAAAAGTTTAAAAGGTTTATTAAAAATTTTAAATCAAATTTACCTTGTAGTTACCAAGAATTTTTGTATGGTTTTTGGCATGTTTGTTTTGGTCTTTAAATCTTCTTCGAAGAGTTGTTTTCGGTATCTGAAATTCTTTTGATGCTGCTCCTAAAGAGGTTCCATTTTCCAATGCATGTAATGCTTTTTTCATGGAGTCTTTACTCCATGACTGTCGATTTGTTTTGCGCTTGTAATTTCGAACCATGGTAGCCAACAGCAATTTTCATACAACTATTAAAATTGTAAAAAGGTTAAATTAATAAATAAAAAATACATTCAAATATGGATACTAATAGCAGAATTTAACTAATTTGAAGTTTCTTATTCGTATAGCTGAAAGCCAATATTCTTATTGGTGTAGCTGAATGAAAACCAGTTTGAGTTTAGACATGCAATTAACAAATTTACCCTTTGACAAGGCCTGCTAATATTGATAGACTATTATAGGATTAGCCTACCTTATTGATAGATTATAGAAAAGCTATATCAGTAAAAAAACATTAATTTTTATAAATAAAAGTTGTTATACTATTTTGATGCAGTTCATGAAGAGAAATATTGATAATGAGCCTTCATACTAAACAGCAGTTTGTGTGGGGCAAAATGAAACTTTGGTCTGTTTTGCCCCACTCATAGCTGACCATTTTGCCCCATTGCCTAGTTTTAACATGCCATCGTATGACAGATATTATTATCAAACCTAATAAATTCAAAACCACCCAAAGAATAGCCTATGGTATTACTCTTAAAAACATTGTAGAATTTAGTAAATAGTTTTTGAAATTTTGTTCCGATGTTAAAAAGTTTTTTGAAATTTTGTTACTTTCACAAATTTAAGTTTTTTAAATTTTGTAGCAAATTTATTTGGTAACTTATTACGTTTTTTTAATCGTCTACCTTTTTTGGCGCCTGTTAAGAAGGCCTCGCCAATAACACAATCTCGGTGTCTACTAAACGATAATTCTTAATCTTCTTGCTGGATCTGACCTTCGAACCAGCGACAGCAAAAATATAGTCTAGCTAAATCACAGCTCAGACTACCACAATATCTTCTTTATTAAGAAATATGCTCCAATCCACTTAGGAGCCCGAATAGTATAAATCAAAGCAACAGGTTAAAGCTCAATAGCTTAATTCTTCACAATCACGTAGATCACCAAAGACTTGCGTTCAAAAACTATGACTTCACACAGTTAACAATTTTCCAATTTTAAGTTACCACAACGAAACATCCAATTTTAATAATACTGCTTTTCAGCGAATCGTATTTATACCATTCAGTAAGGTTACTCGAATGTTCTGACATTCTCCAAAGCAAACAACTATTACGTCATAATCAAAACAGGTCAATCGGATAGTTCTGGAAATTACTTTAAAGTTCGTGAAATTAAGCAGTGTTGCCATTTTCTTATAAATAAATATAAATATTTAAATTACTTACAAAACTGTTATTTCTTCGGCTATTTGAGCCGGACCAACGCGAAATCAAAGATATTTTTTATGAGATTGTGAATCTACATAATTTGGGCAATTTTTAGGAACGGAACAAACATGAAGTCCAATATTTTAACTTCATAACCATAAAGCAAACTACTCACTTATTAAAATATGCTCTTTTTAGATCAAGTAAGTCAAAATTCTTCTGATCGTTCTCAGTTCGTCGGTATAAGTTCGACGTTCAAACAAAATGGCTGGAATAACATGGTTCAATGGCTGATTATGTAATCATAGTCAATAGGTGGCTGTATTTCTTTTTTACGAATTTATTTAAATATTCCGTTTTGCCTCATGGTGCCATATTGCCCCACCTTCCCCTACACAAACGCGCGTGAATTTCAAGTTATAAATCATACTTACTTTTAAAGCTCTTTTGAGAAAAACTTTGTACAATTTTATTAATCGCTGCCTTAACTCCTCTAACTTACTTGTCACCAACATGATAAACACTTATTGCTTTTTTGATAGTCAATTTTTTACTTATTATAGGCACATCCTTTATCGTTTTTAATAATGGTTGTTTTTCTAACGTGTACATTTGTTTTATCGATAATTTTATATGGACAGTACTGTTTGAAATAAGTTTTTTAATTTTTGAAGTAAATTTTAAATTTTTGTAAATTTTTTAAAATTTAATTTTTAGATTTTAAATTTTTTTAAAAAGTTTAAAATAAGTTTTTAAATTTGAATCATTCTGTGCAGATTTGCTGTTTTATTTTTTCTGTTGTGTTTTTTTTTCTGTTATGGACCGGGAGTCTGCTTTAAATAAATAAATAAAAAACAAAAAAATAAAATGCAATGATGCTCATTGCTGTGACCAAAAACATTTAGAACTTATCAATAAGTTTTACTCAGGTATTGTATATAGTCTCTTGCAACCATCAAAAGATGTACTTGGATCTTCTTGTCATTGTCTTTCATTTCATCCTATTCCAGGTTGGAATGACTCAGTGAAATTGGCACATATTAGAGCAAAAACTTCTTATCTATCCTTGGTTAAAAAAGGCAGACCAAAAAATGGTGAGATTCTAACTAAAACGAAATCAACACGAAAACAATTCAATTATGAAATAAGACGATGCAAAAGACTAAAAGACCAAAAGTCTGTTGATGCATTGGCCAAGGCATTTCATTCTGATACTTCTTCCAAGGCCTTCTGACCAAACAATAAAAAGCTTAGAAAATCAAGTCCTTTATCAGCTGCAGTTGGAGGTGCCTCAGAATCCCAAAAAATCGCAGAGATGTGGAAAAATTATTTCAGTAACCTACTTAACTCTGTCGAAAACGATGAATATAAGAGTCTGTCTACAATATTACTTGTAAAAATAGTTATATGAATTCTTCCCAGTACATGTGTGATTTTGATACTATTCAATCCTTAATGTGTAAACTACCTTTTAACAGTGCTGTTGGTAGTGATATTTGTTTTGCTGATTCCATAGTTGCCCTTTACTTAAGTTTATTTTTTTAATATGTGTATTCTATATGGCTATATTCCCAAATCCTGCGTTAATACAGTTATTGTACCTATTTTAAAAAGTAAGAATGGTAATCATCAAGATTGTGGTAATTATAGACCTATAGCAAGTCATTTTTGTTAAGATTAAAAATTTCTTTGATACCACTGACAATCTATTTGGTTTTAGAACTAAGCATAGTACAGACATGTGTGTTTTCCTACTCAAACAGGCAATTTTCTATCATATTATTCGTGGTAGTCCAATTTTCTGTGTTTTTCTTGATGCTTCAAAGGCATTTGATCCTGTAAATCATTATTTGCTCTTTCAAAAGCTAATTGTGGGCAATGTTCCAATGTGGTTTGTTTGTTTATTAGTTTACTATTATACTCAACAAAGTATGCAAGTATACAAATGTAATAATAAATTATTTTTTTCTTTAATGACTTCGGAATGTTTTATTAATTTATCATATTATAAACACTACAATGCATTAGTTTATTTGCAATAGATACTACGTAATCTTTTTTTTAAGTGTTGTTTTTTTGTATGAGTCTTTTATTCCGTGTAGTTTTTACTGTTTTTTTTTCTATAATAAAATTCATTGACTTTACCCCTATACTTGCTGAAGATAATACTGATTGTGCTAATGAGTTACTTATGAGCAACTACAAGAAAGCTTTTAATCAATGTTTTCCCTTAACACTGTAAAACCAAAAATAATCAAGCATGATTTGATAAAGATTTATATTTACTTATAATTAATAAAATAAAAAGTATTTGAAAAAAAAGAATGTTTTGAACAAAGCTAATTTCAACAAAATAAGAAATTTTTATAATCGAACACTACAAAAAAAACAAAGCTATATGGCACAAACTTTTATAAAAATTAAAAATGATATGAGACAAACTTGGAAAAATATAAACAGACAATTAGGCAAAGTAAAAATATCATCATATGCTTCTGTATCAATGAATAATACCACTATTGATGACCCAAAACAGATCACTAATCACTTCAATGACTACTTTGTATATATTGCTAGCAAATTAGTATCAAATTTACCCCAATTACCTCATAACTTCCAAACATATTTACCTAGTCCAACATTGAATTCAGCCCACAACTTCATTTCAAATAAAAAAATTAGTGAATAACATTGAACCCAAAATCAGTTTTGGCACAGATGAAGTACCTTCAAGCATATCAAAAACCACTTTTGATAATGTGCTGTTTGCCTTGACACATGTGTTTAATCTTTCTTTGATAAATGGTGATTTCATTTCGGGCTTTAAAACTGCAAAAGCTGTACCAATTCATGAAAAGGGTAATGTAACTAATGTAAGTAATTATCGCCCTATTAGTTTACTATGTTCAATGTCTAAAATACTTGAAAAATTATGGTATCCTATTATCGAGTAATCTCATTTCTAAATTTTTTTTATAAATATCAATTTGGCTTTAGAAAAAATTACTCAACTCTTCATGTGATCTCTTTGTTAACTGAAAATATTACTGATGCTTTTGAAAAAAAAAGAACAGATACTTGGTATATTTCTTGACTTATCTAAAGCATTTGACACCATAGATCATAAAATGTTATTGGTAAAATTGTGGCATTATGGAATTAGAGGAGTAGCAAATAAGTGGTTTGATAGTTATCTTAACAACCGAAAACAATTGGTTGAGATAAATGGAATTTGCTCTGATACAAAAGTAATAGAATTTGGTGTACCCAAGGTTCAATATTGGGTCCTTTACTCTTCTTTATTTATGTAAATGACCTTAATAAAAGTTTAACCTCTGGTAATTGTATCATGTATCCAGAAGAAACTAATGTGTTCTTAAAAAATAAATGCTATGAAGAAGTTTACAAAACTGCAAACCAAGAGTTGATAAATATTGATAATTGGCTTTCAGCAATCGGTTAATTTTGAATACAGATAAAACACATTAGATGATATTTCGCACAGCTAAAATAAAGCCTCCTTCAAATAACTTAACTCTCGCAATCAGAAATAATTTTGTTTCTCAGCATTAAAAAACAAGATTTTTGGGAATAATTTTTCAAGAACATTTAAGCTGGAAATCACACATGGAGTTTATACTAAAAAAACTCTGTATCACTTATGGTACTATTAAGAAAATTTCAAAATACTTTGACAAAAACATACTACCGTATTACTACTAAGCAACTCCTTGATCATTAGTCACATAAGATATGGCATCAGAACTTGGTCCAATGGTAATAAAACCACAGTTCAAAAAATTTAACGAATTGTGAATAAATTTTTTAGAATAATTTTTGGATTATATCATAGAGCAAGTGTCACAAATATAATGAAAGACAATGATATAATGACAATTGATCAAATAAATAAACTGGAACTATGTAGTTTTATGTACAAATACACAAAAAACTTGTTACCACCATGCTTTTTCAATTTATTTCACAACATCATATGCAATGACTCACAAATAAACACAAGAAGTCAATCCAAATTTTTTCCATCGTTTTGTAGATGGAATGTGACCAAACAATCGTTAAAGTGTAGGTGTCCACTCCTTTTGGAATAATGTCCCACATAGATTAAGGGAGTCTGGGTCTTATAAAAATTTTCGTAAAGAATTTTTAAAGTATCTTATGGAAAAATAAGCTTTTAAAAAAACGAATTGAAAACTCTTAGAAAAACTTTTGCTGATTGCAGTTCTTTTTTTCAGGAAACTTCAAACAATTTGATGAAGAAACTAAGTACGAGCTTAAGACATTCCACAGGAAAATCAAGTTAATAAATCAATGACAAAATTTGCCGATCACGACGAAAATTCAATAAATTTTTTATATGATGCACACCATTCTTTTAATGTTTTTGTAGTTTAATTTTGGTTATTGTTTTTTTGCCGGCCATATACATTTGAAACAGTGTTGCCAAATGTTCAAAGATAAAATAATCTAGAATCTCAACAAAAAATATCTAAAATAACATAAATTTAAAAAATAATAATCCACATAATAATCTAAACCAGGGTGGTCCAACTTCTGCACTCTTATGGGCCACTTTTCAAAATTATTCGAGTTTGCGGGCCTCAACCGATTAAAAACACTTATTTTCGTCCCAAGATCAGGTGTTTTCTAAAAAAAAAAGGTCTTCATTTGGAATCAGTCTCCAAAATTCTTATTTTCGTCCCAAAATCAGGGTGTTCTCTAAAAAAAAAAAAAAAGGTCTTCACTTCCATTTGCTCTCAAATTTCCGTATTTTCGTCCGAAAATCAGAGTATTCTCTAAAAAAAAAAAGCGTTGTCACTTCTTTGCCACTAGAGAACAATGCAAAATAACATTTGTTAAAATAATCTAAATATATCTAAATGAAATGCTAAAATAATCTAACATCTAAATGGGTATTTATTACATCTAAATTATACGAAAATAATCTAAATCTAGATTAAAATAATCTAAGTTGGCAACACTGATTTGAAATGGTTCTTTTTAACTATGGATTTCTTTTGGTGGGTGTTTTGCCTGGCTGACCCTTTTGGTCACAGAGTTTGTTGTTTCTCCCACCCACGATTATACAACATTCTCTTTATATGGCTCGAATGTGTATATTTTATTGTGATAAAGTATATCTTTACTACCTTTTGCGTTTTGATATACACTTTTATTTTTTTATTTTTTAAAAAAATTTAAGTTAATTATTTTCTTTTTTTCTCTCTTTTCAAAAAAAAATTAATTTATAGTAGCTACTTCGTTTTAACGGTACGGCGACCACGCACAATTAATGTTGTGCGTGTAATAACGTATATCGTTTAGCCGCTGTTTTCTATTTTGCAATCACTTTTTCATGAAGAACTTTGAAACGTAATACCTTAATTGTAAATAAAATTAAATTGAATTGAACCACGAGTCTGATTTAAATAAAATAAAAAATAAATTAATAACAGCTTTTACACGGAGTCGAAATCGGTTTCCAGCTCTGATTAACTGTTCCTTATTTATTTCAGGCATTAATCAAACTGTGCCAGCTTTTAAAGCGGCTTTGATGTTTTGTTGATTTTTCAATAGCTTTTTTAATGACTTTTTGTTGTTGAATATTTTTTAAGTGCTTTTTAGTTTTTTATTTACGAATAAGACTGAAATTTAGAGCTAATTTCTAAGGCCGCGGAGCGAACGAAATGCCGTGAAGAGTATTGCATGCACACAACCAAATGATACGTATAGGTTTTGAACTACGACGATGTCGATCACGTTCGCAATCCATACCGCGCTCTCAACCATTTGACCACGCTGTCGATGAAATAGTTTGCCAAAACAATAAAAAATTAATTTATTTACGACATGCAATTAAATTTCGATGACAACATCTGCTTAATACCTACTATAATAATCAATAAGTTAGTTTTTTTTCTCCAGCCTGGAAAAAAGCTTCAAAGCATAAAACTATAGGCTATCAACCATTTTTGAAAATGATAAATAATTTTAATTAGTGATTTGCCGAGCTTTCAGCACACAATTTCTATTATTATAAGACCCTTACACCTGATAGCTGATATAATTCATTTATTATATTAAATACAAAGCTTATTACAAAATCACAAGCTATTGTTACTGTGATGTGTTATCTGTTTTGAAACATGTTTGTTTACAGACTTACAGCAGTGGCGTGCAATCAGGGCAAGCACGTCATGCTTTGCATGACCAACGAACTTTTGCGTGATGACTTTTGTTTTTTTACTTAATAAAGAACACCGCGGTTTTGGGACGAAATTAGACTGGTCTGAAGCAGATTGGGGACGAAAATAGAGCAATCTGAAGACTTTTTCTAATTTTATGATTACTATGATTTTGGGAAAATCAGAAATCTCAGATAATTTTCAAGTGAAGACCCGTTTTTTTTTTTTTTGGAGAACACTTTGCTTTCGGGACAAAAAGTCAGAGATTTTAGAGTGATTACAATTGAAGACATTTCTTTTTTTTTTGAAGAACACCATGATTTTGACACAAAAATTGGTCTTTGTTTTAGAATCCCAGACAATTTTTGTCCTATCCATAAAGTATTGCATGTCAATTGCATGACCAGCTTTTGTATACCAACTGCATGACCAGCCTCAGTGGTCACCGCATGCCACTGACTTACAGTTAGCCTACTTTGTTCCATCTTTTCTTCTGTTGTGCTAGCACTAAGCAAGTAATATGGCAGGGAGATGCCTGACCTTCAGATCCATAGTAGTGTGTGCTATGTTATAACTGTCTGAACTTTCAATTTGTAACTTTCTATGGTTTTAATATAAAATTTTCAAACTTCTCATGTGTCTGAGTGCTCAAAAAACGTGTGTCGTAAATAATGTTGTTTTATAATTAGTCAGTAGTTAAGTCACGACAAGGCTCTGTTTCGCTCTTATGGAGCTCATCAGGTAACTGACACGACAATAAAGTACAAGTGCAGTAATTACATACGTGGGACGCAAAAAGGTAAGTTACATACACAAAAATGCATTAGTAAAACTGGATATAGAGAACCAGATACAATCATGCAGCAATGGCTCAAGATATAGAATTGAACACATTGCAATTGTTGGTGTCTATAGATATATATATTTTTTGAGGAGTAAGAATCAGTAGATTTTTATTGACTCCGACTCCTTCTAGACTTAAATTGATCCGACTCCGACTCCCAAGCCCTATAAGTTAGTATTTTGGTAAATTAATATTGTTCAAGAATTTGGAACCTTTTTATATCAGTACAGGTTGAACCTCCCAATCCCGGCAACCACTGGACCTTGGACTTTCCGGACCATGAAAAATTCTGAACTATAGGTAGTCCCCAAAACACCCTCCATATACATACACCTACCCTGTATTATGCTGTACAAGTGTAGCTGTAATATTGTTATGATATATGATAGTTGTACTACATGAAAATATACATACAGAAGTATATAGAAAAACAGGTTGAAAGAATACTTATGGATTTATTTTTACAGCTAGACAATATTAAAGAAAAAATGCTTGTAATGAGCGGTACTAATTCAGAATCCAAGTACACAGTACTGCGCCGCCGCATTCCAGCGGCAATCCGGCAAATTACTCCGGCGGCCCCGGCCAATTCAAAAATTCTTGTCGGATTACAGGTGTTGCCGGATGAAAAAATACCTAATTAAGGAGGTTCAACCTGTATCTTGCTCTATACATAGCCTATGCAAAAGTAAATAAATATCTTTTAGTTGATATTGTGCTAAGTTTGATTTAGTTAAAAAATAACTTTTCTATTTTTCAGAAAGTAAAAAAGAGTAAGTAAAATTGCTAGAAGTAAAGAAAAAAAATTGCAATTGCAAGATAAGTAGTTGTAGTTTGAATTTGGTGATTGTGATCAGAATGTATTGTTCTTTTAACTTTTGATTAAATAGTTTTAAACTAAGAACATTCACAAAAAGCCAAATTGCAATTATCCAACTCCAAAGCTATTATTGGTTGTTTGTTTAAAAATATTCTAAAACCAAATTTTTTCAAAAAAGGTTGAAAATTAATCTTAATGCTAAATTTTTTAACAGGAGTATCATGTTGCATTGCCCTGATGAGTACTAACACTAATGGACACAGGCTTTTAGTGCCTAGCTATATTTTGACTACTTATACTACTAAAAATTGATATGTTATAAGTTTACAACAAGCATTATAAAATTTTAGCCAGGTCATTAGCTACTTTTGGCTATTTTCATTTGAAAACCTTAAATTTTCCTGTTATATTTTTAATAGTATTATTTTCTTTTAAGAAAGAATAGCATTTATTTTTTTACTAAAAATAACAATAATTGTTATGAGTTCGATCAATCAAATATTTCTATTTAGTTGAATTAAATTGTTTGTATTTACTATATAGCATATTCTTTAATATGTGTAGTAATCAGGGCTGATGAGTAGTGGTGATTTTTTCTCCTACTTCTATTCTTACTCTGGAGTAAAATATTTTAATTGTACTTCAGAATAAGTATTGTTCTAATTTTCTCCACTTAGAATCAGTTTCAGGTTTTTCAATGTTTGTGAAAAATCAAGGTGCTCTCTAAAAAAAGGTCTTCACTTGGTATCAGTCTTAACTTCTTCTGATTTTGTGAAAAAAGCATAAAGTTATCTAAAAAAAAAAAGATTTTCACTTAGAATCAGTCTCGGTTTTTCAATTACAATGTTCTAAAAATTCCAGACAGTATGGCAAACCAATAATGTGGTAGAGGAGTAAAGAGTAATGAATATTTTTTGTTACTCCTACTCCTTGGAAAAAATCCAACTACTTTTACTCCTTACTCCTACTCCCCAGCCCTGGTGTTAATCATGATTTTTTTCTTGACAAATGTCTGATAACTGACATTGTTCCAATTCTTAAATATAAAAATAATGATACTTCTAATGAAGTAACTACAGGCCAGTGCCATCTATTTTTATACTGTTTGAACATTGTATATATATGCACAGCTTTTTTTTCTGTTAGTGATCATCAATTTGGATTTAAATGTGGATTGAGTGTGGATATGAATATTTTCTTGTCTAAGCAGATGGCTTCATATTAAGCAAGGCAATCATATTTTTTGTATTCTTACTTTTCAAAAGTGGTCTATAAAAATTCATACAATTTTTTATTTAAAATGCTTTTGCTAATTTCTCTTTAGCCATGCTTTGTCTGACTGCTTCATTGTCAATATAGTTAGCAGCTGATGCAAATACGTTTGGGATCTCAGCTCAGCTGTATCAATTCTTTCATGTTTCTAATAAAGTGAGGCAGTTGTTCTTTGTTTTTATTTGTTAGCTGTAGATTATTATTTCTTGTTCTCTCAGTTCTTATTTGTTGTTGTATTTTTCCCAAGATCTTAGTCTTGTACCTGCTGGTTGTTATATTAAAAAAGTCTCAATAAATCATATTATGTTCAGAAATACTAATTTTTTGTTGCCCTTTTTCTTGGCCAAGAGATTTTTAAGCCCCCAATTTTAATAAGTCCCAATAATAGAACCAGACTTTTTTTGTTTTCACATCTTTGTAATTTTATGGTCTTTCTTGGTATGCTTGTCGAACAAAAATAAATATCCATTGTGAGAAAATTGTTTTTATTTTTCTTAGAATATATTAAGCCATTTCTGTATTGAGTTCAACATAATTATTTATATATTTTTTGAAAAAACCTTGAAACAGTGTTGTTGTTGTTGCCCCTCCTCCAAAAATATCTTGATTAGCTATCTCTAAACAATGTTTCTTCTAATTTTTCAAAGTCTCTGTGTGCAATTTTTTGGTGTTGTGCAAAACATGACAAACAAATATTAATTGTGTGCACTGTGTGCACAAGAATGAACATAATACAAGAAAACCTGGGAATGATTAAATTCCCGTTTTCTGTCATAACTCAACTCATAATTTTGTTGTTGAGCAACGCACTGAAACACGCAACTATGATTTTTCAAAATTTTTAAATGCTGACATTTTCTTTTTGTTTGCTGAGACATTGCAACTGTGTGCACATTTTTTCCTTGTGTACACCTGCACATGTGCACAGCTTACAGGGAACATTGCTCTTTACCTTTTAAAGAAACCTATCTAGATTTCCACTCTTGCAAAGCTATCTAAGATTATCTCTGCTGCTTCTAAAGACTTTTCCCACAGACTAGTGGTGTTATGGTTGTGTTAGTACTTGACAACAGTTAAAAAGGTAATTAGTTTCATGTATGTTAAGGTGGAATGAAAAAATCTAATTTAAAATTAAATTTTTCTGAGGTCTTGTCACTTGGCAAATGTGATAAAATTCACTTTAAAGCTATTTTCAACTTGTAGCTCACATTGGTGGCCATGCTAACCCCCAAAATTGTAGCGATGCCACCCCGAATTCAGAAATTTCTTATAACTTCAAAACTACTGGGTCTAGAATGTTGAATTTGGTGTTAAATGATGCAGAATAGATGAGTTTTTTCTCTATCTGTAACAGAAAGCAACTTATAGTTATACTAAAAAAACTGTTTTTTTGCTTACAAATGAACAGTATTTCTAGTGTAATGTCACTTCAAGACCAATTAATCGAAAATATTTTCAGATTATTTAATTATTTTTATAGGAGTGTCAAAAACGGTGGTGTAAGATGTCTTTATGTTGTAGAAGCAGCACAATATGAAGGATTTGAGTATAAAATATTAAAAAATAAGTATTAAAATTAGAAGAAAAATTAATGTTTAGAGTCAAATTTTTTCATCATTTGATGGGATGAATAGGCCTGCATGGAAAATGATATGAAACTTATTTTAAAACTATTTTCAACTTGTAGCTCTCATAGGTGGCTGTGCTGCTCCCCTCCCCCCAAAAAAAATTATGGTAATGCTTCTCGACATTCATAAACTTTTCGTAACTCCAAACTATTGGAGGTAGAATGTTGATTTTGGTTTCAAATGATGCAAAAGACATAAGCTTCTATCTGGATTATTGAGTTTTCTTTTCCATCTGCAGCATTAAAAGAAATAAATCTCAAAAACTGTTTTTTATTGAAAAAATAACCAGGCTTCCAGTATGCATAGTATCAAAAACTTCATTTTTGCAGTGTATTTGCTTGTGCCAGCTGTATGTTGATAATGAAAAAGTTGATTCAACTGTAAATTTAAATAAACGATAAAGCTGGACATCATGCTTTTCTAACTGCTTTAAATTCCTGATGTTAAAAAAAGTAACTGCATTACAGCTGATCATAAAACAAATCTAAAAAACAGTTTGAAGAAAACACTTAGGTCTGTGACCTTGTTGTAAAGCTATATTTACTGTAAGAATAAAACTTTTTTGTAATTGCAAGAACAAATAATATATAAATTTTAAAGAAAAGTAGTTATTAAACGACACTATATTATAGTAGGTAAACCAGAGCTATTTATTTGACTTTTGCAATATTCAACAATGGCTGAAAAAAAACAATTTCGAAAGCTGTTTTTTAATACATCAAGAGTAAGTCATTGGAGTAAAAAGTTAATCTTGTTCTAGCTGATGATGTTGCTGTTATGAATGGTGCATGGTTTTATAAAAAACCAAAAAGAACCTATTGAAAATCCTCTGCAGTTGTCCATCTGTTTGCTCCATTTAAATGTATTGCCTTTGCAGCACATATTTACTGTTGTCAATGGGCCAACAGTATCAACAGATGCCTTTTTTTGACTAATTGAAAAACGAATCAAGCACACTGTCTCAGTGTGGAAGATTTGAAGCCATAACTAATTCTTAGTTTCCTAACAGTAGCTGATATCATTGATGATTTGAACTCAGATCAATGTTATGCCTATTAGATTTCGTTAATCATCATATCCTGGAAAATGGATTATGATTTGGCACAACTCGAAGTTGGCCCAATGGTTTTCTCAAGGTTGTTGACTCTTTCTTGTAGAATTTTAAGATATTGCACATCTTAAAAGAACCATTCTTGCTGCATTTTGTCTGAAGCTTTATTTTTCAACATGGTTTAAGAGTAAACTTAAAAGCAGATTGATGTGATGGCTTAAAACATTTTTTTAATTTAATCAAACCAACAGCAATTTTTTTGATGACAGCTTAAAAGAAATAGCTTTGAAAGTATTGAAAAAAAAATGCATTTTATTCTCATCCAGAAAATGTTCTTCTTGCAATGTTGAAGATATCAGAAAAATTGCAGTTGAAAAAATAATAGCAATACAAAATGAATCTCAAGAGATCATCTAATGCAGAAAAAGCAACAAACTTTTGGCATTTCTTTGTGGAAAAATTAATCTTAATACAAAAGTTTACTATGAAACAACTGACTTATCATACCAAAACAGAAATGAATCAGCAGTAATTAGATAAAAGATTTTTATGATGATGTCTCGACTGAAAGATTTCAGACCTTTACATTTTTTACATTCTTTCCACAACCAAGATGTTGAATGCCTTGTAAAACTTCTCTTATTGGATAAAACATTCATGATGATGTAATATAACTAAGAATTTAATCCCAGCAAATGATGAAAAATTTAACTCTAACTATAATTTTTTTACTGATTTTAATACTTGTTTTTTAATATTTTATTCTCAAATCCATCATATTGTGCTGCTTCTACAGCATAAAGATATCTTACACCACTTTTTGACATTCCTATTAAGATAATTAAATAATCTGAAAATATTTCAGATCAATTGGTCCTGAAGTTGCATTACACTAGAAATACTGTTTATTTTTAAGCAAAAAACAGTTTTTTAGTATAAATTGTTTTCTGGTACAGATAAAGAAAAAAAACTTTTTTAAGTCAAATAAAGACTCGTGTATTCTGCATCATTTGACACTGAAATCAACATTTTAGACCCAGTAGTTTTGAAGTTATAAGAAATTTCTGAATTTGGTGCAGTGTTAGCATGGTCACCAATGTGAGCTACAAGTTGAAAATAATTTTTAAGTGAGTTTCATAACATTTGCCAAGTATCCAGACCCCAGAAAAATTTATTTTCAACTCAATACTAAATTGTATGTGTATCAAGCTTAGTGGGTATTGTGGCATGTTAGTATCTGGATTCACTTTATATAGATAGTTTTGCAAGAGTGGTGATTTGTTGGCTCTAAGTGGCGCAACCAGGAGCTGATTTGGAGGTCATGTCAGCCCTCTTTTAAACATTTTTGTCATCCCTTGTTTCACGTGATGTCAGTCCCCTTTGCGTGCTGATACTTAACAAGATAAAACTTTTATGTAATAAGTGACATTTTATGCTAATTTAACTATACTAATTGGTTTCTTTCTTTTTCTTCAAAAAAATAGAGACGAGTCCTTTTTTGCTATGCTTTTCAGTGTTTTTTTTTTAAACATTGTTCAAATGTTTAGTAACTTAGCCATCAGATTTTACCAAATTGGATTATCAGATTATACCAGTTTTAGAAACCCAGCAATCAGAGAAACATTCCTGTGTTTCTTGATGCTGGTCCCAAGCCCAGACAAATGGGGAGGTTTGTGTCAGGAAGGGCATCTGGCATAAAAAATTTTTTCCAAAACATACAAATGCATTATAATCATGAATCCATACTGAATCGGTTGCGTCCCAGGTTACCAATGACTGCCTCAGGTGTCACACAGCAGGAAACCTGTAGAAATCATGCTATTGATGAACATAGTAAAAACAAGAGGAGAAAGAGAGGAGGAAGGCGAGTGAAGAGGCAGCAGGAAGTGTGGAAAGGGAGATGCTCACTCACAAGGGTGGGTACCTTAAATATTGGAACAATGACTGGAAGGGGAAGAGAGCTGGCAGACTTGATGGAGCAAAGGAATATAGACATATTGTGCCTACAAGAAATAAAGCGGAAGGGGAGTAAAGCAAGGAACATTGGAGGTGGATGCAAATTATTTTACAATGAAGCAGATGGAAGAAAAATGGGATAGGGATAGTGCTGAGGGAGAAGCTGGTTGAAAGTGTCCTGGAGGTAAAGAGGGTGTCAGCAGATTAATGGCCATGAAGCTTGAGGTAAAAGAGTTCATCCTAAATATGTAAGTTCATATGCTCCACAGGTTAACAGCAGCATGGAGGAAAAAAATGATTTTGAGAAGACCTGGATGGGTTGATAGAAAGTGTATTAAAACAGGAGAGGATAATTCGAGGTGTGGACCTAAATGGACATGTGGGCAAAGGAAACATAGAGGATGAGAAAATAATGAGGACGTACAGTGCTGGAACAAAAAATAAGGGAGAATCAATGGTTGTGGATTTTGTGAAAGGGATGGAGTTTGGTGATTGTCAATACTTAGAAGAAAGATGAACATGGGGTGACATATAAAAGTGACAGAAAAAGCACACAAGTAGATTATGTAACGTGCAAAAGGAGGAACTTAAAAAAAATGTGTGATTGTATAATAATAGTGAATGAGTATGTTGCAAAACAGCATTGTATGGTGGTATGCAAAATGGCTCTTACGGTGAGAAAGAAAAAAGCAGAGAAAGCAAAGCCAAAGATACAATGGTAGAAACTGAAGGAGACAAGCTGTCAAGAAGCATTTAGACAAAAGGTGAGCAGGACTCTGGGAGTTAAGGATGGGTTACCTGATGAGTGGGATAAAAGAAAAGAAAGAGGCAAAGAAAGCATGGGACAAAATAAGAGATGAAAATACTAAAAAAAATCTACTAAGAAAAGAAGAGTAAGGCAAAGAAGACAGTTTAATTGTGAAGGGACATGTGTATGACAATTTGTATGCTAGATTGGAAACAAAAGAAGGTGAGAAGAAGTTGTACAGATTGGCTAGGCAGAGAGACAGAGCAGGAAAAATGTACAGCATGTGAGGGTTATAAAGGATAAAAACGGTAATGCTATGGTAAATTCGGAGACAGTGTTAAAGAGATGGAAGGAGTACTTTGAAAAACTTATGAACAAGGAAAATAACAGAGACCCTAGGACAGAGGAAGCAGAAGTGGTTAGAAAAGAGGTAAATTGCATCAGTAAAAAAGAAGTAAGTATGCACTAAGAAGAATGTAAAAAGGTAAAGTGGTTGGGCCAGATGAGTTGCCAGTAGAAGTTTGGAAGTGCATGGGAGAGATGCGGATAAAAATTTTAATGAGACTGTTCAACCGACTATTAGTGGGTAAACAGATGCCAGAAGAATGGAGATGGAGTGTGCTTATCCCAATCTATAAAAACAAAGGGGATGCACAGTGCTGTGGAAACTACAAAGGAATAAAGCTAATGAGCGACATGATGAAGGTATGGGAAAGAATTATTGAAGCCAGGCTAAGGGATGGAGTAGAGATTAGGGATGTACCGATACCACATTTTAAGCCGATACCGATACTACTACCGATACCAGCATTTAGAGCCGATACCGATACTGCCGATACCACCAATACTTTTTTATCTATTGAGCACCATCAGTAAAAGCTTTTGTAAGTAACACCAAAGAATGTATTTACTAAATCTAGCTTGTTATTGGATTTTGAATTTTTTCCAGGTATATATATATCTATCATTATCATTACAATATTATTACAAATCTTTAAAAAGAAATCATTAATTATGTTAGAAACAGTGGTGGATATTCCAATTTAGGGGCCCGAGGCAAGAATTTTCAAAAATTGATGTAGTCTGAGAAAAAAAAGAGGTCTGATCTGGGCTTGCATATTTTTCTCCCAAAATCAAAGTGTTCTCTAAAAAAAAAAAAAAAAGTCTTCACTTCAAATCGTCCTCTGAGCAAACATATGCAGCAAATCCAAAACTGCACAGTTAACAATGCAACACTTGAGGGGGGGCCTGAGGCGACTGCCTCATTTGCCTCACCCAATATCCACCACTGGTTAGAAATCCAATCCAGTTCCAGGGGGCAACAAAAATTTTTTATATTTATACAACAAAAAAATAAAAAAAATATTTTATATTTATTTTGTGCTTAAAAAATATCGGCAGGTATCGGCTATATTTACCGATACCGATACTACTAGTCGATACCACAAAAATAGGCCAATACCATCGATACCGATACTCAAGTATCAGTACATCACTAGTAGAGATCAGTAAATAGCAATATGGATTTATGCCAGGAAAGGGAACTACCGATGCCATGTTTGCTTTAAGAATGTTAATGGAAAAATACAGGAAAGATCAAAAAGAGCTACATTGTGTATTTGTGGACCTAGAGAAAGCTTACAACAGGTTCCACGGGAAGAGCTGTGGTATTGCATGAGAAAATCTGGAATAGTGGAAAAGTATCTGCGACTAGTACAGGATATGTATGAGGGAAACGAAACAGTGGTGAGGTGTGCAGTAGGAACTACAGAAATTTTCAAGGTCAAGGTTGGACTGCACCAGGGATCAGCGTTAAGTCCATTCCTGTTTGCAGTGATAATGGACAGGCTAATGGATGAAGTAAGGAGAGAACCACCGTGGACGATAGTGTTTGCTGATGATATTGTGATTTGCAAAGAGACCAGGGAAGAAGTGGAGTGGAGATTAGAATTCTGGAAGTATGCATTGGAAAGAAGAGGGATGAAAGTCAGCGGGTCAAAGACCGAATATCTTTGCATAAATGGAGGAAATGACGACGAAACAGTAAAGATGGAGGACACAAAAGTGCCAAGCGTAGGGGAATTTAAGTATTTGGGATCAATGGTGCAAGAAAGTGGTAGTTGTGAGAGAGAGGTAAAGAAGAGAGTACAGGCAGGATGGAACAGATGGAGAAAAGTATCAGGAGTAATCTGCGACAGGAGTAAAAGGAAAAGGAAAAGTGTACAGCTCAGTGGTGAGACCAGCAATGGTGTATAGACTTGAGACAGTGGCAGTCACAAAGAAACAAGTGGAAGAAATGGAAGTTGCAGAGATGAAAATGTTGAGGTTTGCTATGGGAGTGATCAGAAAAGACAAGATTAGAAACGAGTACATCAGGGGTACCATCAAGGTAGAACGGTGAGGAATAAAGATGAGGGAGGGCAGGCTGAGGTGGTATGGACATGTCATGAAGAGAGACCAAGAATATGTAGGAAGAAAGATGATGAAAATAGAGTTACCAGGAAAGAGGAAGACCAAAGAGAAGATTTTTAGATGTAGTGAAAGAAGATATGGGAGAAGTTGGTGCAAAGGAGACGGATGTTGAAAGTAGGATGGTTTGGAGACAGATGATATGCTGTGGCTAGCCCTGATTGAAGGAAAGGCTGAAAGAAGTTTGAGTTCTAGATTTTTAGCTAGCACAAATGGGTGTCTAGATCTTAGTTTCTCTTGGCAAGGATCCACTTAAAGATCATACAGAATATGATCAGAGTTTAGGGATCCACGCTAACCCAAAGAGAGCGTCACTTTTAGTTGGAAAAGTTCAGCTGGCTCTGTGCTTAATAGTATGGGTAAGTGGTCTGTTGGAGTAGGATGCAGGCATTAGTGACTATGTGCAAGGAAACATTCAAGACACTGTCTATAAGGTGTGTGAGTGCTATGACACCAGACTGGCGTGAAGTACTCGGCTGTGAAGTAGAACAGAGATTGGGCAGCTGTGCATAATGTTTTGGCACCAGCACCCCATCATGAGCCTACAAATTGCCTCAGCACTGTGATACACTGAAATAGTTTTTTGAACAATGCCACTAAATGGTGATGAAACATGAGCAATTTGTCCAGTTTTGGATAGAACGGGGTTGGATAAAACGGTAAAAGTCTATTAATCTTGTAGACTTTTAGTTCACATTTGGTCTCTCAGTTATTTAAATGAAAGGCTGCCATCATTGTCTTAGAATGACTGTGTTTCAACCTCAAGTCTGGAGATACACTGAAAATGTAGTCATGTGTTGGCTTAAATCCCGTCCAAATCTTCCAGTTTCCAGAAAAGTGTAACAATGCTAAATTGTGAACATAAACAAACTTCCTGGAAATCGTTGAAAGCAGATCATACATATAGATGCTGAAAAGAATGGGAGCTGAGACCAATCCCTGAGGAACGTTGTTTTTCATATAGCTTAGCCTGCTTTGCTTGCTGTCACTGGTAGTAAGGGTGAAATATTGGTTTCAGACAACTTTTATGATGATTCTGATCATGTGCTTATTTGGCAGAAGCCTTAGTAGTTCTAAGTAAGGCTGAGGTGCCAGCAGCATCATATCCTGCTGTCAGATTGACAAATATGGCACTGGCTTCTTAGCCTCAAAAGAATTCTTGGTGTTCAGGGTCAGCAGAACAACTTGATCCTTTGTTGCCTTTTTGTTTCAAAGTTTATCCTGATATTTGGGGAGCGGTGGATAAATAATTGGTTTAAGGCAGGCGTATATCATGTTTATGGATGGCATAATCAATGGACTCCTATGTTTATGCCATTAGGTCCAGTGGAATTGTTGTTTGTGCTATTTTAAATGTCTAAGTGCCCTTGTGTAGTGTTAAGTCGTATTATTAAAAGCTTTTGCTTTGTCTATGTCAATGATCGTTGTTTTTGTTCCACAGCAAATGTTCTATTCTGTTGTGGGGGGTGAGAAAGTTTTTTGGGATAGTGTTCGTTTATGTTCTGTACTTAAAACTGCTGTAAAGTGTGCAGCACCATAAGTTGTTGTAGTTTTTTGTTGTGATTTGGGAGCATTTTAAAGCACTCAGTGCTTTGTATAGTTACATAAAATAGATGTATGATGTTCAGTGATAGGTTTGAGACAAATGTCACAAATCCATTTGTGTGTTTGTCTCCAAAATGTGGGTTTGTGTTAGCAGCAATCTGATCATCCAGTTTGTGAGTAAACTAAAAAATTGACTTTCTTGAGAAGCCAGAGATGGGTCTTACCAGATAAAGCAAGTGCTTCACTCAACAGAGATTAGACAAGAAGCAGAAATGAGCCAGTTTGTAGTGGTTGAAAATCAACCACTAGTGTCCTAATTGTGATGAGGCTTACTCACTTAGGAAAGTACTTTTCAAACAGATATCTCTGCCAAGTATCTGAACACAAACTTTTTTGATCTGTGTGATGCCTGAGGCAGCTTGAAAAAACGTTCTGAGTAACCTATCATGATTTTGCAGTATAATCCTATTGCAGAGGGGTTATATAGGAGATTTCACTCCCCAAGACTACTTGCTTACCACAGCTTTTGAGCATAATTTGCCATCTTGTAAACTACATTTTGCCTGGTAGTTGTGTAAACGCTACCACCTTGGTAAGGTAGTAATTCATAGCAGAAAAGTCGCAGTTTCTATAGGCCTACTTTTGGGTCTGGTTTTTTTTCGTGTTAGGGTCAAGGTTTGATAAGTTTTAAGTATTCATTTGCTTATACATTATTTTACTCTGCGGCCAAAATGTGAAGAGCCTAAAATTGAGGCCAAGAAAAAGGCATGACAAAGCGCCAGACTCTATTAATTATGCAGCTGATATTTGATTGTTTTAGTCCTATTATTGCAGAACTATAAAATTTGATCGACATATGCAGTAAGTTTGCTGACAATAATGGCATTATTTTTAATAGTACAAGGCTTTTGTGTGCAGTTTTTTTCAAACTATGTCTTATAAATACTCCATTAATTCGTATAGCAATAAAGAATTAGTTTTTGTTGACTAAGTTAAATATCTTGGTATATATACAGTATAACTAATCTATTAAAGGGATGATGAAAATATAAATATACATATAAAATCATTAAATTGTTTTGCAAGTCAATTAAAATTAGCTCACTCACTATATTCTCTTGATCAGTGTTTCTCAAAGTGAACCACTTGGTTCCCTAAGGAGGAATTTGAAATCTCCAAAGAGGAAAAATCACTAGGAGAGGAATCAGGGAGGAATTTGAAAATTTCACTACAATGTGAGGCAAAAAAATCGGTACTTCAAAGTGAACAGTTTTTTGGAATTACTACTTTTTAGGGACGAAAATATCAGCAGTGTGGTCGAGTGGTTAGAGCACTGTGATTGTGATCAACATGGTCTTGGTTCAAAACCTACTCGTGCCATTCTGTTGTGTTTCTTGAAAAAGTTTCTTTATGGCACTTTCCTCGGGCCCCCCACTCGAAAATAGCACATATAGTTTCATTTTGCAGCAGATGTTTTTTAGAGATCATTATAAAGTCCAGAGGAAAGGTGGGAAATACAAGATCGATTCGAGGTGAAGACTGTTTTTTTTTTTTTTTTTTTTTAGAGAACACCGTGATTTTGGGAGCAAAATAGGGAAATCAGAGATGAAATCGAAGTGATGACCTTTTTTTTAGGAAACACCGTGATTTTGGGAGAAAAAAGTGAAAGACGAGATCAAAGCTCTTTTTCTTTTTTAGAGAATATAAATTTTTGGAAATCCTTGCCTCGGGCCCCTGAATTTGAATATCCGCCATTGATTATCGAGGTATTCTTTTTTAGAAGGGGTAATGATGGTACCCAAGTCCTGAAAGGGAGGAATGTAGCAAAAACTTTGAGAACCACTGTTCTTGATGTTAAAATATGCTTTTTAAATCGTATTGTTTTAATCTGTATGCTTTGCATTTGTGGTCTAAATATTCGACATCCAGTTTTTATCGTATTCGTGTTGCTTACAATGATTGCTGTAAAATATTGCATAACTTACCTGGGTATGTTAGTGCCGTGAATGGCAAATTTTATCGAAGATCCCAACTTTTAAAACTCTTTTAGGAAAATCTTGATACAACTTCATTAATCGCTGCAAGTACTTTTTAATTTTCAGATCTCTAACATGATGAACACACACTGTTTCTGGACAGTCATTTTTTCATTCATTATGAACATATTCTTTGTTGTTAACGATATTGTGTGGTTTTTTTCGTTTGTTTTTTTTTAAATGTGGATTCTGCAACCTGAAATAAATTTATTATTATTTATGTACTAGTATTACATAAGCAAAAAATAATAATTTTGAAGAAGTGTTGCCATGAAATAAAAAGTTTTTGGGGCCTGGCTACGTTACAAACTATGCTCATAAAAAGAATTTGCAGCAAAACTTTGTTCTCACTATAAAATGAATTTCGGGGAAAAATAAATGTTAAAAAAAATGTATGCATTATACTATATAATAGTTATAATTATCGGCAGCGTGATCGAGTGGTTGAGCGCCGCGCTTGTGATCAAGATGGTCTGGGTCAAAGCCAGGGCTGCGAACTCGAACTCGAAGAACTCGGCAATTTTGGCCGAACTCGAACTCGAAAAATAAAAATTTCTGAACTCGAACTTGAACTCGAACTTGAAAAAAGTTTGTGATGTTTGAGTTCATTTAATGAGTAAATTTAACTATAACATTTCTCAGCGTTGGTGCCAAATTATAATTTGCTATCCTCTTTTATTTTGTTTAATAATAGATTAAAATTGGTAACATTGATGACAAAGCATTTTTAACATATGCTCAGTTTTTTGCGGTTGAATTATTCTCTTAACTCTATTCCGACTGTATTTTTTCAACTTTATTTTGTGAACTCGAACTCGAAAAATTGAAATTTAAAGAACTCGAACTCGGACTTGCAAATTTTTTGTGAACTCGAACTCGATTAAAAATGCTTCTCGTTCGCAGCCCTGGTCAAAGCCCACTCTCTCTATTCTGATATGTTCTTGGGAAAGACACTTTACCCCACTTTTCCCTGCTTGGAGGTCTTGGCAAGCGGTTCTAACTTTCAATCATACCTCTATTAATTACAAGCGGACAGCAATTCCTTGGCATCTCCAGAAGCAGATCGGAGTAATTGCTTACCCTATGTATTAGTGCCTCCTTCAGTTTTGTGCGAGTCAGGAGGACAAATATAACAAGAAAATGAATAAATTAAAAAATATTATTGTACTGTATATGTTATTGTTTTATATGCACAAAAATAGGTTTAAAGTTGTGTGTTTAAGAAACAGGTTATTTCAGCTGTATTATTCAAACTTTATTTAATTAAGTCAATGTAATGCTAAAAACTAATTTTTTTCTGTTTAAAAGTATTTGCTATGCAAAGTAATTTAAAGGTGGAAGATGTTTTAGTAGCTTTAAATGAATGTAATGAACCTAAGAATTCAAATGAACGACTTTTAGAAATTAACAAACTTCGAAACTCCTTCAATGCTCAAACTTGTCAAATAAAACTGTTTGATGATAGTGACGAGTTTTTGCTTAGATTTCTTCGATCTCAAAGATTTGACCAAGATAAAGCTTTAACATTTTTAAATAATTATCACACTTATTTCAAAAATTGGCCTGAACTTTTTGAAAAAGTCAAAAATCCTGAATTAATAAAGCATGCATTTGAAGCAGGTTGCTTTATTCCTTTAAATGGCAGAGCACTTGATGGATCAGTTGTTGCAATTGATCGTCCAGGAAGACTTGAAAATATTGATTTCATAGATTATGTTGCAGCAGTTATAATATCACTAAATGCTTTGCTTAATGAAGAAAATAACCAAATTCATGGTATAACTTGGATATTAGACAGAAAGTACTTAACTTTTCAACTCTTACAACAATTAAACCCTGACCTAGCTAAAAAGTTTGTAGACCTATTTGAAGGAGCCCTTCCCATAAAAGTAAGAAGTATAAATTTTGTAAATGATTCAAAGTATTTTTATGCAATTTTTTTAATAGCAAGTCTTTTTATTTCCAATAAAAATAGAAGCCTACTTACATTTCATGGCATCAATTTTGCTTCACTTCAAAAATTAGTGGATGAATCTGTGCTTCCACCAGAGTACGGAGGAAAAGGTCCCAGTATTGCTGTAGCTGCTAAAAGATGGAAGGATTTAATTTTTGCGGCTGCTAGCAATAGCTTCAATACAGATGTAAATTTACCCAAGTAATTATCATCATCATTTGACCCAGAACCTTCTATTTATGTTCAAAAACTATATAATTGAAAAGAGCAGTCAGTTTAACAGATATAACAAAAGCGTTGTGAAAGCAATATATGTATTGTATATTTATTAAAATTGGAGATGTGTCGAAGCCGAAGTTTCGGCTTGGCAAAGATTTGTTGTTGTTGTCATTTTGTGAGGGTCCTTGTTCCCTTTTAATAATTCTTTTTGCATAGTATGCAGACAGCTTTGCTAACATCCTCATTACGTATTTTGAAATAATCCCATAAGGGATTATGAATAATGATTAACTTAATTTCTCAATATCGTTAATGCTAAGATCGGAAACATCAATGATCAACATAATGATATTTATACACTTAAAAAGATGCAATTGCTTATAACAATTATGTAACACAGTATACGCTTTAGCAATATACTTAATTAAACACTTTATTGTACTTGATTTATAATAGACATGGCTTTCGCTTCTCGTTTGTTCTGACAGCTATGTCGGTAACCGGGCTTTGTCCAATCACTTTTGCTAATATATAGCTCGCCTTCAACGCCTCGCACAGCTAGAGCACTTTCTATTTTGATTGCTGATGAGTTTATGCGAAACGGCCTGCCACGCTGTTCGGTTAATACGTACACATGACGATTCAATTTGCTTTTCCGTAGATTTCCAGTTTATAGTGTATAAATATTACTGCAGTACTAAACATTTCGATGAACTTGCTGAGGATTTCAATGCTGCATTTATGTTCGTATCTATAGACACCAACAATTGCAATGTGTTCAATTCTATATCTTGAGCCATTGCTGCATGATTGTATGTGGTTCTCTATCCAGTTTTACTAATGCATTATTGTGTATTCAACTTACCTTTTTGTGCATTCAACTTACCTTTATGTAAATACTGCACTTGTACTTTATTGTTGTATCACATACCTGATGAGCTCCATAAGAGCGAAACAGGGCCTTGTCGTGACTTAAATGCTTTATCGTACTTGATTTACAATAGACATGGCTTTTGCATCTCGTTTGAACTGTTCAAAAACTGTTGAAAAACTGTTGAAAAACATATAGGCTATCCCTCATCAGAAAATGTTCTATTACTTAACAATCAAAGCAATTGAAATTTCATCAAGCAAAGAACTGTAGCAGAAGTACATTACTTATTGTCGCTGTTTTGTAAAAAACTTGCATCAATATTTAACACAAACAACTAATAATGTCTTTGAATAAAAAATTTAGGCCAACTTCTTACCAGCGTATCACCAACTTAGTCACAGGGGAGACAGCCAATGCTGCCTTCAACGTTGACCCAACACATTACCAGCAGCTGTGAACACAAATTTTACTAAGCAAAAAAACAGTAGCAAAAAAGCTTTTTTGAGCGTAAATTTTTTTTTCCACTTTAGTACTTAACGCAACAAATAGAACAAACCAGAACTCAAAAATAAATCATCGGCAGAAAGTTGGCATTGCTGGCTAAATGTTGGCAATTTGCCAATTTTCTCCCAACCCAGCCGCGCTGAAGCCAACGTTGGCCCGATGATGAATGTTTACTAGGAATAGTACACATATGATAAAAATTATCACTACCTGTTGTGTAATATTGGCCATTTTGTTATTATTTGTATGTATAATAACTAATAAATAATAAAGTTTTGTATTATTCAGATTTTAAGTATTAAGAATAAATTTCCTATAGAATTTTTTTGTTATCAATAATTTCAATATACCAGTCAGTCAGTCAGTCAGTGTTTTTTTATTCTCGATCATTAATAAACAGTTTAACACAAAAATTATAAACATTAAAAAGATCAAGAAAAGGAAGAAGCAGCACAACGTCAGACGTTAAAACATGCATATGACAAACAAAGTAAAAAAATCAACTAAATCAAATGTATTTCAGTACTTTAATCCTTCTGAAGATAATAAGTTTTATATATGTAACTGCATAGTAAATAAAAGAGTCAGATTCGGTGTCGGTCCTCCAAAGTTAGGGGAGTCGGAGTCGGAGTTAGAGTCGGGTGATTATAGACCCGACTCCCAAACCCTGCTTATCACTATATTTATCATCCTTACTCACAGAAAAGCAACAGAGGTGCTATACATAAGGGAAGCATTCACCCTTACGTAATGTTGTAAATACCAAGACATTGCTGTTCAGATGAAATTTTTTTAGTTTTTTAATTTACAGAGACATGATTGAAATTTAAAACTGCTTGCCAAGACTGCTAAGCAAGAGAAGGTGCTGTAAAGTATCTTTTCCAAGGTCATAACAAAACAGGGCTGCGAACTCGAACTCGAAAAACTCGGCAACTTTTGTCGAACTTGAACTCGTATTTGAACTCGAAAAATAAAAATTTCTAAACTCGAACTTGAAAAAGTTTGTCGCGCTTGAGTTCATTTAATGAGTAAATTTGACTATGATATTTCTCAGCGATGGTGCCCAATTATAATTTGCTACCCTCTTTTTTTAGTAATAGATTAAAATTATTAATATTGGTAATTAAGATTAAAGTTGGTAACATTAATGACAAAGCAATTTTAACATGTGCTGAGTTTTTCACGGTTAAATTATTCTTTTAACTATTTTCCGACTGGGCTTTTTGGAAACTTTGTACGACTGGGGAGGGCGGAAAGTGTCCGCGCTCTTTTCTTGCTTACATCTCAATACTAGAATTGTCATTTAAGTTTACATAGAAAGGAAATTTTATACTCTTTTAATATATATACTTAAATGTTGCATTTAAACTTTATTTGAGATTAAAAAAGCAAGTTTTAAACAGTAGTCATTTTCTTAAATTGGCTTGGAAAACGAGAGAGCACTTTGAGAGAATCACCGACGTTGGCTGTTTGTCGAACGTCATTAATCCGTAAAATTAGAAATAGGAATGGAGACAGTTGAAATCCACTTGGCAAGATTATTACTGTTTCAGACAAGGAATTCTTCACCCCAAATCTGCTAAAAGCTGGTTTTATTAGTGTTTACAACGCTTCGATCTTTGCCATTTATCAATTGATTTTTTATCTATACGTTCATGCATTGCCATTAATCTATACACAAAATTTCAGGTTTCAAAACTGTCAGATTTATGTAAATTAGAATATGCAAAATTTATGTATAAATTTGAAAACAATTCATTACCCATTTTTTTCGACAATTATTTTACAAAGTTAAAGAAAAAAAAGAAACTGAGAGAAAAAAACAACTCTCAAGAAGTGATAGTAACCACAGGGGGATCCGGGTTAGTTTCACAAATAAAAATTACTTACCGTGACTTCTTGAAGAGACTCAAAATTTGTTATATCTACTTTACTTTTATGGCATCAGCAATGCAAAACTTGTCATTAATCTGCTGTAATAAATATGATTCTTCACATTCTTGTTACAGTTTGCTGGAAGTTTTTTAATGGATCTGTTGAAGACTTTGCCAAAACCACATAACCATGACCTGATTCCAATAAACTTTTAACTACAACTATTATACCAAAGCTTATGTATTGAAGCAAACTTCTTCCACAGTTGTAATGACTAGAATCCTGTGTTAAAAAATTTTAGTTTAATTAAAAAAATATTAGAACGATTTGGATTTAACTCAGGACCTCAAATTAAGTATTGACTCCAGATAAAAATGAAGTTCTACACTTAGAACAATAACAATTTTTTGACTCTATGAACATAAATAAACTTTTTTAAAATTAGAATAGGGAAAATAGTTTAAACTGGAAAATATGAGACTGTTCCTATGCTCACTGCTCAGTATTCGCTTAGCACTCAGTAACCTGCAATAAAAAATACATTTTCAACTACATTACTGCTAACTCCTAACCCAACTATCAAAAAATGTTGCATTTGAATGTTTAAACCAACTGGAAATAATTTTTTACTGCATTGACATTCAAAAAACTATAAACGCATGTTACTCCATATACCTTTATAATAAAAATTATAATTTTTAATTACCGAGGTTTTCCGGATGTCCACCCTGGGCCGTTAATTGGAATAAAGACAAATTGATAAAATAAGACGTGAACCAAATAACCGTCCGGGCTGCTATATGGCAGTTGCATATTTCCTGTGACTATATCATAAAGTACTATATATATATTCCTGCGACTATATAGGCTTACGTATATAACTATAAAGACTATATCATGTTAGCACCATATAAACGCCCACTTAAATTAAATGCTCATGGGTGGACTAAAGACTGGGAGCCTTTTCGGAAAACTTCGGTATTTTGTGCTTGAAAGAACTAAAATATTAATACCATTAATAACAAAACTTCTTTTCAAGATTTTTTTGCTATTTATTCTTGTTTTTAGTAACTCGTATTTCTAGCAATCGTAGCCTAATGCAGAGGTTCTCTACCGGTGAGGCACAGCGAGTTTTTGGTGGTTTACGCAAAAATAGTGTAAAAAAGTGTTAAAATTATTTGTTCGAAGACGGTTTTTTGTTGTCAAGAAACGAGTTTGTGAAAATGGGTGCGGAATGAAAGTGAAAGCCCCTTTTTTGTTCTTCATCTATAATTAGGAAACGATTTTGTAAAATTGGGTTCGGAATAAAAGTGAAGGCTAGACACCTTGGGCCGCAAGAATTTCGTTTCAATTTTTTTTGGGCAACGGTGTTAAAAAGATTGAGAACTCGTGGCCTAAAAACTCGTTTCCACTACAAACATGGAATAGAGTAGGCTATTCTTTCTTTCTTTTATTGGCAGATTGGACTTGGCGAGGCAGATGGGCAATTTCCCCGCTTCTGACGCCTCTGGGTATGTAGGACTAGGCTACTTAAAAATTGTTTTGGTGTTTAAAAATTCAATTTAGGTCTACCGGTACCACACATTGAAATTATTAATTGTAGGCTATCAAAAAAAAAGACCATTTCATAGCTGAATCTTTTTCTTTATCTTTGTATTTATCCTCCTGACTAGCAGAAAGCAACGAAGGTGCTAATATGTTGGAAGAGCAATTAACCAATACAGAACCGAGACTCTGTTTGACAGAACCAGAGATATCTAAAACTACGGAATGCGCAACTCTTTTTCGCTGCATACGAAAATACATACGCATACGTAGGGCTACCGTGTTGATGCGCCGCCAAATTGTATTCTGTTTAGTTGCAAAATATAGCTTAAAGATTCGTGCACCTTCCCAATCTACCGCAGAGTCGTGCACATGAGATCGTTTCCTTTTTGTTTAAGAACAGAAGTTTCGCCAGTAGCCATATCTTAACTGTCCAACCGAAATCAATACTTCAGCACAAAGTGATCAATTTCTGGTTTAGCAGTTTGGTCAGAATTTTAAGTTAAAATCATTCAACTTGCAAAAAATATCAGCCATATAAGCGAAGCACTGCAATCGTTTTGGCTCACGCAGCCGGCAAGATAATCTAAATTGGTTTCCTTTAAAAAATGGCAATAGCTCCTATCGTAATTCAAAAACTCTTACCAGCACCTTAACTCGGCTCAAATGTGTGCAACAATTAAGTTGAAAGGAAGACTTTCCACATCTTTGCAAATAATGGAAAAGATTCTGGCTCTCAGCAGTCTTGACTTGATAAATTGACAATTTTTATCATGTCGTATAAAACACTGTGAAGTCAGAAGGCATTCCTTTTGAAGCAAGCTTATGGCTGTGTAGTGTGTATACACAGTGGGAGTCGGAACATTCTGGACTTTTTTTTAAATTTACGACACAACAAATTTTATTGAGCCCGTCATGCTTTTAACTCTATCAGTGCATACATTCATACATTTTTTCCATGGAATTCCATTTTCTTCATAAATAAATCAAAAATCTTGAATATTTCGTCTCCTGTGGTAAACCTGATTAAAGTTTTGCACAAAAAAATCTTCTTCATTGTCCGCATTATACACATAACGAACAAATGCAAGCAGCACTTCTAATCCTGCAACATCTTTCGACTTATTCATCTAAAGACAAAAAACTTTACCTACTGTAAATGATACCCATGTCATCTATACGAGGGCTTAATATATTGTTTTATAAAGGAATGCTCTCCGATTTTCGGCAGTCATTTTTGCTCAGCAAAAATTTTATCACCTTTAAGCATATAAGTAGCTTGATTAGATTCTCAGCTATTGTGTGTGCCTCATAAGCGAAAGCAGTTCTTTTGCTTATTAAATACGATAGTTCCAATAATTTTTTGATTAAAATGGTTGTTGAACGGATAAATCTCTGCATACCTTTTCGGAAAGTATGGGCACAAAAAATAAGATGTTTTTTCCAACTACGGTAGAGTGATTTTTTTATAATGTCTCTTTATTTTGGAAGGCGTAAAAGAAATATTTTGTAGAATTTTGTGGCATATGACAAAAAGAGTATCAGGGCAGTCTTCAGAACCCGTCCAAGTAAACCCGAAGCTTAGGTAACTCTCGGCATTTACATTATAGCGAATTTAGCAGTAAAAGAGTTAAACTTGGAGGAAACTCACGGAACACTTTAAAGAAGCTCATAGAACACCAGTGCTCCGCAGAACACAATTTGGGAGACGCTTGTTATGATTGGGAGTTTGGTTTTAAACTAACCCTAACACAATATTACAAGCAACTTATTTAAATAGATTTTATTTAATTAATTACAAAAACACATCTCTGTCCCAGAACAGCGGCGTAACGTTCTTTTATAATTTGCTGTCTCTCTCTCCGAATGGTATACAGCCACGTCAGTATATATAGCAAGCATCACCAAATCTCCTAATCATTCACCGTGGGACAAAGAAACACTGTCACAAAATTTTACACGATAGCCTAAGCATTATGGGAAGCGGAGCAAGATTGATAAAGTAAAAGCATAGGCTCGAACATAAGGCAAGCACGTTGCAACACAAGTTTTAGTAGAATATGCAAAAATTATTTAATATATATAAAAAAATTCAAAGTTGTAAATTACAGTAAAGTACAAAGATTTTTGAGTTTATAAAACGGACTGGAAGATGCCAGCATTTAAAAAGTTCAATTAATTTGTTTTACAAATTTTAGCGTAGAACTAGTGTTGAAGCCGCCAATTCCGGGAGTAAGGAAAGCCTAGCTCGTCAACTGAAACAACTCACTCCCTAGATCACGCTCTTCTTCAACAACGACTGTAATTCCTTTGAATTATTGAATTTATTGATTGAACTATTTATTTGAATTGAATTTATTGATTGAACTTTTCTATGTAAGGTGTTGCAACCATGCATCATGCTTCTGGTTACTAAAACTGTTTACTAATGATTGAGAACAAAATGAAATGAATGAATTCTAACTACTATGTCAAATATTAATGTGTGCATCCTATAACGTTTAACGTTTTGTTGCTTCTTCCTTTATCTTCTTCTGCTATAGTCCTATATGTTTGTTTATTTCTTTCTGTTTTTATTGTGGCGGAGCAGAAATAAAAGATACTGATACTGAACAGCGATTCCAGACGAGAGGTTTGCTGCACAGTTACTTCAATAAGATTTAGCTTACAAAAACAACAAATAAAACTTACCAGATATTGTTTACTCCCAAATTTACACTTTCGTTTGTAAAAGTTTTTCCAAACAACAATAACTTTTAAGTTAATACTTTTAAGAGTATACTTTTAAGAGTTCTTAAAAGTATTAATCTGAGCCCCACGTTAGCAGCTATTTTTTTTTCACGCTTTTTATAATTGACTAGTAAGTCGAATGGCTTTCTGACGACACCAAGAGGCCAAATTTAATTTAAAATAAAAAGGGTGGTGTCTGAAGTTACAACTAGGATGTTCATTTTAGAATGACAAATCCTTTTGAATCCAATCCCAATTATACATCAAACAAAAAGAGAAAACTAGAGTATTGTTTGTGTAACATATTATTTGTCCCTCAACAATATTGTTAATTAGAAAAATATATAGCGCCCTCTATTAACCATTAGTTCAAAACGTATGAATGTTTTTCTTTGTTTAAAATGTATTCTCTTGTATTCTATTGAAATAAACTGTGATTCTGCCAGGACCCAAAAAGAGAATAGAACATGGTGTCAGAAGTGGAATATTAAGCTATTGAAAATAAAGTTTGAAGTGCACGAAATCACGGGTTATACTTAGAATAATCTGGTAGAATTCAATTGTTTCAGTAAGCAAAAAATACTTAGAACAATGAAAAGATGGCAGGTCTATCACTAAAGCCAGCAAAGGCAATGAATTTCAATGCAAAAAGTCTTGCTGATAATTGGAAAAAATTTGAAAGAAATTTTCGTGTGTATTATGATGCAGCAGAAATACAGAAGAAGAAAGGCTCAACACAAGTAGCCATTTTACTGCATTGTGCAGGTGAAGGTGCATCAGATCGATTTGAGAAGTTTGAATTTTCTGACAGTGGCCAAGACAAAAGAGACACTATTGAAGCAGTCCTAGAAAAGTTCAGAAATCTGTGTGAATCAAGAAAGAATATTCTTTATGACACGCATCTCTTCTTTCAAAGAAAGCAATTACCAGGTGAATCTTTTAAATGTTTTTTAAATGCACTTAAAACTGATGCTAAGAAATGTGAATTTGGTGAGCTGGAAAATAGATTTATCTGTATGCAAATTATTTTGGCCACCAAGATAAATTGATTCAGGACAAATTGCTACTTGATCCTAATATCAAGCTAAATAAAGCAATAGACATATGCTTTGATGCTGAAGCAAAAAGGCTTCACAAGCAAATTGATTTCAGTATCAATATCAGTATCAGTATCTTTTATTTCTGCTCCGTCACAACAAAAACAGAAAGAAATAAACAAACATATAGGACTATAGCAGAAGAAGAAAAAGGAAAAAGCAACAAAACGTTAAACGTTATAGCATGCAGACAGTAATATTTGATATAGTAATTATAGAATGATGCATGGTTGCAACACCGTTACTGATTCATCTTGTTCTGTAAATGCTGTTGTGCCGATGAAGTCAAAATTGATTCCTAAGTTGAAAAAGTCAACTAATTCTGCAGACTTAGTGATAAACAATTGTAAATACTGTGGCAAACAACACAAAGTTTAGCAATGCCCAGCTTTTGGAAAAATGTTTAGAAACTGTGGTAAGCGCAACCATTTTGCAAATGTATGCCGTTCATCCTCATCCAAGGGTAACCTATGTACCAAATTGAAGCTGAAGCGAAAGATGATGATGATGACAACAACAACAATGAACAATTTTTTAACATAGGTTCTCTAGTAAATTGTAATAGTTTAAAATCTAAAATTAATGCTTATTTGACTGTGAAAGATTATGCTTCTGTTAAATATAAAATTTTGTTTAATCTTGATACTGGTGCTGAAATAAATATTATTCCTAAAGAACTTATTGATAAAATGAGCTTAACCTTAGATGCTACTAAAATTACTTTGTCAGGTATTGGAAATGGTATTGTTAAACCATGTGGTAAAGTTATTATAGATTGCTTTAATGATAATAATGAATGCCATAGTTTACTTTTTTATATGTCTGATAAAATTAATCATGCTATTCTTGGTGCAAAAGCTTGTTTTGATTTAAATTTTTTAAAAAGAGTAGAGACATGTCATAAACTTGAATTGAAAACGCCTTTATTATTGCCTGATATCTGTAATGTTTATGCTGATTTGTTTACTGGTTATGGCTTGTATGAAAAAGAGTACGATTTAAAAATTAAGTCAAATGTACAAGGGGTTGTGCAAGCTCCTCATAAGGTGCAAAATATTTGCAAACTTTAAAAAAAAAATATTATTGCGATGTAGATGAGCCCACTGAATGGGTTCATAATATTGTCGTGCTTGAAAAGAAAGGTAAACAATTGCGGATCTGCCTTGATGCCAAACCATTAAATGCTGTAACTTTACGTGAACACTATATTATTCCTATTCCGGCTGATGTACAAACAAAGCTCAGTGGTAAATCACTATTTACAGTTATTGGCATGTCAAGTTGTCCTCTCAGTCCTCATTTCTGACGACTTTTCACACATCATGGGGTCGAAAACGTTTCTTGCGAATACCGTTTGGTATTTCATCCGCTAGTGAGGTCCTGCAAAAAAGAAATGAAGAAACTTTCGGACATATTTCTGGTGTTCATATTATTGCAGATAATTTGATAATTGCTGCTTGCAATGAAGAAGAACATGACAAAATTTTGCAGGATGTTTTGCAAAGAGCTCGTGAGAAAGGAGTGAAGTTCAACAAGAACAAAGTCCAATACAAAATTTCATCAGTCACCTACATTGGTAATGTTGCAACAAAAGATGGATTGCAACCTGATCAACAAAAAATTTCTGCTATTGTTGATATGCCACAACCAACAGATGAGAAGTCACTTTAATGTTCGTTGGGTATGACCAAATATCTTTCTCAGTACATACCTAATGAGTCTAGCATAACTGCTCCTCTTCGAGAACTTCTGAAGAAAAATGCAGAATGGAAATGGACCGAAAATCACGATAAAGCGCTACAAGAGCTCAAAACAGCCTTAACAAGTGCGCCTACACTCTCGTTTTATGATGTTCTTCAAAAAAACTGCTGAAAGGCAACACTCTGTGAGTAATATTTTGAGCGTAGCGATATGTAGTAACAGCAATAATTTAAAGAAAAAAAAGAGGTGGAACAGCTTGGCCAATGGCACAACTTACCTCAGTCTCCCCTATTTTAGAATAAGCAAGTCTTCTAAAATAAACGTCCCTACCTACAACCAATTAGTTTCCAATTTTTTTAAATGTTATTTGAATGCAAAATTATTGCATTTATTTATCTTATTACCGGTATATTTCTTAATTGCATTTATTTAATTTTATTGTAGCTTTATAAATACCTCTATTTTTTATAAAGCTATAGTACAATATTTCATACTTTATATTTGTTTATTTATTCCCCAATAAGCGCATAAATAACCACACAAGTACCCCACTCAACTTGTAGGAAAAAAGGGGTCTCAAAATGAGCAAAAGAAATCTTCAAGCCTACTACGAATTTAATCAATAAACATTGTAGAGTAATTGAATTAGTTGAGACAAGCCTTAGCTTTTAAAACGTAACAATGTCAGATTGTCATATCTCAGATAACAGATTGTCTTATTTGCTACATCACCGATATAACAAAGTCATGTTTCTATTAAATTTCAAACGAACAGCATTACCTTGGCATCTCCGGAAGCAGGTCGGGGTAATTGCTTACCCTATGTATAGCGCCCCCGGCGCTTTCCTGCGAGTAAGGAGGATAAATATTAAGATAAAATTGTTGTATTCTTTGATGTCACAAAAATTCAGAAAAAAATCGCACAAACACTTCTTAATTACTGTTTCATTCTAAGACTAGATTTAAGATCAGTTACAACAGTAGACAGACACACAAAATTTATTTTGCCCAAAACCATATAAAACAATAAATAACAAATATAATGGAAGAAAAAATAAGGCAAGGAAGCATCGAGGTAGCCATGTAGCTAAAATGTAGGCTATGTGCTTATTACAGCTAAATTAGAGTTGCCATATCTAAATAGGCGAAATTCCGGACAGACATAAGCGCCAGATAAAAAAATTTTAAAGGGGCAGACAAAATAAAATTGTCTAAGATTCTAGTCTTTCTAGAACGTTTGCTTACAAATTTTTGCTTACAAACATTTAAAATGATTTTAAAAAGGTATAATTACAACTTGTTGATGCAATGATTACCGTAACTGAAAAAAAGTTTAGTGACCGAAGGATAAACAGCATGATTTAACTAAACGCTTGAAGAGAGCGACAACCTACTGTGAGGAATCAATTACTGATTTATCATATTATTATATTATCATATTACATATTATATTATATAATATGATATTATCATATCATATTATATAATATGATTATTATATTGTCATATTACATATTGTGAAAAATCGTAGTCGGAAACAGAAAAATTAAAATTATTGGTAGTTCACATTTTTTGTAGCTTGACACAGAAATTTTATTTCTGAATTACTAAAAACCATTGCATTTGGCTTCTTTGAGATAACATGCCGTGGGCCGGAAGAAATAATGCAGGGGGCGGCATTCGTAGTTTGGTGACCCTTGCTTTAAATCAGGGGTGGCCAACCATTTTTCCTCAATCGCCAGTTTTATTCAAGTCCAGTTCACATCCGCCACACAAACGAAAGACTTCAAAATTTTCAAGCTGATCTCTAAAAAAAAGGTCAACGCTGGAAAAAATTTTCTAAATTTTTACTTTTCCTACTGAAACCAAGCTGTTCGCTAAAAAAAAAAAAAGTCATTGCTGGAATCAGGTTGCAATCCGCCACAGGTTGGCCACCTCTGATATAGCTAGATATAAGTTGTGAAACATTTTTCATTTGAAATATTTTCCCCAACTGCAATACGCCATCACTAACCGTCCAATGTGCCACAGGTTGGCCACCCCTGCTTTAAATCATTAACAAAAGGCACGCTGTGTGCTTATCGAATTAGATATTAAAAATCAGTGAACCATGAGTGACAACTAGTCAGTTCTAACGAACCGCTAAATTCTACAACTGAATTTATTAAGCATTAGTAAAAGCCGCAAACATATCGCGAGCTTTCAGTTAGATATAATAAATTATTATGTTTTATGGAATAAAATTTTTAATTTTTAAATCTCAGCTGCTTAAAATATTTTTTGAAAATCTAATTAAATTTCTGTTTTCTATTTTACATCTGCAAATGTTATCTAAAATACTTTCTTACTTAAATATCAGCTCTAGTATATGAGTTTTAGTTAAAATTATTGATTGTATTCAGTGTTGGAATTAAAAATTTTAAGAACAGGGCTTACTAACAACAGGTTACCTTATCAATTCATCATACCGAGATATCGAGGTACATAGATTACGTTAAATTAAGAACGGGTTTGCTGAACGTACGGCAATTCCAAGAACCGGTTCGCGCAACCCGTGCAAACCCCTTGAACCTCATTACTGGTCATATTATGCTTTGAGGTGGGCACGCGCAATTTAAAGCGCAACATTTACAATTTACGCAATTGTGAATGTTGCAAAAACACAATAACATGCAAGTAGTCTTCTAGTCACAATAACATAAACAATTCGATCTACCAGGTCTAAAACCAGCTTGCACGGGTGAGAGAATGTCATGTAGTTCGAGAAAATAGGTTAGTCGTCCTAAAACCATTCTTTCGAAGAGTTTGGAGGTACATGAAGTGAGAGAAATGGGTCTATATGAAGAGGTGAGTCGGAGGGTTTCCGGGTTTGAGAATGGGGATGATTGTTCATTGTTTCCAAGCTGACGGAAAGGTGTGTGTTGACCAAGAAAGGTTGAAGATGTATAGAAGAAAATTTAACGCAGATTGTGGTAGGTGGGATAGAAGAGGGTAGGTAATTTGATCAGGGTCTGAGGAGGTTGAGGTTGAGAGTTGAGAGATAGTTATAGAGAGTTCAATTGAGGAGAATGGTGAACAGAAAGTGGAATGCAAGGTGTTGCAGTGTGCAGTTCTGATTTGCTTCATTTGGGCTTTCTCGGTGCTTCGAAAAGGTTTTGGGGTTTGGGTAGAGAAATGGGACTGTAGATGTCAGGAGAGATGGTTGGCACAATCTACAGGGGTATGGCAATTTGAGAAATTGGGAAGGTCAGAAGTAGTTGGGGAGGGGGAGCCAGAGATGGAGCGAAGTAGAGAAAAGACTTCGCTGGGACGGGTTTTAGGAGAAAGGCTAGAGCAAGTATTCTGCCATGACTTGGCTTTAGCCTTATTAATCACAGTGGAGGTATATCTGGAAGTAGCGATATAGTGCTGGCGGTCTTCTTCGGAACAGTGTGCCTTCGCAAATGCCTTTCGGCGTTTTGCGACGGCATCTGCGACTTCAGGAGACCACCAGGCTTTAGCAGGACGGTTGATGCTGCCAAAAGGAATGGCAGAAGTGGCAGCATCATTGAGGAGTTTGGTAAAGGTGTGGGTGGCTTCAGAAAGAGAGAGTGTTGTAATGTTAGAGGGAGTAGGGCAGTGGGTATCAATATAAGTAAGGTATTCATCCCAGCGAGCTTTATTATAGTTAAATGAGGGGGGCGGTGGAAAGAGTTAATTGAAGGGAAGTGGGAATAGTGATGGAGATAGGAAGATGATCTGAGCCGAGGTCCGGAAGGTCTGCCATGTGTATTTAGAGGCTATTCGGGCAGGAACTAGGGAAAGATCAGGGGAAGAGCGGTTTCCAGTGGCACGGTGTAGTAGGGTGTGGTGTTCGGGGTTATTGAGAGGTAAAAGATCAGAGGAGAGGAGCCAATCAAACAGATCTTTGCCTGAATGGTCTTCCGGTGAGTGGGAGTCCCAGGATGAATGATGGCTGTTAAAGTCGCCAAAGATGTAAGTGGTAGGAGATGATGGTAGGAGAAAGGGTGAGAAGAATTTTGGGCGAGAGTCGGAGGAAGAGGAGCGGATAGGAGGGACATAGACGTTGAAAAGATGTATAGGGCGGCTCCTTTTATTTTAACTGCGATAGCTAAATAATCGGAGCTGGGGTCGAGGGAGGAGAGTGAAGTGTAAGATAGACCATTTTTGACAAGTATCAGAACACCTCCTCCTAGGTTTACCGTAGAGTTGGTGGTTCCTCTCCTCGTCATAAAACGGTTTTTTTGGAGGGTTTTGTAGCCTGGTATACGGAAGGTGGAGTCAGAGGAGAGGTGTGACTCTTGTATGAAGATGAGATCGTACTGATTATGAGAGAGAAAGTGTAGGAGTTCAGTACGACGCGGGCGAATCCCATTTTAGCATTCCACTGTAGGATTCGGAAGTTGTTTCGAGAGGGAGAGGAAGGATGAAATGAGAATTGTGTGAGAGGAGAGGTGGTTTGTTGGGTTTGAGGAGAAGGAGTAGTCAATGCTGAGGGAAGGTAAGTATAAATTAGTTGGGGGTGATTAGGAAGATAGGAGGGATTATTCGAGGTTGTTTTGGGGGAGGGTTTAGTTTTTAAAGATATGGTTTTATGGTTGTTTGTGAGTGTAGGTGGGGGATTTGGAGTGTGAGAGGATGGAGATACAGAAAAGAATGAGGATACGGGATTGGAGTGTGAGAGGGAGGGGGGTTGAGAAGGATGGGCACATTGGGCAAGTCTAAGAGTGTCCCGGGGAGATTTTGCGGAAGTCAGCGGGAGAAAGACCAGAGCAGGAGAGGTGTACCCAGAGAGAACAGCCGGTACATTGTATTGATTTGTTTCCCCAGGTGACTCTACGGGAGCAGACAGAGCAGGGGTCTATAGGGCCAGGGTTGGGGTGAATGTCACCGCTGATAAGAAGCATAGAGATAAGAATCACCGGTGAGTGGGATGAGTAATGAAGAGGTTTGGGTTGGAAGGAGGGACGAGGAAGAGATGTCCGAGAGAGAATAGAAGGGGTAGGGGGGCGGTCAATTGGGTTTAAGAGTGCTGTCCACATGTGACCGCGCATTGGACAACAGGGATAAAAAATGAGAAGAGTTGTCCAAGGGAGAATCGCCCGAGGATGAGACCCTCGGGGAATTGACAAGCCATTTCTACCCTTCCCAGTGCAGGGAAGGGGACTGCACCACCACGTTGAGGTGGCTTGTCGTTGGTGCAGGGCAAAAAATGTCGGCAGCGTGGTCGAGTGGTTAAAGCGCCGGGTTCGTGATCAACACGGTCAAGTTTCAAAACCCACTCTCACCACCCCGTTGTGTCCTTGGGAAAGACATTTTACGGCACTTTCCCCTGCTTGGTGGTCCTGGCAAGCAGTTCTAAATTGCAGTCATATCTCTATTAAATTACTAGCGGACAGCAATATCTTGGCATCTCCGGAAGCAGGTCGGGGTAATTGCCTACCCTATGTATTAGCGCTTCCGTCGCTTTCCTCGAGTCAGGAGGATAAATATAGAGATGAAAATAAAAAATAAAAATGGTTGAGAGGGTTTTTGAAACGTCACCCTGAAATTTCACTTCGTCTACCATAAGCAACATCATTAGCCCGTGTTTCTGGTTTCAATAGAAGTCAAATTGGTGCATTTTTTAATCTTCTAACCAAGATGGTAGAGGAAAATAACATTTCTGCTGATCATACAGGTATTTACAACATGGATAAGTCTGGCATTAGTGTTGTGCAAAAGATGACTAAAATATTAGCAAAAAAAAGGAAAACGCTAGATTGGCTCTATTACAAGTATGGAACATGGACAAACAGTTACAATTATTTGTTCCAATAATGCAACAGGAAGTTTTGTTCCTCCAGGATTCATATTCCCAAGTGTTACTTCCACAAATTTGGTTTTTTGAAATTTTGTAGAAGTTGATTTAGTAACTTAGTACGTTTTTTAATCTTATAACCTTTCGGTGCCTGTTAAGAAGGCCTCACCGATAACGCAAACTTGGCCGCCTACCAAAAGCAAAATTCTTAAATCTTCTTACTGGACCTGCCCTAGGAACCAGTAACAGCAAAAATATAGTCTAGCTAAACCACAGCTCAGACTACCACAATAACTTCTTTATTAAAAATATGCTCCAATCCACCTAGGAGCCCACAATAGTATAAATCAACAGCAAATACAGATTCAGTAGCTTAATTCTTCACAATAACGTAGGCAACCAAAGACTTGCGACCAAAAAACTATGAATTTACACAGCTAACAATTTTCCAATTCTAAGTTACCACACCGAATCATAATAATGCTTCCGAGTGAGCCTTATTTATATCGCTCGGTCGTGAGTATCTCGAACGTTCTAAAAGTTACTCAAATCGAGTTAATCACAAACAATCACTATTACGTCATAATCAAAACAGGTCAAGCGGATAGTTCTAGAAGTTACTCCAAAAATCTTGACTTAATTCTAATGACACTATATATATATATACAGGGTGTCCCAAAAAATGTATACACATTAAGTAGTTGTAAACCAGAAGCTTATTATTGTTAATATTTGTTTAATTGTTTAATTTTTAACATGTAGAAAATTTACAAATCATATTTTTGTTTTGTCACTGCTAGTTCTCACAACTTTGAGAATCCAGATGTTATTGTCGACCATCATGTCAATTTACTAGGAATTACAGTGTGGTGCAGCTTATCATTGAGAGGATTAATTAAACCATTCTTTTTTAATCCTATTGTGACTGTTCCAGTTTTCTTGAACTTACTGCAACACTCTTTCATGCCAAGCATTAGTAAACAAGGTAAACCTAAAAGACAAAGTTTATGCAATGAAACCAACAACAATTGCTGAATTGACAGCAAACATTGAAAAAGAATCCATGCAAATACCAAGGAAATTATTTTACGATGTGTGCTATTCTAGCGCTTTGCGTTACTGGCAGTTTCTGGACCAGTACGGATATCAGTTTAAGAACTGCAAGTGACAAGATGATAAAATAATGTTTGTAAATTCTTTTACATGTTGAAAATTAAACAAATAATAATAAATACCTGGTTTACAATTATTCAAAGTGTGTATACATTTTTTTGGGACACCCTGTATACACACATACACACATATATATAACAACAATGTTGGAAAATCAGTTCTTCTAAAGTGCTCGATAACAAAGTTAGAGCTTGAATTAAAATTAACACTGGCGAAATCATGGAAATAAAAACAAAGCTAAAACCCAACAGACTGTTTCACCCATAAAAGGGATCATCAGGGGTATCTAAAAAGTAAAATAAAATAAAGTTAAGATTGAAAATAATTGAAAAAACTGAAAAACTTATAAAACTTAAAGAACTTTTAACACTTATAAGGGTTGGAACATCCCATCACGGACTCTGCTAAACTCAACTGATTAAGATCGGCAAGAAAATACGAGAAGAAAAGCGCGCGAAAGATTTACAAATATTATTTCAAAATTTTAAGTTTAAAAAGGGTTCAAGTATCGGCTAAGATAGGACATTGTACATGGCGAAAAAATAAAAAAATAAAAAATGGAAAAAAATCACACTTTAAGTTTGGCGTTGATCAATTTATATTTATTTTTATGCTGACACTTATTGACCAATTTGGTTTATTTGTTCAACAGAGCGTCATCATTAGCAGTCAAGATTGCATATTTTTCTGCCAGACAGAGGTTGCATATTTTGCCCCTGTGTTGATAAGGTGTTGCGTGGCAAACTATTTTCCAAAAAATTTTTATTTTTTTAAATTTTATCTCTATATTTATCCTCCTGACTCGCAGGAAAGCGATGGAGGCGCTAATAAATAGGGTAAGCAATTAACCCGACCTGCTTCCGGAGATGCCAAGATATTGCTGTCCACGAGTAATTTAGTAGAGATATTACTGTAATTTAGAACTGCTTGCCAAGACCACCAAGCAGGGGAAAGTGCCGTAAAGTGTCTTTCCCAAGGACACAACAGAATGGCGCAAGTGAGTTTTGAACCAAGACCATGTTGATCATCAGTCCGGTGCTTTAACCACTTGAACATGCTGCCGACAGGATTTAAACTATAAAATAACAGATATTTAAACCCGAGTCTTTGCAGGACCAAATAAATTTGGAAAGTTCGGTTGCATTTCTTTTGGAATCCGAATTGAAGGACGGTTGTGGTTGTAGTATCTCGCTTTAAATTCAGTTTCGCACAGTCCGATATAGTTCTTAGATTGATCCTTGGTTTGCACAGTTGCTTGATAAACGATTGCTTTGTCTCAGCAATTGCCATTCAATGGGCATGACGGCTTATATCTGCAATTACAGGGTTTAAATTCAGATTTATTATTGTGGAACTTAAGAAGCCTCTTATTGTGAGCTGCGAAGATGCTCACATACACATGCTTGTGGCAAGTATTGTGCGAGCTTTTACACGGCGAGCTTTTTTTCTGTCTGAGCTTCTTGCAGAAAGAAATGTCTTCGGTTTTTGTGCAAGAAACTTGCTGATGTATTTACACGATGTTCATCCAGCAATATTTCAGCAACATTACACACGTATCGCATTGATGTCGTTATGATAGGTTTATATCAGGGGTGGCGAACCTGCAGCCCGCGTGTGGTTGGGAAGAAGTTTTTTGCTTTATTGACAACCAGGGTATATATAATAAAAAGGTAATAAGCCCTTCAGAAAAAAATTTTAATGTCGAGTGAAACCAAACAAGCTAGTGAATCAACAGAACAACTCTTCTCTATCTTGTTCGTCATGCGAATACAGTTTTTTGGTCTACTATCGACTTTGATAAAAATATACTTGTATAATGCAATTAAAGATATAAAAAAACTCTTGACATGACAAATCAGATAAAGAAACATGATCTGTCATTGAAAAAAATTAAGCATATTTATTTCCATACTCAAGGATGTTTGCTTGTTCGTGCCAACACAAGTGATGGAAAATAGCATCTTAAGTATAGAATCACATTTGCGTGGAATACTGCATGGAAATTACCACCTTTTTATAAAAAGTAACAGGCGAAAAGTGGTAAAAACCATGCTTTATAAAATTTCCATCCATAAGGTTGTTAATTTCCACCCCTACAAATATCCTAAACTTACAATGCACACCTAATTTTTGAATTTGGGGATTCGACCCACGATTGCAATCAGGTTCCCCACCATAGGTTTAAATAAACCCACACTTCGTTTTTATTTTAATTCCAAGCATCAAGTGGTAAAGCACACGTAAGGCTTGCTTGTTTATCAGTATTCAATGTTAAAATATTTAAAATGCTTCGAGAAAGAAAATGGCAGGCAGCAGCATAAAGGGTGGTGGCAGCTTCAAATAAGCAACATAAAAAGCAGAAATGCTGGATACGACCTTGGCTTGGCCGCAGGAATGCATTGGGTGCCTATAACACCCTGTTGTAGGAGTTGCACATACGTCTATTATTGACCACAATGGCATTTTCACCAAAAACTAGCTGAAATCTTGCTGGAAAATAGAACCTCACTCTATTCCTAGCAATATTGCCAGCAATCTTGCTCAATGATCTTGTGCGGTACTTTACACACAGATAGAATATTGAGGCAAGAATTTTTCTGCAAGAAACTTGATCGTCTAAAGCCAGCCTAAGACTCTTTTTTTTCTTTAAGACCAAGAGTAAATAAAACTCTTTTTTCTTTAACTTAGTACTAATGAATTCGTTAAAATATCATTAAAAATGAAAAATCTTTAAAAATGTTTATTTGATATTACATGTCATTGCTTGTTTAGCCTAGCCAAGGGGCATGCAACTATTAATCTCAATGGGCCAAAACATACAATAGTAAAAATGCTGCAGGCAGGACAATGTAGTACCAAGCAAAAACAGCTGTTGTTACTATTTCTTGTTTGTAAAAAAAATTTCTCAATCAATTTATATGAGATAACTGAAAAACTAGCTGCACATTATAACTAATGTCTGTATTCTTGTTCAAAGCAATACTAAAAGCAAAACATTTGCTTATTTTCTGAAAGGTTATTTGTTTGCCACGCCACTGTAAACCGAGACTTAGTTGCTCAACTACATATTTTTTTTCTGGAAACACATGTCCAGTGAATAACTTCAAACAATTATTAACAAATTAAGAATTGACTTAATTATTGTTAGTTTTATGGCAAGCAAAAAATTTACGATAGAAAGATGAGTAGGGAATCACTTCTAATCCTGATCAGTTGAATATACTGCAGGCCAAAAAGTGATTTTGTTCATATTTACTAAAGCAGTGGCATAGTTACTCCCTACTCATCTTTCTATAGTAAAATTTTTAATGAATTTACCATCATTGTAAGCTTTTTTTCTGCAATTACTTTCATTTTGTGATAAGCTCAGTGTCTTTTTCATATACATGAAATACCTTTTGCATGCTCAAAGACTTTTTAAACTGCTCTATTTTGTCAAACTGTAATTGACCATCAATGCCATCAAATTTGGAAGCATGTTTGCAATAGTAGAGCTTAATATTGTACTCTTTCATTAATGCGATAATATTTCAGCAAATCAGACAAAATACACTTTCATTATGTACAATAATGGATTACTTTTTGTACCATTCATTGCTAAACCATCTTCTTCCACAAACAACCCTACTTTTCATACTTGAAAACATTTTAGGTTTTTAGGCTAATTTCCAGAATGATTTTTTGATTAATTAGCAGTTCAACAAGTACTATGATGCAACAAGAACAAATTGCCATGGTTAGTGGTCTGAATTCAATCAGTGTGATATAGCAAAAATAGCAATAAGAATAAAAAACTGTTATGCAGGTTAAAAACGATTATTTAATATGGTTCATTTATTTGACTTTAAAATTATTTCTTATTTTACTACAAAAAAATTATCTTAACATTTTTGCTAAACTTGTGTTTAGTTTACTAGAAGCAAGCCATAAAAAGAGGCGCTGCAGGCTGCATTCTGGCCTGTGGGCTGTAATGTGCATATCTCTGTTCTAGTTAATATAGTGCATTTTTAATATTTGTAAGTAGATTTTTGCTGAACATTGGGATAGGTAGACCCTTCCATTTTGACAGATTTGGTTTTGGTCCGTCATGTTTAAGAGCAGTAACAGATGTATTAACGACCCACGCTATAAGAAAGTACCTGTTATAATCCAGTGACATTGCACAAAAAACTATCTTTATAAGTCACACTGCTGAGGCAACTTATAGGTTCAGGGTGGTTGCTGGTGACAATTCACTGTGCACAGGTGCCCTATCTCTGATCCACTGTCACTGGATGCCTGTGTCCCACTCCAATGGACTACTTACCCATACTTTCAGACATTCATCCAACTGAGCTTTGCCAACTGGGAGCAACACTCTCTTTGGCTTCACCATGGATCTTTGGACCATGATCATAACCTGTATGGTCTTTTAAATGGGTCCTCTGATGCTCACAAAAAGAGAATAAGATCTAGACACCCATTTGTGCCAGCTGCACAAAATTTTTTAAACAACTTTGCCAAATTTGGCATTTGAACTTCTGAGTGGATAATTTGTAAAAGGAATGTGGAGTACTGCAGGAATACATCCAGGCATTGTGTTTTCATAACCAGGACTAGTGCCAGGTAGGTTGGAATGAGTTTGCCCCTGAAAACTTGGGTTAAGCTCAATTGCCTGCAGACTGGTGTTGGGCAATCCCATTCATCCATATGCAAATGAGGTCTCAGTCCTTCATTAAATTGCAAGTGTAGCACTTCTGAACAATTACTGCAAACCACATGGCCCAGATGGTAGGTGCTTTCTCACAGCCTGGGCCGTGAGTAAGTCTGTAAAACCCAAAAAGTTATTGACTGATATCTCTGCTCTATGTCCCCTAGAACAGGGGTTCCCAAATTAGGGGTCGGAATGGTCAATATATGGGGTCACAAACTGGTCATGGGGTCGCTGGGATCGCTGAGGTATTGTCATGATATAGGTCAGCATGGTCCAACTACGGGGCCGCGGAACAATTTTGCACAAGTCTTGTCAATCACAAGCAGCGCCAACCTTTTTTTTTGGAGAACGGTATGATTTTGCGATGAAAATAAAACTTTTGGAGATCGATTCCAAGTGAAGACCTTTTTTTTTTAGAGAACATCTTGATTTTGGAACAAAAATAAGTGTTTTTAGCCGGTTGAGGCCCGCAAATTTGAATAATTTTGAAAAGTGGCCCACAAGAGTGCAGAAGTTGGACCACCCTGATATAAATAATTTACACACGGGCGCGCGCGCATGAACTTGCACAAACACACTGACATGGGGTCACACTGAACAGTTGAAAGTCCTGAATGGGGTCGTGCTAAGAAAAGCTTGGGAAACCCTGCCCTAGAAGATCCTCGAGAGGCTTATCTACACCCATGTTGAACCATTAATCAATCCACTGCTTCTGTTCCGTTCCTAAAAATCGCCCACATTATGTAGATTCACAATCTCATAAAAAAATCTCTTTGATTTCGCTTTGGTCCGGCTCAAATAGCCGAAGAAATAACGGTTCTATGAGCAATTTAAATAATTTATATTTATTTACAAGAAAAAATGGCAACACTGCATAATTTCGCTTTATTGAGAACATTCTGGATTTCCGCTTGACTTGTTTTTGCATGTGACGCAATAATGTTTATTTGTGATTGGCTTCATTGAGATAACTTCAGAACATTCGAATAACCTTACCGACTGGTATAAATAAGATTCACTGAAAAGCAGTATTATTAATTCGATGTTTCGTTGTGGTAACTTAAAATTGGAAAATTGTTAACTGTGTGAAATCATAGTTTTTTGGCCGCAAGTCTTGGGTTGTCTACGTGATTGTGAAGAATTAAGCTATTGAGCTTTAACCTGTTGCTTTGATTTATACTATTCGGGCTCCTAAGTGGATTGGAGCATATTTCTTAATAAAGAAGATATTGTGGTAGTCTGAGCTGTGATTTAGCTAGACTATATTTTTGCTGTCGCTGGTTCGAAGGTCAGATCCAGCAAGAAGATTAAGAATTTTACCATTAGTAGACACCTAGATTGCGTTATCGGTGAGAGCCTTTCTTTACAGGCGCCAAAAAGGTAGACGATTAAATAACGTACTAAGTTACCGAATAAATTTGCTACAAAATTTCAAAAGCTTTTTATCATCAGAACAAAAAATTTCAAAAACTATTTACTAAATTCTACAAAAATTTCAAAAACTTTCCAAAATTTAAAAAACTAAAATTTGTGGAAGTAACAAAATTTCAAAAACTTTTTGCAAGGTTAACAAGCAAATTCAAAAAACTTTTCACAAGCTTAACAAGTAAAATTAAAAAAGTTCTTACAAGCTCAACAAGTTTTAAGAAGATCAAGTAAATTTGTTATATAAGAAGAGCTCTTAAATTGAATAACCTACTTTGAAATAAACTGTTGGTAAAATTGCTTAATTTAATTGAACTGTGTGAAAAGAATAATTTAATTTGAAGACTCCAGAGGGGAATTGCAAGCAAATTCCTCACAACTAAAGGTACCGTGGAATTTGGATTTTCTTATTTAGCTGTGAACTGGTAGTTTATTTATTTTTTTTTTTATTATTAATTGTGGTAATTGTTATTTTACTTTATTTGGTGGTGTATTTATTGTTAAGATTTTTAGCTATGTCTAGTAAAGATATTGACGTAGGGCTGCCTGATGTTGGCCTGTCTGGTTTGGGGTTAGATGAGGTTGTCCCGGGGGGGGGGTGCAGGTTGGTACTCACTTAGGGATGACCACTAAATCTATGGCCAGGGGGGTAGATAATGATGGGATTATTGACCCAGAGGACAGTGTCTCCAACTTGGGATCCAGAGCTTCATGTACCTCTGTTTTGTCTGAAGCACAAATTGAAATTCAACGGCAGATGGAGACTAATCGCATCATGGCTGATTTAAGGTTAGCCAAACTGGCCTGGGAGGAAAGGCAGGCACAACTGGAGGAGAAAGAGGCAGAGCTCAAGGCAGAGCTGGCCTTAAAAGAGGCAGCATTAAAGGCTGAATTTTTAAAGAAAGGCTTGGAATGCCGTAAGTCACGGTCTGGTTCTCAAGTCAGTTCAAGGCGGTCAGCCCACACCAGAACCGATTTACTTGACACCCATGGTGGGTATTTGAATAATAATAGTCAGCTGAGTAAGAATGTGATCTTTGGTGGTGATGTGTTACTCCCCAAGACTGCTGTCCGGGAGAATTTAACCTCGCAGAAGTTGTCTGACTCAAATAATTTGCTAGGTAGCAATGATAGGTCTCTGCGAGGCAATGTGGCTTTTGGGGCCGCCTGAAGTCTGCATTCTGACTTTCAGAACTATGTAGTTTCCCCTGGTGTGCTGACTGGTTGGGCAAAGACATGCCCTAAAAATTGTAGTCCATCTGGTGTTAATGCTGTTGAATATGATGGTGGTGTTAAAAATAAGTATGTTAGTGCTGCCTTACCTGTTGTTGCGAATGCTAGATCTTGCAATGTTGGTGGTTTAAATTTGAATAATGGATTGTCTCCTGCGCAGTCAGGCTTGACTCAGCAGGACAGTTTCTTTCAGTATCAAAATTGTCGTACTTTCATAGATAAGGCGTCTTTGATTAATTACAACGGAAGTAATATGCCATATATTTTTTTCACAATCGCATTAAGGCTTTAATGGATAGTTGTTCATTTGAAAATTCACGTTTAACTTTGTTGCAAGCTGCATGTGTTGGATTTGCTGGCCAAAATATTGCTAATCTGGTTGCTGACACACCTGGCCTGTCTGAGGCTAGGCGCATTGAAATGTCTCTTGAAAGATTGTCCCAGAGATTTGGTGTTAGAGGTGGTTTTTATGCTGAACCGGAAATCCGCAAGTTTCGGTATGGTGATAAATTAAAATCAGATTCGGCTTTTGCTCTAAAAGAATTTAAAGACCATTTGTCTCAATGTTTGCTCTACGTCAAAGCCTATAATCAACCAGATAAAGTAGAGGGTCGTTTTGTATTGGATTTGGCTAAGCGTTTGCCGGATGTAACTAAAAAAGAGTTCTTAAAGTTGTTGGCAAATCGGTTTGGACACACAAATGAGCCTAGTTTTGAAAGCTTATTTGAATTTATAACTGAAGAAGAATCTTACAAGTCGACAGACTTTGGTATTTCACTTCTAAATGCTTCAGGTGAATTGCGCAAATTCGAAAAGCCCCATGATAAAAGTAAAAATGCTTGCCCAGTAAGACAAACTTCCTTTAAATCACCTAATCTCCCAAGAAGGTCTGATGCAAATAATAAACAGAAGTCTCTAACTACTGATAGTCGACCAGAGCATCCTATGTGCATCTACTGTTCTTCGAAAGGGCTGGTTGAGCATCATTATTTGTCGAATTGCTCTGAATTTTTGCGTTTAACGCCTATTGATCACAAAGATGTAATTGTTAAATCTGGTCGGTGTTTGAACTGTTTGCGTAAGCATTTTGTGAAAGATTGTTTTGCCCCCAATAACTGTAGAAAATGTGGAGCTGCATATAGTAGAAAGCACTCTTTCTTGTTGCATGATGCTTTTGTCACACCATCTCAAGCATGTGAGAGTGGTGATAACACTTCAGAACCTTCAGTTACTGTGTGCAAAGTTGGTATTGGGAGTGTGAAGGCTGCCTTTAGTCGTGTCACCGCTGCCCGCATAATGAATCCTGTAAATGGTAAACCAGGTTGGTGTATGTACAGCATGACCCAGGGTCACAGGTTACTCTGGTCTCAAACAAGCTGGTACAAGATTTTGGTCTTACTGCATTTGATAATGTTTCATTTGAAATGCAAACAATGACTAGTTGCAAGGCTACCACGGCAGATTTAGTCCAGTTTAATGTGCAGTCATTGCATACTGGTGAGATCTTTGGTATGTGGTGTCGGTGGTCAATGAACCTTGGAGTGATGATGAAAATACTTTGCTTCATAAACAGGACTTGAGTGTGTATGAGCACTTTAATGATATTGAAATTGTTTGCTTGGATAATTGCCATAGTGTGGATGTGTTACTGGGCAATGACAATGCTCATCTTATGTATGCCAAGCAAGAACGAATGGGCAAGAGTCAAACTGACCCGCACGCACTACTCTCTCCATTAGGCTGGTTAGCCGTTGGCGGAAAAACATCCTTAAGTGAGGTACCTGTCAAAGTCTTAAGAGCCAATGTTGAAGACAAGCAAAGCAAGACATTAAGCTTGCAACAGGCTATTGACAGAAAAGATGCAGAAATTGCTGAATTGCGTAGTGTTGTTAAAGATTTATCTGTTGAAGATGAGATACCTCAATGGTCTTGCACTGATACTATTGCCAGTCAATTGGTAGAGCCCTGCATAAAGGTAAAAAATGACTGGTTTGAGATTCCCGTACCTGTGGTTGAGAAAGCAACATTGCTGAATAACTTTGAGTTAGCACACGAGCGACTGTCTGTTCTGCGAAAGAAGGCCCTTCGGCAACCTGATCTTAAAGAATTTTTAGTTGAATCTATGGCAGAAATGCAGTCCAATAATTACATTGAACGTGTGCCTGATGCTGATTCTGCAAATGACCAAAAATGGTATCTACCTTATATTGTTACCTCTCAAGTTAAGAAGCGAATAGTGTATGATGGAAAGGCCAAGTTTAAGGGAACCTGTGTGAATGATATTATTATGTCTGGACCTGATCTTCTAAACCCCTTGCTGCATGTTTTAACCAGGTTTTGCTTAGGTAAGTATGCTTTGATGTCAGATGTCACAAAGTGTTTTTTCCAAATTCAGTTGCTGGCTGCCCAAAAAGACCTATTTCGCTTGCTGTGGTTCGAAAACAATGATGTAGAAAGAGGTAAGTTGGTATCCTACCATTTTCGAGTCCATCCTTGGGGCATCAAAAGTAGCCCCTACATTGCCTGTCTTGCATTTAAGAAGCTTGTTGAGGAAAACCCCACATGTGCTAGTGATATGACCCTTCAAAATATACTGCAGAACATGTATATGGATGACCTTATTTTTTCAGTAGATAGTTTAGAGAGTGCACAGACTATCACAAATGAGGCGGTGAACCTGTTTAGAAGTCGTGGATTTAAACTTGTTAAGTGGAGCGCAAATAGGGACACTATGAGTGTTTTGTCCTCTTTAGGTCCTGAACTTTTGTCAGCTTCTCTAAGAGAATTAGACTTGTGTGGTGAAGAGCTAGCCTTGCCCTCTGCCAAAACCTTAGGCTGTGTCTGGGATCCTGACTCAGATGAGTTGCGTATTGACTGTTCATTGAAGCCTCTTGGTAAGTATACACGTAGAACCATGCTCAGTCAATTAGGACAGAATTTTGATCCACTGGGATTTGGGTCCCCTTTCTTTATTAAAGCACGTTTGATCTTGCAGCAGTTGGCTATAGATAAATATGATTGGGATACAAAAGTCCCGAATGAGATTGTTAAAGAGTGGGATGCATGGCTGCATTCACTTTCATTGCTGCAGAGTTTTTTGCTTCCCCGGTGGTTATTTTTAAATAGCAATATACCTTGCTCAATTGATGATGTGAAATATGAGTTGCATGGGTTTAGCGATGCGTCAAATCAAGCTTTTTCTTCAGTGATATATCTGCGCAGATTAGTTAACGGCGCACCTAATGTAGTCTTTATTTTTGGTAAATGTACAATTGTTCAGCGGCATCAGGCATCTTGGCCCATTGCAAGAAAAGAGTTAACAGCTGCCGTAAACACCTCCAAGTTGATGTATCAAGCAAATGAGGCTTTGAAACTGGATATTAGTAAGAGATACTTCTGGTGTGATTCTAAAACTGTGTTGTCTTGGATAAAGAATCCAGATTTATGCCTAAATAAGTTCATCACCAGATGAATTGACCACATCCTAATGCTGTCAAATGAATCAGACTGGAGATTTTGTCCAACAAATGTAAATGCTGCTGATGTGGGGTCTCACCCCAATCTGATCTTGAAAGAAGAGTCACATTCTCTTTGGCTAAATGGCCCACCATTCTTGGGTAAGTATGGTGAGCCGGAAATACCAGTCCCAGAGCTTGTGCCCATACGAAAGATTGACGTCAAAAAGGATGAAGAACTGAACCAAATTGTGGAAGATAAGTTGGAAAAACTGATTGACAGCTCATCATCATTATATGTATTGCAGAAGCGAGTGGCATATCTTCTATCTTTCCTGGATTATATTCGAAGCAAAGTCCAAAAGAGTAAGTATGTCCCTCCAAAACTGGATGCTTCTTGCTTAAGTAGGGCACTAGAAAGAATTGTGATCTTTGTCCAACGACGCATCTATGGTAAGTTTATTGAATCCCTAAGTGAGAAATCTCCAGATGCCTTTGATGAAATTATCAAGTGCTTAGAAAAGAAAACAGCACCTGAAATTAGCAAAAGGGTAAAAAAGTTACGCTCTCTGAAGAAGTTTCGGCCATGCTTAGATGACAAAGGTGCATTGCGTATAGAAGGCAGGTTAAATAGCTCTCCTGATATTGCATTTGATGCTAAACACCCACTCATCTTGCCAGCTAGGCACAGTTTAACAAAGCTTGTTATCTTGTGGTATCATCATTTGAATCGTCACAGTGGAGTGCAACACACTTTGTTGTCAACTCGACAAAAATTTTGGATAGCTAATGGTAATGCATCAGTACGAAGATACGTGAATGAGTGTGGTGTGTGTATGATTAAAAAGGCACAGCCTGTAAGGCAATTAATGTCAGATTTGCCGCAGTCACGTATTACTGCAAACAAAAAGCTCTTTTTTTACTGTAATCTGGACTATTTTGGGCCCATGACATTTGTGGAAGGTAGAAGCCACAGGAAGGCCTGGGGCTTCTTATTTACTTGTATGTCATCAAGGGCCGTGCATGTTGAATTGGTGACTTCCCTGACTTTGAGTGAGTTTATACTAGCTTTTACCCGATTTACAGACTTACGAGGGCCAGTAAGTACAATTTACTCTGATAATGGAACTACATTCCAAGCTGCAGCCAAAGTGCTGCCAAAATTGCTTGAGTCCACAGAATTGAAAAATTCACTTCGTAAAAAAGGTATCAACTGGGAATTTATTCCCCCCTATGCACCCGCACAAGGTGGGGCTTGGGAAGCTATGGTGAAGCAAATCAAGCATGTGATTGCTAATATACTTGAAAAGTCACAACGCAGACCCAGCTTTGTAGAATTGCTGACATACATGGAAAGTGCCATCAAAATTGTAAATGATCGACCTTTGACCCCTTTAAGTGATGACCCTAGAGACTTTACAGCAATAACCCCCGCCTCGCTCTTAACTCCCTATTCAAGCCCATATTGTGTGGTAGGGTCACTACAGGACAGAGACAATTTAAGGAGAGATCATCGCTTTAATATCTCTCTTAGTGACCAGTTTTGGCAAAAATGGCTGGAGTTTTACCTACCTTGGCAACAGGGGAGAAAGGAGTGGTTGAAAATGGCACAAAACTTAAGGCCAGGCCAATTAGTAATTTTAACCTCAATGGAGGATGTATCAAAACGAGGCAAATACCAACTTGGGAGGGTGCATGAGGTCATTCCCCAGAGTAGAAATGGGAAGCAAATTGTGCATAGAGTTAAAGTTGCCACTACTAGTACAGATGAAAGCACTGGGGAAGTCAAAGTGGTTTATGTATTGAGGGACCTTTCTTGTATTGCCCCAGTAGACTGCCCCTTAGATAGCTGCTCTTAACTTGGCAAGGTTGACAGAGGGGAGACCCTGTCATAATATTTTTACTTGTTTGTGTTGTTATTTTCTGTGTTTTGTTTATTTATGTGCTTCGCTTATTGGGTTTTCTATTGGAAGAATAAGACGTTCCTGTTGATAGTAGAAGACATTAGCTGTAGCCTATGCTATTTTGGCCCTATTTACATGTAAAGAATCTGAGATATTGCTGCTTAAATTGTAAAAGAAAGCTGTGTACTATTTCTGCCCTGGTGATTCATAAATGCTGACTTTGAAATTAAATTTGTTGATTTGAAGCAAGAAAATAAGTTGCAGCAAATATAAACTACTGATGTTTCTGTTATTCACATTTGTGCTGTATACAAAGATATTGATTACAATTGGCTGCAGTGTTAAAGTTAGTGTATTTCATTTATTTATTGTGCTATGTTTCTTTTTTGTTTATTGAGTATTGAGTTAAGTGAAGTTGTGTATTTGTACATCGAATTCAAGTGTCTTTGTGATTTGTTAAGTTGCGATTTTTTGAACTTCATTTGTGTTGAAATTTGACAACTGCATGTCAAATTGGGGCCGCTTTGTTCCGTTCCTAAAAATCGCCCACATTATGTAGATTCACAATCTCATAAAAAAATCTCTTTGATTTCGCTTTGGTCCGGCTCAAATAGCCGAAGAAATAACGGTTCTATGAGCAATTTAAATAATTTATATTTATTTACAAGAAAAAATGGCAACACTGCATAATTTCGCTTTATTGAGAACATTCTGGATTTCCGCTTGACTTGTTTTTGCATGTGATGCAATAATGTTTATTTGTGATTGGCTTCATTGAGATAATTTCAGAACATTCGAATAACCTTACCGACTGGTATAAATAAGATTCGCTGAAAAGCAGTATTATTAATTCGATGTTTCGTTGTGGTAACTTAAAATTGGAAAATTGTTAACTGTGTGAAATCATAGGTTTTTGGCCGCAAGTCTTGGGTTGTCTACGTGATTGTGAAGAATTAAGCTATTGAGCTTTAACCTGTTGCTTTGATTTATACTATTCGGGCTCCTAAGTGGATTGGAGCATATTTCTTAATAAAGAAGATATTGTGGTAGTCTGAGCTGTGATTTAGCTAGACTATATTTTTGCTGTCGCTGGTTTGAAGGTCAGATCCAGCAAGAAGATTAAGAATTTTACCATTAGTAGACACCTAGATTGCGTTATCGGTGGGAGCCTTTCTTTACAGGTGCCGAAAAGGTAGACAATTAAATAACGTACTAAGTTACCGAATAAATTTGCTACAAAATTTCAAAAGCTTTTTATCATCAGAACAAAAAATTTCAAAAACTATTTACTAAATTCTACAGCTCCCTATAGAGCAAGCTGGGTTCTGTCAACTATAGAAGTCAACCGTAGATCAAGTTGTTCTGCTAACCCAGAACATCGAAGACTTTCGAGGCTAAAAAGAAGACTGGTGCCGTATTTATCGATCTGACAGCTGCTTATGACACTGTCTGGCACCGTGGCCTTACCTGCAAGCTGCTGAGACTACTTCTGGATAAGCACATGGTCAGAATGATCATTGAGCTTGTCCAAAATCGAAGTTTCACCCTTACCACTGGTGACAGCAAGCAAAGCAGGCTACGCCGTCTTAAAAACGGCGTTCCTCAGGGATTGGTCTTGGCTCCCCTCCTATTTAACATCGATACGTACAATCTTCCTTCCATGATTTCCAGAAAGTTTGCTTATGCTGATGATTTAGCATTGTTGCACTCTTCTGGAAACTGGAAGGACTTGGAGGGGACTTTTAAGCCAAGACATGTCCATGCTTTCAGCGTATCTCCAGACTTGGAGGTTGAAGCTCAGTCACACTAAGACGGTGACAGCAGCCTTTCACTTAAATAATCGAGAGGCCAAACATGAGCTAAAGGTCTACAACAACGGTAGACTTTTACTGTTCTGTCCAACCCCTACTTATCTTGGGGTAAAACTGGATAGATCGCTCACGTTTCGTCACCATTTAGTGGCATTGCGCAAAAAACTATCATCGCGCGTCACACTGCTGAGGCGACTCGTGGGCTCGGGATGGGGTGCTGGTGCTAAAACACTACGCATAGCCACCTTGTCCCTAGTCTATTCAACAGCTGAGTACTGTGCGCCAGTCTGGTGTCGCAGTGCTCACACTCGCCTCATTGACAGTGTCTTGAATGACGCCTTGCGCATAGTCACTGGATGCCTGCGTCCCACTCCAACGGACCACCTACCTGTACTCTCAGGCATCCAGCCAGCTGAGCTTTGCCGAATGGGAGCGACACTCTCCTTGGCTCACCATGGATCTCTGGACCCCGATCATATTTTGTATGGTCTTTTAAGTGGGTCCTCAGATACTCGCCAAGTGAGACTAAGATCCAGATGCTCATTTGTGCCATCTGTGTGGAATCTTTTTGACAACCTTGCCAGACTTGGCATCCGTGCCTCTGAATGGACAAATTACAAATGGAAAATGGATACCTTAAAAAGCTTCAGGGCTCCATGCTTTTGTACCCGAGACAGGTGCCAGGCCTGTTGGGATGGGCTTACCCCGAGTAGCTTGGGTTAAGCTCAACTGCCTGTGAACTGGTGTTGAGCAATTCCATTCGTCCATGCACAAATGGGGTCTCGCTCCTTCACCAAATTGCAAGTGTGGCGCCTCTGAGCAAACTGCAGACCATGTTCTAACAGCATGCCCTATACATCAGGCACCACATGGAGCACGAGGTCCATCATTGCCAGCATCTGATCCAGGCAGTGCAGCAGCCTGGGGTAGTAAAAGGATAAACCCTCGGCCCCAGTCCTGTTTGTGTCTGACCAGGAGTGGATACCCTTCAAACGACAACAATGACTGCAAACCACGATCTAATAGCATTCCCCATACATCAGACACCACACGGATTGTGATATCTGATAGTTCTGGATGAAAAAACTTGATGCTGGCCTAACATCATTACTGTCAGCATCTGATCCAGGCAGTGCAGCAGCCTGGGTGGTGAAAGAATAAACCCTCAGCCCCGTTTGTGCCTGACCTTTCAAATGATGAGAAACAACATTTGTTAATTTTTCATGGGCAGTCTGCAGTTGCACTGTACATTTTGTCACAGCAGTAGACTAGTAAAATGGCCATGTGTCAATCTTTCATATGTAATCTGCAGGTCTCTTCAAGAAGTCACCATAAGCAATTTTTTCAGTGAAACTCACCCTGAATCCCTCTTTCAGCACAATTTTAATTTTCTTTTTTAATTTAATTTTTTTTTTTTTAAATTTTTATCTCTATATTTATCCTCCTCACTTGCAGGAAAGCGACGGAGGCGCTATACATAGGGTAAGCAATTACCCCAACCTGCTTCCGGAGATACCAAGATATTGCTGTCCGCTAGTAATTTAGTAGAGATATTACTGTAATTTAGAACTGCTTGTCAAGACCACCAAGCAGGGGAAAGTGCCGTAAAGTGTCTTTCCCAAGGACACAACAGAATGGCGCAAGTGGGTTTTGAACCAAGACCATGTTGATCATCGTATAAAACGTAATAATGGAATAAAAAGTAAACAAGAGGAAAAAGATGGTCTTGAAAAGCAATAGTAATTGCAGGGGATCCAGGTTAGTTTCATGAACAAAAATTGTTTATGATGACTTCTTAAGAAAACCTAATCTGCATTTACATTGAGCATTTTGTTGCAGTGGTAGGCTAGTAAAATAGCCACTGTATAAATTTGTTATGTAACATGTCTTTTAGCATTTAGTAAACATTTTTAATTAAATCTTTGATAAACACCTAATTGAAATAGTTGATGAAATACTTTGCTAACTATAATATCAGTTGATTTGAATAGATGGTTATGTTGAACCAAACAAAATTGACATCTATGCCAGAAATAGCTTGTACTAGAAACAGTTATATCTGTTTATTGATACATAGTTACTTTCTTTTGTAATACCTAAACCAGTTATTATAATTTATTATTATGCATATATTTTTTAATTTATGATTCTTAAGCAACTATTGTACTTGTACAATAAGCAAAAGTAAGTATTGATACATACATAAACTTCCAAAAAGTGTTTTTGTACAAAAATACAAAAAATCTATTAGATTAATAATTTTATGTTATTTTTACATAATAAACACAATTACAAATTACTAACACAATAAAAAAGAGCAGGTAAAGACCTTTCACATGATACTTTACTCAAAAAAAATAATTATTGCTTCATTTAGTATTACAATATAAAGGTATAATACGAATGAGTGATTTTTAGACTGTTCTGTCACAAAAACATACACAAAACTAATTATGTATGATCTGAAAGTTTCAAACATTTGTAAACTCTAAACACTTACCTTGAACTCGCTCTTCACCGAAGTTGAAAAAGATAGTTCTTCACTAAGGGTGGTCCTTATAAAACCAGAAAATTTAATGGGAAATTTTTTTAATGAAAATGACCTTGGAAACCAATTATACATAGAGCAATTTTGCATCATGAATCTAGTGTGTGATAGATGGCCTTTGATTGGTTGATATAGCTATTGAATAGGTAAGATAAGTTATCTCATTCTTTCAATATATACATTCAATAAATACATTTTTCACTTAAATTTCCTGGTTTTATAAGGACCGCCCTGTAAGTAAATTAAATAAAATACAAAACCACAGCTTAAAATTTTGATAGACTTTCATGTTTGAGTGATATCTAAATTTTTAATTTTGCAATCAGTATAATTCCAAAACTACTGAACTGATTTTGTAAAAATTAGTAACATTTTGCTCTAAGCAACTTTTTTTAGATATATATATTAAAATCTTCTTAAATCTGAGATGGTTGATTATTTATTTATTTTTTTATAATTGATTTGATAAAGAATAATCCCTCATTACATTAAATTTCAAAAATAAATATTTAAATTATATTGATATATATTACAACTTTAACCAATGTGTTAATCTTTTTATGGAAGAATAAAAACCCATAAATACTCTAATCAAATTAAAAATAAATTAAATTAATCCATCTAATAAAGGTTGTTCTAATGCAGTTGCTTCTGATAATATCGTACAAACAGCAAATATTCATAAGCACAATGTAGTACAATTGTCACTGGCAGTCATGACATACTTTGGCTGGGAAAAATAAACATGAAATATTTTTGTAATAATATGTTTAAAATTTTTAAAAACTAAAGTGTCTTTGGTTAAAATTTTTTTTACATAACATTGCTTCATGACACAAGGAAAATGTTAAACCACCCAGGTTGCCGGCAATGATAGTGTTCAGCCAGTACCAAGTTTTTTCATCAATTACCATTAGACTTTGCGATCCATGTGGTGTTCATGTATGGGCAATCTATATATTTTTTGATATTAAAAAAAAAGATTCAATAATTTGGTTAATATTTGTCTACCTTGTCAATAATTTTGATAAAACACCAACATATTGATAAAACTATGTAAGACATAAATAACAAGCAATATTAAACAACTCAAATATTTCTGTCTTATGTTACCTTGAGAAAACAATGCTATTTAATTAGCAAGGTCACCACATTTGATTAAGCGATGTATATTATCAAGTTTAATTAAGCTTTCTATCTTTTAAAAATGAATTTTGAGGTGAATAAACTTTTGAAAGGCAAAATGGATTTATTGGTGACTTTATTATTTATATAATTTTTTACAGTTTCTTTCTTAAATAACTGAAAATATTACACTTTGTTTTGCTGTTGGGAACAACCTTATTTATAAAACTAGTGACTGAGCCAAAATAGATTAGAATTCTGTTCTAATTCTATTTCATCTGGTTACATTGAAAACACTTCCTAACATTAAAGCAACCTTTCAATAATAATATTCAATGGTGACTGTTAATATTTAAACTTGCAATTGTAATCATTAATTAGAATTTCCATTCCCAAAAAAGTAATATTTTATGGAATTCTCATTTTAACTTTTCATGCTGCCTGAGGATATGATAAGTTATGCCTGATGAGGTCTGTAAGACCGAAACAAGCCTGTCGCATATTCATCACCCACTTGGCTAATTTGTTTTAGTTGTTTTTTATGTTCCTATTTCACTCATTAAAACTAAATTTAATTTGTTATATTGTGATTAATGATGTTGCAGATACAAAATTTTGTGTCCGCAGCTTGCAAAAATTTTTTACTTGTAATACCACACTGCACTGCAAAATTGTTACCAAAAACTTACACCACACTGTACTGCAAATCATATATTTTAATAGAAAATTTCTAGACATCTTTTATTCTTTTAAAAAGGTGATTGTTCAAGCAATACTCACTGTTGTAGTCATCAAAGTAAGCCCTTTATATTTCAGATTCAGCAATTCAATGGCTACTAGCATAATCTTGTTATATCATTGGAAGCACTTTAAGCACATTACTCTACTTGGCATCCCAGCAAGCAGCCTTAATTCAGTAATATTTATATTAATAATATATATATATATATATATATATATATATATAGCTAAAAAAAAACAAATAAAAATTTCAACCCAACAGCAATATCTTGGCATCTTCAAAAGCTGATAAAGATAAGTGGGGTCTCTTCAAAAAGTCACCATAGGGTCATTCCATGTCAAACGTCCTGAAATTCAGAAATGTTCCAGCTTGACCACCTCCAAATTTGCTCAAATTTTGTCAAAATGTTGTATATCATAATTAACCAGGAAACTGAAAATTTTAGCTCAATATCTGTTGTATTTTATGAAATATGACTTATGGAAATTTGGTACCCCATTCCAGCAATTAGTGTTTGATCATTTTCAGCCATTTTCAAACAAGCATTTCTCCAATTATAAAAATTGTGAAAAGCTGATTTTTGGTATATTGGTTAACTTTCTGGTATACTAAATGGATCAAGTGTCAAAATGATATTAGCTTATAACATAATGAAAATATTGACTCCCAAAATGTCCACATTTTGACCCAAAAACAAATTTTTGGCTATTTTTAAAAAGCTGTAGCTGCCATACAAAGCATAGCACTGCTCCAATTTTTAACATGACTACTTCCTACTAAAAGGACTATAACTTCACAAAATATAAAGAAAACAACAGCTTAAAAAAAGTTACACCACTTCAAAGTATGGACCAGCCGTAAAATTGCTAAAAATGCACCATCTTGTGGTAAAAAAAAGCCCTGTAAAACACTGTTTTTGAAAACAGTTTTTTAATATGTTAAAGAGCTTTTCTTAAGGAACTTACACATCAAATTTCAACTTTGTTCTGAAACTGTAAGGGGGTGAGATATTAGTCATTATGTAGGTGAGAAATTTAACTTTTACCATATCCAAAACAGTGCAAAATTTTACCTTCTACTATAATTTTGCATATTAATCAGAAGTTAAAATTGAATTGATAAAAGAAAATTCCAACTCTTTACCTGCTATAGCTTGGCTTTAAATTTTATTGAAAAACTGCCACTAGGTGGCACATTTTTTTATGCATATACGAGGTATATATTTTTGGCTTGCAAAACCATTTCTAGCCACATTGAAATAGAACAAATTTCTATCTGGGAGTATATGATGATGCTAAATCCATTTTTGTTATTTGAAGAGCTATATTTTAAGAACAAAAATTGGAATCAGAGATAAGTTTGGACCACAGCATGTCAAAAAATATTTTGCAAACTGAAAAAATTCAATATTTTACCAGCTGTTTTAAAATTTTTAACATTTGCTTAAACCAAAGATTCAAGCATTCTGTCTGACAGCAAGCACTGCTTGGATTTGATCATAGTCTGTGATTGCTAATTTGTAGTGTTGTCCACTCTGTCATTGCAGTTCAGGTAGATTAATTACAAAAATATTACATCATTTAATGGGATCCAACACTCATTTTTTAGGCTTTGTGGCCATGTTAAAGCCAAATTATTTCGTTTCATAAATTTGATTTAGACATTTTTGTTTTCATTTGAACATTCAGTTATTATACCAATGTACTAATCTTGGTCATAAATGCAAGCAACATATTTTCCAGGATATAAATCATTTTCAATGAGCTGCAAATGTGGTAAAACTGATTTGGTGGTATCATTATAAAGCTTTACTAGAACTCCTTCATCATCTAATGATAGCCTTTTCATTATCAATTTTGATTTAGATAGTGTAGGGGTCTCCAAAGTATGACCCATGGACCAAATCCGGCCTGTGGAGCTCTTTTTAAAAAACATATACAGTTACTTTGAACCACAGATGGATAGAATCATTTCTGAAATGTGCCCCAATTTTTTCTTCCTCTAAACAAATGAAATCATGGTGATCTCTAAAAAAAAAAAGGTCTTCACTTTGTTTACAGTTATTTATTAACTGTTTTTCACAAACTATGTTTTTGGCTTTGGCCCAAGGAGGTCCAAAAAAATCTATAAACGGCCCATTGCTCGAAATGATTGGAGACCCCTGAGATAGTGGAATAAACCTTCTGAGATCTTGTGCCAGAAATTGTTCTACAGTTCAAATATTTTTGTTCCAGTTGATAAGTTTTGCCATTTTTTGAAACTTCTTGATCAGCTACATAAAAAAAATTATCCCAGCAATATTTTGCTTAGCCCACTGAAACATTTGATAGTTTTCAGTAGCTTGAAGGCTTTCTCTTGCAACAAGTCACTTTGTAGTTCCTCCTATTCCATCATATGGTGACTTTCCATGGCTTGTTGCAAAGAAATGCCATTAAGCTTGAATACCATGGTCAATTTCATGATAGCACAAGTTTACAAAATTTTTGAAATTTTTATATTGGCTGGCTGCCCTATCATTAAAATACAAAACATTGATTATAGCATGTAAATTGTCCTTGATATAGCTTATTACTTTGCAAGTGAAAGCATGTACAGTTTTGGTGTCATGTCTCATGCAATCAGAGATGATGCAAAAACATAAGCATATATTTTCTTCGTAGCAGCAACAAAATGGGTGCAGTGTTGCCTGGCTGTTTTCCCAGTGATAACCTTAGACTGCATTTTGTACCAAAAAACTGTAATTTTCAGTAAAATCCAAGAGAATTATGACAGTATCAGTAGGAAGTGTTACCTTGGTTGATTGAAAAAATACTGATTGAGCCTTGGCAATGAAGGGGTGTCTATGTAGTAAATCAAACTTTTTGAAAAACATATCTATAAACTTACTTAGCAAAAGCTGCATGTCAATAAGTTTAGTTCCAGCAGTATGAATCCATTGCTTGCATTTAATGCTGTCATCTACACCAAAATCAATATTATCAAGAATTTTCTCCAATCCGTTTTGTAGTTGAGGCCTTCCTGGACACTGACTGCAGGAATGAAAATTGCAATTCTTCTCATTTAAATTGCAAACTAATTCAGGCATGAGATTTTTATAATCCAATTGCTTAGGAAGAGCAGCCACAAGCAGCTTTGCATTTTGGTGCTGTTCACAAACACAAACCGTGTGCATACCCTTGCTGATGTGATAATTCAGAGTATGACGCTCAGGGAAGTTTTACAACACATTTCAGTCTTGAAAAATTACAGCTTAACATGCTGTGTTACAACTACAGCGAAAGGCATTTTCGATTAAAATATAAAACTGACTATGAGAAGATGCTAAATATACATCTAAATGCATGTAAAAACTTTTTCAAGAAATATTTACAAATAAAATATGTTAGTTTAACACTTGTAGCAGATTGTCAAACCTATGATTAACTTGCTTATTGTGATTTGCAAGTGAATAAGTTCATTTGAATATTTAACAATAAGTTTTATAATTAAATTAGCACTTAATTATCCAAGTATTTGAAACTTTATCAGTACATTTAAGTGAATGAAACATACTAAAAAATTTAAGAATATTTTGGGCTTGTCATCAAATGCTGGGCATGCAAAATTGTATATGCTTTTTGGTTAATAATGATATCTTTTATCATGGACAAATGATTGATTTGACTACTTTGCTGTTAAAATATAGCTCTTCAAATAACAAAAATGGATTTAGCATCATCATATACTCCCAGATAGAAATTTGTTCTATTTCAATGTGGCTAGAAATGGTTTTGCAAGCCAAAAATATATACCTCGTATATGCATAAAAAAATGTGCCACCTAGTGGCAGTTTTTCAATAAAATTTAAAGCCAAGCTATAGCAGGTAAAGAGTTGGAATTTTCTTTTATCAATTCAATTTTAACTTCTGATTAATATGCAAAATTATAGTAGAAGGTAAAATTTTGCACTGTTTTGGATATGGTAAAAGTTAAATTTCTCACCTACATAATGACTAATATCTCACCCCCTTACAGTTTCAGAACAAAGTTGAAATTTGATGTGTAAGTTCCTTAAGAAAAGCTCTTTAACATATTAAAAAACTGTTTTCAAAAACAGTGTTTTACAGGGCTTTTTTTTACCACAAGATGGTGCATTTTTAGCAATTTTACGGCTGGTCCATACTTTGAAGTGGTGTAACTTTTTTTAAGCTGTTGTTTTCTTTATATTTTGTGAAGTTATAGTCCTTTTAGTAGGAAGTAGTCATGTTAAAAATTGGAGCAGTGCTATGCTTTGTATGGCAGCTACAGCTTTTTAAAAATAGCCAAAAATTTGTTTTTGGGTCAAAATGTGGACATTTTGGGAGTCAATATTTTCATTATGTTATAAGCTAATATCATTTTGACACTTGATCCATTTAGTATACCAGAAAGTTAACCAATATACCAAAAATCAGCTTTTCACAATTTTTATAATTGGAGAAATGCTTGTTTGAAAATGGCTGAAAATGATCAAACACTAATTGTTGGAATGGGGTACCAAATTTCCATAAGTCATATTTCATAAAATACAGGGTGGGCCGTAAATAACGCACCAAAGCATATAAAACAATTCTGATAATAATAACAAAAGGGTGGGCCGTAAGTTACGCACCCAAGAATTAAAAGTAAATTGTGATGTGAAATAATGTAAATATCTTTTCTTTGGGTATCTGTTAAATTTAATTTCAATATCAGTTACTATAACTGTTAAATTTAATTTCAATCAAAGTTTTTTAGTTATGATTTGCCTTTTAAAAAAATTTTATTTTATTTTTAGGGTATGCATTTAACAATTAAAGAACGAGTTGAATTAGTGTTAATGTCTGGTGCCGATGGCGCCACTAATCGATCTGTTGCTAAGAAGTTTAATCGGATTTATCCTGACCGTGAGCCCATCTCTCACACGACAGTAGGGCGTTTGATATTGAAATTTCGTGAAACAGGTAGTGTCCTAGACAAACCAAAAAGTGCTTATTCATTTGTGATTGTACCAGCGTGTACGTGTTTCTCTGTTCATTTGTTAAGTCTTGCTTTAATAAAAACGTGTGTTATTATTATCAGTATTGTTTAATATGCTTTGGTGCGTTATTTACGGCCCACCCTGTACAACAGATATTGAGCTAAAATTTTCAGTTTCCTGGTTAATTATGATATACAACATTTTGACAAAATTTGAGCAAATTTGGAGGTGGTCAAGCTGGAACATTTCTGAATTTCAGGACGTTTGACAAGGAATAACCCCATATCTGATTTTTGTTTGTGAAAGTAACTCAAAATCCTCAGTGATTACTATCATTTCTTGAAAAGCCTTTTTTTCTCTTAACACGTTGACTGCCAACCGGTTTTTTCCCAAACTGCTCAAAAATGCCAAACCTAGTACTGTTGATATAAGACTGCTAAGAAACTATAAAGTCGATTTTTGGTAACAGTGGTGCTTATTTGTCAAATTTCACGCAAAATTAATACCCACGAACATTCTCGTAGTTGGCACCTGAATCAATAAATTTCTCAAAAAATGTCACACTACGAGATAACTCATAGTTGAAAATAACCATTGTATTTTAGACTGCTAGTATAGAACTTACCGTAATAATATACCTTCTCTTTATTTATTAAAAAAATAATTGTCCGATTACCACATAATTTTTCCCGCTGGTTATAGCGTGGTCAGTTGGTCTCTCATTTCTTTGTAGTTGAGTTGAAGAGTTCATAAAGTTGTCAAGTCAAAAATAGATTTGAGTTTATTTTTACACCAACTTGCCGCCATATGGCTAGAAAAAGATTTATATCTCAGGATGATTTGGATGATTTATTAGATTTGAATGACTCTTATTCAGAAGAGTTTTCTGACTTATCTGACTCTGAAGATGATGTACATGCACTATATGTTCCATCAGATTCAGATGAATCAAGTTCAGATGAAGAAGAGGCAACAGTGCGACCACATGTACCAGTATCTAGCCTATCTGCTGATCCGACAACAGTGGCTTCAGCAAGTGCTACTAGTAGTTCTACTTCCAGTAATCCTGCTACTAGTACCGGTAGTAGCTGTGATGGCTGGGTTGAAATTGCACGTGACCCACCAAACTTTCCATTCAATGAAAATGTGGGTTTGAAAACCAATTTGAGCAATCTTGCAGATTTTGTTGACCTTTTCTTTTCAAAAGAATTGCTTGAAATTCTAGTGAAGCAAACTAACCTCTATGCTTCCCAGACAATTGCTAAAATGGGTCCACTTTGCAGAAGCTCTAGGATGAAGCACTGGAAGGAAATTGATGTGGCAGAAATGAAAGTATTTTTAGGTCTTATGCTGCAGATGGGACCATGTTCTTTACCTTCCTTGGATGCTTACTGGAGTACAAGTGTGCTATATGACTTCAGTTTATGGTCATCACTAATGAGCAGAAACAGATTTCAAATATTATTGAGATTTTTTCATTTTGTGGATACCTCTATACAGAGTGAAGATAGGCTGTACAAAGTTCGACCAATTATGGATTATTTTAACAATATTATGAAGAAAAATTATGTTCCAGACAAAAGCCTTTGCATTGATGAGTCAATGATGTTGTGGAGAGGTAGGCTAATATTCAGACAGTACATCAAAAACAAAAAACACAAATATGGCGTTAAGCTATACGAATTGTGTGAATCGAATGGATTAATCATCAAAATTAAAATATACTGTGGAAAAGAAGAAGGTGCACAAAGTGAGATGGGACATGCGTCAGATGTAGTACTACATTTGGCGGAAGATTTTCTTGACAAAGGATATGTACTGTTTATGGATAACTTTTACAACTCAGTATCTCTTACTAAGGCCCTAACTTCCAAGAGCACATACGTTTGTGGCACTTTGCAAAGCAATAGAAAAGGAAATCCTAAAGATGTGATAGCAGAGAAACTAAAAAAGGGAGAGATGGTTTGGAGAAGAAATATGGATGTCACTGTGTGCAAGTGGAAGGATAAACAGGATGTTTTTACTATTTCGAACATGCATCGAGTGGAGATGGTAGAAGTGAGGAACCGCAACGGAAAAGTCATGATGAAGCCCAATATTGTGAGAGATTATAATGCTGGCATGTCTGGAGTGGACCGATCTGACCAGATGCTTTCTTATTATTCTGCGTTACGCAAAACTATCCGTTGGCCAAAAAAGGTTGGCTTGCAAATTTTTGAAATGATGATACATAATGCACACTCGCTTTATTGCCAACAAAGTGGTTCCAAAATGAAGAGACTGTCTTTTAGGGAGCAGTTGGTATTGCATCTTTTGCATGATAAACTTCCTAATGCAAAACGCCGAAGAAGAGATGGTGGATGTGTAACCCAGCATTACTTGGAATATCTTCCACCAACAGAGAAAAAGCAACGACCAACCAAGCCGTGCCAGGTATGCACCAGAAACAAAAAACGAAAGGAAACACGATATTTTTGTGCTGCCTGCGAAGACCATCCACCTCTTTGTGTGGTAGAGTGCTTCAAAACCTACCATTCAAACGCCTAATCTTGGGTTAATAATCTTTAGACTATACAAAGCTCTAAGTTGGCGAGACATTTGTTGCATACACTTGATAACAATTTGTGCTTATTCATTCGTTCATTTATTACACTGCCCTTATTCCAGCTACTCGACACTTTATTTATACCGTATTAAATTTTATATGTGAAAAATTCCAAATTAGCATACTGGTAATGCAATAGAAACAATTGGTAAAATTCGCAAATTTTTGTTATATATAAAAAAAAGTACATCCCAAATTATCCTACTTCAAAAGTCTATAGTGAGACTGAAAAACTGTTACGGGTGAACTGCTCAGCAATTTTACATATTTTACTCAAGGAGACAACAATTAGTGCTTCATAAGCGTCATAAGTATAGAATGTATTGCAAATAAAACGTTTGTTTGGTCAAATTTCGTTTTGCATCCCTTTACAAGTTTTGCGATTTTTGGCAGCTGTTGTTGGCGTTTAAAGTGCCGAAGTAATTTTTGTGTGTTGCTACAGATGCCGAAGGGTTGATTTTATGCATTAAAATCACGAATATACTCGTAGTTATTCTTGTAGTGGCTTTTAGAAAAAAACGAGTATACTCATAGTTGGCACCAGGGAACAAACGCTACACTACGAGTTATCTCGTAGTTGGCAGTCAACGTGTTAATTTTCTTTTTTATTCCATCCTGGTGCTGAACAGGGATTCTGTGTAAGTTTTATTAAAAAAAATTGCTTATGGTGACTTTTAATGAGATCCGATAATTGCTCTTAGTATATTGTTCCTCAATGTTTTCCTGCAAGTTAAAAAGATAAATAACAAAAATATAATTATCTCTTTTTTTGCAAACACAAATCTTGCTAACTATCAAGTTTATTTTTTTTAATGTTTTTTGCTTGAAAGTTGAAAAAGTAACCACTTGCATAAATTACTTAGTTTTTTTAACCATAAAACCTTACCAAAATCCATAATATGCATTTGTTGACAAAGAAATAGTTGTTGTCATGCTAAGTTATTTTTTGCAGCTATAACAGTATATCAAATCCTCACAATAACCTTTATTAAACTATATTCAATAAGTAAATCCAATTTAAGGTGTAGTTAATTACCATTAAAAATTACATTCTGAAAGAAATCATGAAAAATTAGATACAAGTAAATTAAACCATTAATAAGTTCACTTTAGAACAATTTTTATTCAATTTATTTGATTTTAAATAATGCTACCAAACTAACCATTGCAGCTAAATAGACTTTTCAAAGTTAAATCTGGTAATGCTTTGTTAAAGCATGTTGTATAATAGCTTAATATGCAATTGCAACATGAAGAGAAAATGATGTAATTTTAATGCATTTATACAAATCTTTTTTTGCAAAAGGCCATTATTTCTACACTTTTTTACATAAAAGTAGGTCTTAAACTGTCATATAAAATTAGCAACTGAACTACAAACTCCTTTTTTGCAGTTTGTACACATCTACTAAATGGTGCTTTAGCTTTTACATCTTTTCAAGGTATTTTGCCAAATGCGACACATTAATACTGTGGTGTATGCATTTTAAACTATTTTAACAATATCTAACATGGGGCAAAAAGAATTGCTTTATCTCCATTAACACATTTTGTATTACCCCAAATTTAAATTGGACTTTGTTAAATCAATTGAACTAAGTTTACCTATTTTTAACTTTTTTTGTAATATATAAAGACTGCTTTAAGCCTTTAAACTTTGTCCTAACTATGCTAAGAATAATATTAAAATGCTTTTTAATGCTCTATTAAAACCTTAATTTATGTAGTAGCATAGATATAGCATTTAAAAGTATAAAGATATTGAGACACCACCAGAAAGACTTTAAAAAACCCATTTAAAAAAAATACCTGCTAGAGTACTTTTCAGTTAAACTTTAAAAAAAATTAAGAAATATCTACAAGTTGCTAAAATTAATTATTTAAATCTAATTACTTATTAATGGTTGGCAACTTCAATTCTACATTGAGAGGATTATCAAAAACTCATTCTACAGTTCTATGTCTGATTTTATAATGTGCTTTTTTGTCCTGCTTAAATAAGTATTTCCTATATAAAAAAACAATGGGCTTTAAAATTTTGGGCACTTTTTTACTAAGTAGCACAGTAGGCTAATTTGTAAAGAAGGTTTATTAAGCTAAGTAACAATAGTTGGTTCTCGTTTATTATTAGCTGAATTTAGTTAATTACCTTTTAAATTTTGTGAAATCCCCAAAAGTTGTGAGGTTAGTAACGGCGAACAATGAAAAAAACACTAAAACATGGTAAGAAAAAAGCTAAGACTTTGTTTTGGTATTGCATAATTGGCTAAATGATATAAAATAATGCAAATGCCAAGTTGATTAAAAAAGTGGGAAAATTTCACATATTGTAATACAAGTTTATTTTTAAAATTCACATTGCTTATTCTCTCTTAATAATATTTTTTTGCAAGCCTTTCTCTGCTGTACAATTAGATTCTATTGCTTTCTTAAGGCTTAAGAGCAGTTCACCTCTCTCTTTATTGATTTCAGTTTCTCTCATATTTCTTTTTTCTTTTTGGCTGCTTACATACTATTTACTTTATAAATTACTGGTACTATGGAAAGGGGCTACTCAGTTGATTATGCACCTGACAATTTGCTTTCGGTTTTTGGATTAATGAAGGGAAGCAACAAAATTGGCAACCCAAGCAATAGCATTATGCAAATAAGATTTGCTTAAAATTTACATGTAAATTTTACATACTTTGCACGTGCCAAGATTCTTCAAAAAAGGTTACTATGCTGCACTGCATGGCAGCATCGCTGTGCAGTTGACATCACTAATTGTGATCTTTTTGAAAATGCATTGTACTGTTTCCAAAAATATTATTATTGTTATTATTATTACTTAATATAGTTAAATAGTCAAACCTGTGAATTATTCTTAAAACTTGGTATTTGGAATGTAAGATCTTTAACAAACAAAGTTGTTGAAATTATGGAGTTATTAACAGACTTAAATTGTGACATTCTATTGGTGAGCGAAACATGGCTGTCAACAAAAACAAACTATGTTACCTCTCAACTTAAAGATTACGATTATAAATTATTACACACAATAAGAAATTATGAAAATAAATGCAGAGAAGGAGGAGTTGGGGTTCTTCAAAAAATGGTTTACAAGTCAAAGTCTGTATTTCTTGGCAAATATGACTCTTTTGAATACCACTGTTGTGTCTTCTCTCTTCGTGGTATTAAAAACTTATATGTCATTGTTATATATAGACTTCAAGATATTAGTACCTCATTATTTTTTGATGAATTTGTTTCATTTTTAGAAATAATTTGTTCTTTTGATGGTGATATTATACTTGGTGGAGATGCAAATATTCATCTTGACATTGCTCTTGATTGTGACACAAAGAAGTTCTTGGATATTTGTTACATTTTTAATTTACTTCAATTGGTTGACAGCATTACCCACAATAAAGGTCATCAGCTTGACTTTCTGATTACAAATAATAAAAAGATAATTAAAGATGTGTATCTTAATAATATTTCTCTCAGTGATCACTACCTGATTCAATTCAAATATTCAAATCAGATTAAAACATCCCCTCAATATAAAATAGTACATACTCGAAACTATAAGAATTTATATAGTGATTTATGTGCAGAACAATTAGTCCCTTCTCTACAACAATTAGATAGTCAAATCAGCACAAATGCAAGTCTTGATACTGTTACAGATTTATACCATGAGACAGTAGCTAATATTGTTGAAAGGTATGCCCTTTTGAAAACCTTAAAAATTAAAAATGTACCAAAATCCCCTTGGTTTGATTATGAGTATGTGGAATTAAGAAGAAAACGGAGAAAAGCAGAAAAACAGTTTAAAACATCAAATGATGCAGCTGATAAAAATATCTATATTAAATTGAGAAAGGAAACCACAAAACTTGCAAAGACTAAAAAGGTTAATTACTTTAGAGAAAAAATCATTAAATCTAGCAATTCACAAAGAGAACTATTTAGAGCAGTTCAGTCTTTAACAGACTCCATCAGTGTAAATCAGTTTCCTTCTGAACAACTATGTGACAAAACAATAGCTGTCAAAAAGAAACGCGACTATCAAGTTCATTTTCCTCTTAAAAAAGTTGATGAAATTCAATTTAATTTTGTATATTTTGATAATTTCAAATTAACCTCTTAAGATGAATTATTAGAAATTGTTACTGATACTGGTATAAAAATATGGTTTTTCTGACCCATGTACAAAGTTGTGTTAAAAGAATATTTATCTGTGTTCTTACCAATATGGACACACATTATTAACCTTAGTCTTAGTACAGGCTCTATGGACAATCTAAAGCATGCCACTATTACTCCATTACTAAAAAATGCTGATCTAGATTTCAATAAATATGAAAATTTTCGTCCAGTATCTAACTTAACATTTATAAGTAAATTAATTGAAAGAGTTGTTTTAAAAAGACTTTTAAATTATATGCATCACAATAATTTAAATATACCCAATCAACATGGATATAAAAAGAATCATAGTACTGAAACTGTTTTATTAAAGCTAGTTAATGATATTCGCATTAATTTTGATAAATCAAATGTAACAGTTTTGCTTCTATTAGATTTAAGTGCAGCATTCACTACTGTTAGTGTAGACATTCTTTTAAATATATTGTCAGTTGAAATTGATGTAAGAAGTATTGTTTATAACTGGTTTAAATCATATTTAACTGGTCGAACTATGTCTGTCAAAATAAACAATGATTTTTCTAACCATGTACTTGTAAATAGGCATACCACAAGGATCAGTATTAAATCCTATTCTTTTTAACATTTATGTTTGTTCTTTTTATAAATACATTGAATCAACAGGTTTTGAAATAAAAAGCTTTGCTGATGATCACCAATTGTATCTTTCCTTTTGTCCCACTTTCCAATATAGTATACCAGTGGAAAAAATAAAAGTAATTTTTTGTGTAATAGAAAAGTGGATGAGTTGTTTCTTTCTTAAATTAAATGCTGCAAAAAGTCAACTAATTGTTTTTTCCACTGATAATCTTAAAAAGAATATTTCTTTGAATGGTACATTTATCAATAGTTCTTGTGTAAAGTTTTGCAATACTGTAAAAAATTTAGGTGTACTTCTTGACCAAAAGCTTACGTTTAAACCTCAAATTAATAAATGTGTATCATCTATTTATTGTACAATTAAATTACTTTCTCAAATTAAACACTTTCTCACCAATCATGAACTATCAATATTAGTGTCTTCTTTAATTTTATCAAAAATAGATTATTGTAATTCATTATATTACATGTATAATGCAAATAATGGAATTCTTCAAAAATTACAAATTGCCCAAAATAGTACTGCAAGACTGATTTATCATAAACGAAAGTTTGATCATGTACGGTATCATCTCTTTTGTATGATTTACACTGGTTACTTATTAAACAAAGGATCATATACAAAATTTGTATTATTGTTTATAAACGTTTGCATAATTCTGCACCTGCTGACATATCTTCACTTTTACACCTTGCTTCAAATAAATGTACCAGACTTAAAAGTAACTTTTAATCAAAGAAAAGTTAGTGATGGTGCTTTTTCTATTTATGCTCCAAAACTGTGGAACTCTTTACCTGATCGATTGAGACAACTAGATGATTTTAGTGTATTTAAATGTGATTTAAAAACATATTTATTCTCTCAGTATTTCTTGTCTCATTGATAATATTGACTGCTGTTTACCAATACTGTTATCCACTTATTGTAATATATGTGATTTAATTGTGCTAATATTGCTTTTCTTATTTTGCATCACATTGTCCTGTTATTATTTGCTTGTTCCACAGCTGAGCAAAAGTGTTAACTTAGCAATCATTGTTATCACTTAGAATCTGTGGTTAAACCTACTGCTATTATTATTATTATTATTATTATTATTATTATTATTATTATTATTATTATTATTATTATTCTAGCAGAACAGTGTTGCCAGTAATATTTCAAGAAAAGGCGCCCAAAAGAGCTGATTGACTTAAAAAAGCGCTCAATTTTATGGTCTGATATTTCAACTGGATTGATATTTTTACATTCAACTGCCAGAAAAAGTTTCTTGTTTTTTTTATTTTGACCAATTTTCTTTTTATAGCTTGCCATAACCCGCAGAAATAGGCTAGTTCAATTGCAACCACTTAAATCATCAATAAACATATGCAACACTGGTAATCATACAGGAGCAGCCAGAACCTATCATAAGACTAGCTTTTTTTGTGTCATAATCATAGGTGAGCACGGTACTTTTACTCGGTACTTTTGAATAATCAAATTTAATAGTTATAACTATTAACATCTCTGTCATACATTGAATTTCAATTGACATTAAAAAATAGTGTAATTCAAAAATAAAAATAAAAAATAAAAATAAAAATAGTTTTTTTATTACTATTAAATTGGATTATTCAAAAGTACAGAGTAAAAGTACCGCGTTACTGCGTTACTTTTACTCAGTACTTTTGAATAATCCAAATTTATAGTTATAACTCTGTGATACATTGAATTTCAATTGACATTCTAAAATAGTGTAATTCAAAAATAAAAATAAAAAAAAAATTCAAATATAGTTTTTTTATTACTATTAAATTGGATAATTCAAAAGTACCGAGTAAAAGAACCGCGGTACTTTCGTGCCCACCTATGGTCATAATCCATCAAATCTCGCGAAAGGCGTTAAACAAAACTCTAAGCGGATCTGTGCATAAAAACCCGTATTTACCGTAATTATTTTTTGAATCTAAACCTTAACTGGAACCTTAAAAAATATTTTTCCTGACCTAAATCAAAACATTATTTTATACGACTCCAGTTCGACCCAGTGATCATAATTTAATTATAGATTTGTAGATAAATGACAATTTTGAATTTGAAGTTGCTGCAATTTGTTTTGTCATGTGGCAACAACTTTTAAGGTGAAAAGTTGAAGCAAAAAAGTGGTCAGGTGGCTTACACAAACAAAGCGTAGTTTCGTGTAGATAGTATGCCAAAACATCAAAATAAAAACTTAAAAAATTGTAGTTCAATATGATAAATTAAGATGCACCAAAGATAACAAATCAAACTCATACATTCAAAAATCTGATACAGGCAACGATAATTATTTTTAAATTTTTTAAATAACTTAGGCTAATGATTACATTCCAACGCTTTATGAACTCTCTATTTCCAGACTTGTCATTTGTCTTTGTCTATATCAGTGTTTCTCAAGCCTTTTTTTCTGCTACCCAAAATTGCTAAAAATAACGATTTGCAAAGATGACTGCGACCCAAATAAATTTGACTGAGCGTAGTGAAAACGTAGTGATCTCTAAAAAAAAAAAAAAGGTCTTCACCTTGAATCTGTTTCTGATTTCTTGATTGTCATCTCAAGAATCTAGTGTTCTCTAAAAAAAAAAAAAAAAAAGGTCTTCATCTTGAATCTGATTCCGATTTCTTCATTTTCCTCTTAAATTCGTAATGACATCTCAAGAAGGTTCTTCACTTCTCAAATCTTGTGCGCGCAGATTTTTTTCTTTTACGTGCGGTAATTTACAAGGCTTCGCGACCCATGGTTTGAGAAACACTGGTCTATATAGATGACATTTTAATATTTTCGTCCTCCATCGAAAAACACCGAGCCCATCTTCGGCAAGTATTTGAGCTCTACAACGCAATGGATTAATTATCAATGCAGCTAAGTGCTTATTCGGCCAAAATCGGCTACGCTTTTTAGGGCATATCGTTTCGGACAAAGGTATTGCCCCTGTTGCATGTAAAGTTAATGCCATAAATTCTTTTTCGACCCCACAGAATGCCCAGTCTTTACGGCGATTTTTGGGCATGGCCAATTTTTATAGAAAGTTTATTCCTCAATGCGAAAAAATTTTGGCCCCTTTAAATTTCCTGCTCCAGGGGATTCCTGCCTGTCGCAATGCAAATCTTTCTTGGAACGAGGAGGCATCAACTGCGTTTGAGGACATAAAAGTAGCACTGAGTAATGCAACACTACTAAATTATCCTCAGCACGATAGTCCTTCAGCATTGTTTGTAGACGCAAGCGATAAATTCTGTGGTGCTGTACTCAGTCAGATTGACAGTAGTGATTCGCACAGACCATTGGAGTAATTTTCAGCCGCCTTTTCTGATGCCCAAAAACGGTATAGTACTTTTGATAAAGAATTGCTGGCAGCTTATTTGGCAGTTCATCATTTCACATATTTCTTAGAGGGACGTCCGTTTACTCTTTACACTGACCACAAACCATTAGTTGGTGCTATATCTAGAAAAAAACTCCCTTAAGTAACAGGCAAGCACGACATCTATCGTTTATCTCAGAATTCACAACTGATGTTAGACATATTGAAGGAAAAAACAACGTGGTTGCCGATTGCTTAAGCCTTCCTGAAATCACTGCTGCTCTTTCGCCTTCTTTCACAGATTATACCGAGCTGGTTTTGGCACAAAGGGACAATCCATCGATTCGCGAGCTCTCTCAATCGATGACTTCATTAAAACTATGTGAACGTGCGATTCCTAATTTAGGCCTTTTGTTACTTGGAGACTCTAGGAAAATTTGGCCCCATCATTCCAAATTCATTACGAACCACAATTTTTGAGCGCATGCACAACCTTTCCCACCCAGGCATTAAGGCTACACAAAAACTCATCGGAGAGCGGTTTGATTACCGAATATGAGACGAGATGTTGCTGAAAAGTGCCGTACCTGCATTTCTTGCCAACAAACGAAAATTACCCGACATCAAGTTACACCCTTACAGCATTTCAGAAGCCCAGATGCCAGATTTTCACATGTACACGTCGATATCATCGGTCCTCTTCCCGATTCTTCTGGTTACAAATATTTACTGACAGTTGTAGACAGATTTGCGCGTTGGCCGGAGGCCATACCAATGGAGGATATCACTGCGCAATCCTGTGCAGATTCTTTTCTTTTACATTGGGTGGCTCGTTTTGGATCTCCTACAATAATCACTACAGATAGAGGAGCCCAATTCACGTCTCTCTTTTGGACAGAAATGTGCCAATTTTTGGGTTCGAAATTATGTCACACAACAGCTATCCATCCGGCTGCAAATGGATTAAACGAGCAATTCAATCGCAGTCTCAAAGTTGCATTGAAATGTCAATCTTCTCCCGATCTTTGGTATCGAAACTTGAGTCTTGTACTCTTAGGCTTGCGATCGGCCATAAAGGAGGATATGGGGTGTGCTGCAGTTGAAATGGCTTTGGGACTTCTATACGACTCCCTGGATAATATTTTGACAATTCGACTCCTGCAGAGTTGTCCGAGGAAAACACAGTCCAACCAACTTCACAGTATGCTAAGACACTTTGTTCCTTCATGAACTCATTACGTTACACTGTACCACGTCATCCTAAAAAATAACAAACTTAAGTCGACCCACTTTTTTCCGGTGTTCCCAAGTATTTGTTCGCATTGACAGTGTAAAATCTCCGTTGCAACGACCTTATTCGGGACCTCATTTTGTACTTGAACGACACGATAAATATTTTGTCATCGAAAAAGACGGTCACACTGACACCGTAACAATTGATTGTTTAAAACCGGCCCTTGTTGAGCCTATATTTCCCACTGGCTCCTCAGTCGAGGAGGAATCTGCCGAGACTCTATCTTTTTTGCCCACATCTTCGAGTGAGAATGAGGACATTTTTGCGGGAGACCTAGACGAACTCCCAGCTGATCGCGTTTAGTCCCGCAGAGGCAGACTAATTACAAAACCTATACGCTATCGCGACTAGTTTTTATCTTTTTATTATTTTTTTGATGTCTTGTTTGGTTCGACGTTTCAATCACGCGTTGCATTTTTGCGCGTTTGCTTGTATATAGTGATTTTTTTTTGCTTCTGTCGGTGCGTGTAGAGTTTTGTTGTATTTTCTATTGCAGGGTTTCTCAAACCTTAATTTTATTCACGGAACACGTTGTCTTATTATTTTTGCTCACGGAACACTTCGTCAAAAAAATTTCGAAGCACAAATTTGCCAAGAATATTAATGGACTTTAATTTTGCAAGTTAAAAAACAAAATTTGCTTAAGCTAGTCATAACAAAACTTAACATAAAAATGTGAAATTAAAAATAATATGTAAAGGTTATGCGAGCTCATCATGACGTACTTTCAAACCGTCATGTTCATTGTTCAACGGAACACTTTACGGAAGCTCGCAGAGCACAAGTGTTCCGCGGAACATAGTTTGAGAAACCCTGTTCTATTGCAATCGCTTATTTTTTTTTTAGTGGTATTTGCCTCATTGCGGCCATACCACTTGGGTGGGAGACAAATTAGTAATTTGTTGTCAAAATGTAAAATACTGGCTCACGTTTTTACACCCTGGTGTACCATAAAAAACTTTTTCTAAGGTATTTGATACCATAAAAAACTTATCTTTATGAAATAGTCGGCAGCATGGTCGAGTGGCTAAAGCGCTATGCTTATGATCAACATGATCTCAATTCAAAACCCACTCGCGCCATTCTGTTGTGTCCTTGTAAATGACACTTTACAACACTTTCGCTGCTTGGTGGTCTTGACAAGCAGTTTTAAATTATAGTCATATCACTATTAAATTACGAGTGGACAGCAATATCTTGACATCTCCGGAAGCAAATTGAGGTAATTGCTTCGGCGTGTATTAGGCAACGTATCTTCTGTCGCTTTCTTGCGAATCAGGAGGATAAATATAGGGATAAAGTAAAAATAAAATAGATAAAACAAAAATTTACTTTGAAAAACCAAGGTTTTACCAATGTTACTTTGACTAAAACTGGTTAATGGTAAACCAGAAAAGTAAAAGTAAACGCCAGGAAAAAAACTTGCAAAATATTGGCTCACATGGTGCAATCTGGTATATACCATGAATAAAAACTTGTTCAGTTTTCCAAAATTATGAAGTGCATAAAATATTTACCGCAAAAAAGCAAGATTTTTGTTTTATTAAAATCACTGGGATAAAGTCTCGGTAAACCTGAAAAAACTTATAAAATAATTAAGACTGGCCCACACAGCCTATTTGCAATCTGGTATATTATAAAAAACTTGTTCAGTTTTCACACATACCGTAGTTTATAAAATATTTACCGCAAAAAACCAGGATTTTTCCGGGATCATTGTAACTAAATCTTCGTAGACCAGGAAAAAACTTGTAAAATACTGGCTCACATATTTACAACCTGATATACCATAAAAAATCTTGTTCATTTTTCTAAGATATTGTTATCCATAAAATATTTACCGCAAAAAACCAAGATTTTGATTTTACCAGAATAACTTTAAATAAATCCTAGTAAACCAGAAAAATGTTTGTAAAATACTGGCCTTCATGTTAACGACCTGTTATACCATGAAAAAATGTGCCGGTTTTTTTAGAAATAAACATTTACTAAAAAACAGATTTTTTAAGATCATTCCTATTAAATTTTTGTAAACCAGGAAAAACTTAAAAAATAACAATCCTTTCATTAATAACGGTATTGTAAATCACAGAAAAACATATTTAACTTTTCAAAGCTGAAAATCCATCAAACATTTACAAGAAAAAAAAGAAAAAATCACTCTTATTAATTCCGTTGAAGGAGAAAAAACTTGGAAAAAAATGAGCCATAATTAATTAGGCCTAGCCTATTATAGTGACCACAAAAAACTTGTTATTTTTTGCAATACCGGTGCGTTGATTTCGTAAAATAGTTATCGAGTTTACTATGATTAGTAGGCTATCTGCAAGATCTTGTTTCCACCACCAGCATTTGCGGGAGTATACTTTGTTTGTTTTAATGCTTCTTTTTCTTTTTTCTACGTTTAAGCGCTAAGAGAAGCAAAAAAAATTGATAATAGAAACAAAAAATACTTCCACAACGACTGCTCAATACAGTAGTCTTTGGTATACAACAGTGGCGTGCGGTGACCTATGAAACTGGTTATGCAGTTAATATGTCAAAGCTGGTCATGCAATTGGGTATTTTATTGGTAGTTAATGGGTAGGGCATGCAATATTGTTGGTAGGACAAAAATTGTGTTGGATTCTAAGACATAGACAAATTTTTATCCCAAAATCGTGGTGTTCTCTAAAAAAAGGTCTTCACTTGATATCAGACTCAGATTTGTTACTTTTCGTCCCAAAATCACTGTGTTCTCCGAAAAAAAAGGTCTTCACTTCAAATCAGTCTCAAATTTTTTGTTTTTCTCTCCCTAAAATCATGACTTATACAAAAAAAATGTTCTCGGTACTCTCTCCACAAAAAAACTTCTCTACTTCTACAAAAAAAAAAAGTTTTCATCTCGAATCAATCTCACATTTTTGTAATTTCGTCCAAAACAATGCTGTTTTTCATTAAGTTAAAAAAATACAGGGCGTCCCAAAAAAAATGTAACACTTTTACATTGCAATTAATTTTTTATTTTAGATTGAAATTAATAGTGCTTTTGCCAATAGATAGAGTACATTAGGGAAATTTTTTCCTGAAAAAATGAAGTCATAATTCCTACTTTGAAGTTCAATTTAGTTATTTTTGCCTTCAGCACTGATCTCTGCAGTGAATGAAATGTTCGATGTGTCCTCCATTTCGATTCATGCAGGCATTTAGCCTGACAGCAAAGTTTTCAACGACCCGTTGGCACATGTCGTTTGGAATTCTCCTTATGAACTGAGTGATCTCAGCCTTTAGTTCCTGAACAGTTTGGGGATTATTTTTGTAAACATTTTCTTTGGCATAGCCCCACAAAAAAAAGTCCAAAGGGTTAAGATCAGGTGAGTGAGGAGCCCAAAGGTGTGCCGTCTTGAATGAAATTAAACGGTTTTCAAATTTTTGCCGAAGAAATTCAAGAGTTTCCTTGGCAGTGTGTGGAGTAGCCCCATCTTGTTGAAACCACTATGTACTGAAGGTAATGTTTCTTTTCCGACAAAGGTTGGTACAGAACGTCTGAACAACTCTTCTGTAATTCTCTTGATTGATGGTTACTGCATTCTCATCCTCATCTTCGAACCAAAATGGTCCAATAATTCCTCTGTAGCTTAAAGCACACCATGCAGTGACCTTCGAACTGTGAAGAGGTTTTTGGGTAATGAAATCAGCAGGCATTTTTATTCCCCAGAAGCGATAGTTGTGTTTACTGACAATGCCATTAAGGTGGAAATGTGCCTCGTCACTGAACCACACATCCTTTATCCATTCTTGATCTCCTTCCATCATCTCATTAAACCATTCACCCATTTCCATTCTTCTTTCCATGTCAAAATCTGTCAATTTGTGTGTTATCTGTACCTGATAAGGATACAGATTCAGATCCATTCGCAAGATTCTATGGATAGAGTTTCTTGTTACTGTAAGCTCCTGAGAACGTCTGCGAATTGACTTTTTGGGACTTTGAACCACAGAGTTTCTGACTGCGTTGACATTGCTTGCCGACCTGCCAGTTCTTTGTCTGCCTGATCTTGTTTTATTCAGATTCTGTACAGTCCCATGTTCTCTAAATTTTTCCACTTGGTATTGAATCATACGGCGACTTGGTTTCGCTCTTGTTTCAAAATGAGCTGCAAACCGTCTTTGAGTCTTCACATAGGACTTAGTTTCAATGTACCACTCCACAATTTTTGTCCTTTGCTCATATGTGTACACCATCTTGGCCAAAATATTAAAATATTGGTGTCAAACAAATCTCCTATACTTAGCTAGTCACACCTGAAAAGATGAAAATGTTAGAGTAAAGAATAATAAGCACAGACCAAAACAAAAGTGTTACATTTTTTTTGGGACACCCTGTAAAAGTCATCACGCAAAAGTTCGTTGGTCATGCAAGGCATGACTTGCTTGCCCTGACCGCACGCCACTGGTATACAACATTACTATTAATCTCAATCAAATTTCTGTAAACAAAAAAAACAATGCTTGAATTACTATGATTATTTATGTACTGTAGAAGTTTCACGTTTGGTTGCAGAATTTCAGATTGAGCAAAAAGTAGCAAATTGGGTTACTTTTTTAATGCTCTTGCAAAACAAATTTTTGACTTGCGACCGTACTACTTTTTCGGTTATTTTTAAATTGAGGGGGCAATTTTTTGTTGTGTTGTGCTACTTTTTACTCTTAAAAGTTTGACCAACAACTTCTGCTTCCATGCTTTAAAAGGTGATAAGTGGACAAGTAGTTGGAAATCAATACTGCATTACCATTTCTTGCTTAGTTTAACCATTGACCTGTTTGTGACATCATAACTATTTTATGAACGAATATAAAGGTGTCAGTAGATTTGACTTGCTTAAGTTAAAGAGACTGCAGTTTAAGATACAGTAGATATACTACAAAATATTATTAATAGTAGTATTAAAGTCGCTATAAACTTTACAGGAAATTTAGTTCAGATCTGAAAATCAGGAAATATTTTATGGGCTTTAATATGGGCTTCATTGACTATTGAAATATGGCCTAGATTTTTGGGCTATTAGTTTTCTATGTACGTTTGATTAAATTTAATTTTTTATTTAAGTTTAACTTATGGCAAATGTTTAGTTTGAACAACAAACATGAATAATCTAAATAAAAAGCATTTGTTTTATGTAAATTTAATAGTATCAATGAAGAAGTGGTCCCATCTAAGAATAAAATGTCATATTGAATAATTGTAGATTAGGTTATTCAGTTATTTGTTATAGTATGCCAGAAAATTGAAATATTATTGATGCCTTATCCTTATTTACTTTTAATAAAATAGAAATTTAACAAAAAAAGCATTTAAAAGCAATTTTTTACATTAGCTTTGTTATATAAAAAAATTGTAAACTTCAGAATGTAGATAAAAGCATTAATTCTAAGAAAGCATGCAGGTATTATTGTTTTCTTAACATATAATATTTAAAACTTTGTTGTTTATCAAGAAATTACCAGGGTATTGCATTTACCTTTTTTTTTATAATCATATTTAAGTAGATAATTGTGCACAATAGCTTAATCTATTTTATATCTCAGATAGATAATGGGAAAATACTAAATGGTTTCTAAATGGTTTCAAAAATCATAGATGACAGAACCACTTTCAAAATTGTTTGGAAAGGGTTATTTCTGATTAAACCTTTAATGTAGAGTATGGTATGTACAATTAAGATCATCTTGATAGAAGTTACTTTTAAAATGGACAAATGAAAAAAGCTCCCTTTACAAGAATTAAGAAATCACTGTTGGTATAACAATGTAAGCATTGTGGGTATTCTTCTAGGTTTGGCCAATGGCAGAAGCATGGTAAAGAGCAGATCAAATTTTAATGTTAGCTTTGCTAGAATGGGTTAAAATTTTACAAGTTTAAGCAAAAAGTTGATAGCAAACATATTTGAAGAAGTGTTCTTTGTTATGCTTTTCCATCCAAACAAATAACACAATTCCAAATTTGTTTTCAGTCAAACTTCTGCTCAACCCTGCAAAACTCTACTGTGTTCTAGCCAACCAAAAAATATTTTAATCTGTTTTCTACCATGCCTCTGTCATTGACCAACACCTCTTAAAAACCCCACCTTGTGCATAACATTATACCAACAAAATTTTTTTAATTTATAAGAAAAGGCACTTTTTGTATATTTTAAAACCTACTTTTATTAAAGGTTTTTAATCAATTTTAAACAAGCAATTGAAATTCGTGTATGGCATAAGACTTTTTTGCTGTTATTGAATAACTTTGTTTGCAGGAATAAAATACTTCCTTCTAATAAATGTTAGTTAAAAAACTTTGTGAATTGACTTCCTTTCAAGCAATCTTTGTAATTGTTAGTGAGACTTGTAATACATATTGTTTGAATACTTGTCAAGGAGCTTTATGGCGGTCTGGCCAGGTAGTTGAAAGATTGTTTTATTTGCAACTGCAATTTTTTATTTTTTTATTTTTTATTTTTATCTCTATATTTATCCTCCTGACTTGCAGGAAAGCAACGGAGGCGCTAAACATAGGGTAAGCAATTACCCCAACCTGCTTTTAGAGATGCCAAGATATTGCTGTCCGCTAGTCATTTAGTAGAGATATTACTGTAATTTAGAACTGCTTGTCAAGACCACCAAGCAGGGGAAAGTGCCATAAAGTGTCTTTCCCAAGAACACAACAGAATGGCACAAATGGCACAATTGACATGATATTGGTTTAAATCTAACTGTTTTGTGTTGTGTCCATGAAAAGACACTTTATCACAGCTACAATGTTAAGAAATTTAACTAGTGAAATTTTTTAATAGGTTTCAGGTTTATTTGTTAACATTATTTTGCTATTATATCAGCTTAATATACAGTCATTTGCAAAAGTATTAAACCACTTGCAATTTTTATGTAAACACCATTTTGTGAAAACCAAAAATCAATTTAATGTTACCAAATCATACCTAATCATATATAACCATAAAGAGTACATTATAAACCATACAAAACAGTCACAAAGAAGAGATTTCAGTATTTTGTATGTCCTCCTTTCACTTTTATGGCGGCTTGTAGTTGGCGAGGCATCTAGCTATGAGTGAATTACAATAATCTGCTGAGATTTCTTGCACCCATACTTCTTTAATGGTTTGGATTAACCCTTTGCGGTCCAATTGAATTTCTTTTTTCGGTCAGTCTAGGTCCAAACTCTTTTTTGTGATTTTTTTGAAAGATGTTTGTGTGTATGTTAATTTTATGATTAATTTTTGTTCCGCATCATTGCACCTAAAAAGTTATTCAACTTTTTTTTCTTGCGGTCCAAGTACATGTCACACATGCAAATGCAGTTTGAATGAAATTTAATCAATTATTTTTAACACGTATGGTGTCCTGATCTTGCTCTGTTAGGTGCAAAATCGAATTTTTCATCAACAACAAAAGAAACACAGCACTAACAAATATTGAAAACACTGGGTGAAAATGGTAACACAAAAACATAACTTAAATCATTTATTACATAATTATGCACATCAACAAATTGTTTTTCATCAACTTGTAAGCAGTCTATTAGCAATCAATTTTCCATCAAGCAATGCCGGTTTGGAGTTCAGAGTTTGAAATTCTGAAGAGTATGGTATCGCTTGAAGCATTCTCCAGGATGCAAATAAGGTTTTCGTGCACAAGTTTCACAGAAAAACACGGTGGTTTTTCGATTGTCTTTAGCGCTGCATACTTGGCAATTTTTGTTTGGACCCTTCACTAACTTGTTGATAAAATGAGGAGCTTGGTTCAAACGTTCGGCATCATCAGAAGTACTAAGTCTTCCTCGTCTGTTTGTTGTGTTTCTCACAGTTCCAACAAGTTGTGCAATGAGTTTGTTTCTGTATTTAAGTTGTCTTTCTGCAGTTGGAAGATGATGAAGCTCCTTGAATAAAATAAATGAATTCACCACACAAACTTCCAAAAGCCAGTAAAACATTTTTTGCCACCATTTTAGGGTTTTTCTAGTAAACGAGTAGGATGCACAGTAGTGATCAGCTCGATCAACGCCTCCCATTTTGGAAGTGTAATCACATACAACTGTTGGCTTGATTACTTCTATTTCTTCACCATTAATCCATCGTTTGCGAATTGTAGTATCCGCATTATGCCATGTGGAAAGCATAAGGATCAGTCGTTTATCTTGCCATGCAAGAGTCATAACTTCATCTTGATGACGGTAAACTTTTATTTCGTGGTTTTTCAGTTTCAACTTTTTTAGATCTGAAGGCAATCCAACCCTGTTTTTTTGTACAGTACCAGTAAGGTGAATTTGCTTCTGCAAAAGTTGATTAGCAAGTAAAATACTGGTATAAAAACGATCAGTGTATACATGATAACCTGAACCATCAGCTTTTTCCAGCAGTTGATCCACCAAATGTAATACTATTCTTACAGTAAATGGCATTTGAGGGTAAGGTAGGTTTGCAGTAGTTGGCTGGCCAAAATATGGTTCAAAAGTAGATATATATCCATTTTCACTGTCACAAAGCACATAAACACGTAGTCCCCATTTAGTTGGTTTCTGAGGATTGTATGTTTTGAAAGAAATTCTTCCTTTGAAGCCCACCGTACTTTCGTCAACTGCTATGCTTTGTCGTGGAGTGTAAATTTGAATACATTTTTTTTTAACATAATCAACAACATTGCTAATTTTCTGACTACGAGTAATAGGTTGTGTGGTGGGCTCAGGTGACTGGACATGCAACATCCAGTGAATCTGTAGAAATCTCCTTCGTGAAAAGACATCGAGAAAGGAGTTTCTTCCGTCCACTCACGACTAAAATAGTCCTTTACATCTGCTTTTTCAATTACAGCCATTTTTAACACCACTCCCAGATAGGCTTTGAATTCAGGAAATGTCACATTTTTCCATTTGTACCATACAGAATTATTATTCAGCGTTCTTCCATGGAGATTTATAGCAGCATAGGCGTTAGTTGCAGTAATTATTTCCCTCATTAGCTCATCCGTCATGAAAGACTGAAAACATTCAAGTTCTGTTTGTGGAACCTGCTGAAAATTAGGCCCTGTATTTTGAACAGTAAAGGAAAAATGGGAAAAATCAGTGTCATTTGACATCCATCTTCTCCAACCTACAGTAACACCAGGTATAGTATTGCCTGTTTGGTCATTTGAACTGTCATCATCAGATTCTTCACTGCCATCAGTTTCTGAGTCACTCAATACCATGGTTATATCAAAATCACTTTCATCATCATCGTCGGAAATATCTGACACATCAGAAAGTAAATCCACAACAGCTCCAGCATCAAATTTTCTCTTAGGCATTTCGTATAAAAACTAGGCTAAATAAAATCAATAAAAATTTTTCAAAAAGCAAAATCATATTCGTTACTATTGCAGAATAACATTGAAATACATTAGGTAATTTTAACCTGTTATTATTTTTTGCAGTAAATTACTCTTACCACAAACAATGAGATAGCCTATTGGACATTGCTTGACTTCCTTGAGTATAAACCGGGGCTTGTAAAGAAAAAGCCATATGCCATACCTACCGGAACTATTTTGATGACCTTAAACTTATTTTGTAAATTTTAAATTTTTGTTGTGGTTGGGACGAGCACTGATAGGATGGCATTAGAGTTAGGGTGAGGATTAGGGGGCCAAAGGTTAGAAAAAAAATTATTCAAAATTGCATACGGCTTTCTCTTTACCAGCCCCGTATAAACCTACAACCTTTGGATCAAAAATTAAGTAAAGTAACTTCTAATGCTAGCAAACCTTTCTCAAAACTGTTGAGCTAACTGGGTAGTGAACTTACAATCTTTTGATTCAATAACTCTCCATTGCTATAATTTCTGCTGGCAAAAAACATATATTCCACAATCAAACTGCTGCAAATAACACCATAACATCATCAGGCTAAAAACTAGTTTCAAGCATTGTAGGAATTCCCCTAAGCTGATAAGTTTTCAAACTAATCCAAATCAATAAAAAATCTTCTCTTTGCATTTGTTACATAGGTTTGGACTTCTTAAAAGGGTAGTAAACTAAATGCATGTGTGACATGAGTTTGGACCAAACAACATAAATTGTTTTTGCATCCCAGACGGTTAGTTGGACCGCAAAGGGTTAATGCTTTTCCTCTTGATGGCTGTTTCTCTGCCATTAAATCCTTCATTTTAGCCCACAAATTTTTGATGCGGTTCAAATCTGGACTATTGCCAGGCCAATCCAATGCAGTCACATGATTTTCCCCTAGAAATTTCTTCACAATTTTGGATCGATGGCAGGGAGCACCATTGTGCATGAAAATAGTGGTATTGTGAACTGTCATATGCAATAAAAGCATGTTTTTTAGTAATTCCATGTATTTGGGTCCATTCATGGTGGTACCAGGTGCCAAAAAATACAATCCAGCTGTTCTGTTTTTGCTCATGGCACCCCATATCATCTGGCTGGGGGGTGTTTCATGGCCGCAGTGGTGTATTTTTGATCAAATCTCTTTCCTACTGGTCTGCAAACATGTTTATGGCAAACAAAAAATTACTGGAAAGTGGATTTATTGCTAAACAAAACTTTGCTCCAGTGAACAAAAGTCCAGTGAAGATGATCAAACTCCAGCCTCATCCTTTTCATTAGAGGTGTCAGTTTTGTTTTTTTTTGCAGGCTTACCAGGTTTTAATCCAAATTCTTTGCTTAGTCTTTAAAAAATGGTGCTGACACTAACACCAGTAACTTTTTTGAGGAGATTTGCATGTGCTTTTTTGCAGGAACTTGTGGGAGAACATGCTACAATCTTGATGGTATTGTCATCTTGTGCAGTTGTGTTTCGTGGCCTACCACTCTTTTTCTGATTTCCATAAATTCCTTTCAAGGTAAATATTTTTCTTGCTCTTTGAATGGATGAGCTGTTGACACCAATTTGCTTTAAAATTTGGTGTTGAGGCAATTTAATTTTGTGGAGCACGACAACCTGAGCATGTTCTACATTTATGTGGTATCGATTTTTGCCCATTTTTGAATAGTTAAAAATTGAATAAAATAACTAAAATGCAACAGAATACTCAGTAATTTTCACCTAAAACTAAGCTAAAACACTTCTAAGACCATAAACGTGCAATAGAAAAAGATGATGGAATATTAACCAAAGAATAATGCAATAACTATTAAAAGTTGCAAATTTTGAATTTTTTCATAGGTGGTTTGATACTTTTGCAAATGACTGTAGTAAGCCAATTAAATGTGAAACAATTTGTAAACTTGATACTGTAGTGAAGTGCATTGCTTTCATATGGCTACTGAAAGTTCTTTTCAACTATGCAGTTGCAAATGTTTTAAAATATTATTTGTAAGCTTATAAAATTGCAGAAAACTCATAGTCAGCAAGGATTATACTTGCCATCATTTTACTACAATTTAAGATACGTTTAAATATGTATGGTTGCACTATCTTTAGATATACAATGGTAAGTCAAAAGTAATGCAATTTTTTATATTAAAAGTTCAAAACACTATGAAACAAATTTTACATCAAAATTAAGTGCATACAAATTAAAAGCACTCTGCATGTCATAGCTTCACACTGCTATTTCTCAACACAGTCACCATCGTATTCAATATCTGTGTTCCGCTTTCAAATGAAGGCATGTATTCCAGTTTTGTGAAACTCAGGTGGTTGCTTACAAAGCCAATTCTTGACACCAGTATAAATTTTTTTTATCATTGCCATAATGTTTGCCTCTCAGTGCATCTTTCATTGCACCAAAAAGATGGTAATCTGAAGGTGCCAAGTCAGGGGAGTATGGAAGATGTGGCATTATTGTCCACCCAAAAGAAGTATTTGCTTTCCTTGTTCTGATACTTGTGTGTGGTTGGGCATTGTCATGTTGAAGCAAAACTTTATTCATCTTCAAATTGGGTCTTACCAAGGCCATCTATAACTTACAGGCTTGGTAGCGCAAATAAAATGGTGGACAACGAAGGCTGACGCGTTACAGATCAAAAAAGATATTCGCATTCCAAACGCTTTTTCAAAACTTGAACAACTTTTTCTATTGGTAAAACTGTACCTACTACTTGCAAAACAGTAATAATTTTATTCTTCTTCTTTCGGCTTCTCCCTACTCAGGGTTGCCACAGCATGACAGTAATCTCCATTTCACTTGGTCTACTTTGTCTCCTTCCCTAGCTCCAACCCTTTCCATGTCTTCTCTCACCAAATCCATCCACCTTCTCCTTGGCCTTCCTCTTTTCCTTCTGCCTGGCACTGCCATCTCTATCATCCTTTTCCCCACGTAGTCTTCTTTCCTTTTTACATGTCCATACCAACGTAGCCTTGCATTTTGAAGTTTGTCTCCCAGCTTTGCAATTTTCGCAATCCCTCTTACATATTCGTTTCTTATCTTGTCCTTTCTTGTCACTCCCAGTGCCCATCTCACCATTTTCAACTCTACAACTTCCATTTTTCCCATTTGTCTTTCAGTCACTGCCACCGTTTCCATTCCATAAAGCATGGTTGGTCTAACAACACTCTTGTACATTTTACCCTTAACCTTTGATGATAACTTCCTGTTGCACAGAACTCCAGATACCTTCCTCCAACTCATTCATCCTGCTTAGATCCTTCTCCTTACTTATTCACATCTTTCATCATTACTAACTGTTGACCCCAGGTATTTGAAGTTTTTGGCTTTCTTTACCTTTTCTCTTTGCAACTTCAACTCTTCTCCATCATCCACACCCCCAACCCTCAAATATTCTTTCTTGCTCCGGCTCACTTTCAGGCCTCTTCTTCCCAGTTCATTTCTAATCTCCAGATCCTCCTCTAACTCCCTATGATTTTGTCTACACAGAACTATGTCATCTGCAAACAGCATATCCCATGGTGTGTCCTTCCTGATGTCCTCCGTCAGCCTGTCTATAATGATGGCAAAAAGAAATGGGCTGAGTGCTGAACCTTGGTGGAGTCCAACACCTACCTTGAATTCTTCAGTGAACCCTGCTGCACTTCTCACAGTTGTTGTTGCTCTGTTGTACATATCCTGAATAATCCTTATGTAGCACTCTGATGTTTCAGCTAACCGCAAGCATTCCCACAGTTCCTCTCTGGGTAACCTGTCGTATGCTTTCTCCAGGTCAATAAAGGCACAGTGCACTGCCTTCTGCCCTTCAGTCCACTTTTCCAACAGCATCCTTAGACAAAAGATTGCATTAGTGGTACTCCTTCCTGGCATGAACCCAAATTGTTGCTCAGCAATTGTCACCTCTTTCCTTATCCTTGCTTCTATTATCCTCTTCCACAATTTCATAGTGTGGCTCATCAACTTGGTCCCCTGGTAGTTTCCACATTCTTTGATGCCTCCTTTACCTTTGTACAAAGGTACAAGCACGCTCCTCTTCCATTCATCTGGCATCTTCTCTCCTCGCAAGAGTCTGTTGAAAAACTTCACTAAAAACTCCACACCTTTATTGCCTAGAGCAATCCATGCTTCCACTGGTACGTCATCAGGTAATTGAGCCTTTCCCTTCTCAGCCTCTAAGGTTGTTCAAATCAGAGCAGCCTTGGTGCCAGTCCCAAGCCTGGATAAATGGGGAGGGTTGCGACAGAAAAGGAATCCAGCGTAAAACACAGCCAAATATTTTTCAATGTGCATTGTAAAATCTAACAGTAATAATTTTGTTAATATCACTTAAAGGCTGTTACAAATCATTTTTGTTAGTTATACTTAGGTAGGATAACTCATTAACAAAAAATTTAAATGGGCACAATAAGTTGCGTAAATCAATAAATAATTTAAAAATGGTAATAGATTGAGAAAACCTTTATAATCATAAACAGTAAATATATACAAAAACTGATTAACTTTTAAAAGTTAGCTTCAAAATGTGGTGGCTCTTTAGTAATTATCACAGAATACTTAATGTTGTCACTTCGAGCTTTGGAATAGTTGTTCAATGTTATATTAAACAAAACACTGGTGCATTTCAATAAAATAATAGAATTGCTATTTAAACATAAATTGCAATCTTCAGACATCATGAAAGCATCAACAAATTGCATATACTCTTTTAGAATTTTTGTAAGGACAATCTTTTGATTATTTAGTTGAATAAAAACTTTTTCATAATTTTTTGAGATACATATTATAAATAAAGCATGAGCAGCTTGAAATACATGTAATAAAATAGTTGAAATATAACTTAATCCCCCTTGGTTAAGTTCTTGAAAATATGTAAGCATGGAATTGTCTATGTCAACCTACAAAAATTCACCGCTTTCATCAACAAGCAGTTGTTTGCAACCACCACAAGATGGTCTTGAAGTGACTTTTTTGGCAGCATACCCTGCGACATAGAGCAAAGCTGGTAGTTGAGTTTCATCAAATGCAACTTGGTCATATGGAAATTCTTCAATAAAATTTTGGTCGCCTTTTGGTAGTGTAGTACTTTCAACTGAGTCTGAAAATTCCAATAAATATTTTTTCACTGAAATGGTGAAAGACGGAGAATGTAATCTCATCAAGCTATTAATTTTAAGTTTTCTTCCCTTCTATTTCTTGAACAGACACTAATCTGTTGCCACTGCACATCTGACAATACTGGGCAAATTGACTTTCTAAATGGTCAGTCGGGAATTTGCCATAAAGAACAAAGTCAAAATTTAAATTCTCCAACAAATATTTAGCAACATCTTCCAATACTTTTTAAAGTATGGCACAAATCAAATAGATATCTTTAGTGAGAAATCCTTCTCTGTGGTGTTGCAGCAAGCTTAGATTTGACCATGCATCTAGCCAAGTGCCCATGGAAGAAAGGAACTGCACATTTTCATGATCAACAACATCAACAGGACAGGCATATTTGTTTAGTGTGTTTCTTCCTTTGTAAGGATGTTTTACATTTACAATACACCACCACCTCCAAATTAATGAAATAAAATGTGATGTTCCATTCCAGTTTTCTATGTTTTCTGATTCAGGGCCATAGGACTTCAATGCTGCAACAGTGGTATCTGCAAATATTTTTAAAGCCAATTTAATGTCTTGTCTTTCCAATGAGTAAGGGTGGAGTGCTTTCCATGACAATGTAGTCGAGCTTTTTTCAATGTATATTTAGCTTCTTTTAGGTAAATACATTCTAGTTCTGCAAACGATGCATACAGAACTTTGTTGTTGTCAGCAATATCAGGAAATATAAAATTTTTTTTGCAGTTTTTCAAATTTAACCAATTGTTTCTGGTACATTTAAGTATATGAACAGAATCAAAAAGCAAAAAAAATGTGTTTCTGGTCATTAAACAGATTTACTACCCACAAAGGTAATTCAGCCATTGAAGAGCAACCAGCAAACAGAGTTAACAACTTTTTGTTAATTCTGTTACCATCACTAATTATGCTAATCACATTGTATTGAGCTTCTACAAGTCTTTTCAACAAGCTTTTTAAAATGTTACATAGATTTTCAGCAGTTAGATTCTTTGCAGGAATTAGGGCTGCTACATCTTTGTTGGATGAAAGCAAAGATGAGATCATGACACAGTGAAGCGACGTAGCTGTTGCACCTTTATCTGTTGCTCCTGATAATTTTGAGTTTTTGTAGGTGATGCAAGGCTTTATGTGGATTTCATCAAGCAAAATATTAACATGTAATTCTTTTGGATTCAGGTATTTTACTTTTATTGCCAAATTTATATGAATTTGATTCACTGCTTTCACTCATAACACTAGACAATTGACAAAGATGCTGACTGCTGGGTAAAATAAGCATGTTGTTTCTGACATGCTCATAAATAGCTGATGATTTGATTAACAAAGTATAAGCAGATACAATTAGTGAAGAAAAAAACCTTTGCTTGTTTGTGGTTTCAATTGAAAGTTTTAGTTGTTCAACTAAAAAAGTGTGAATATCTTTATTGGCTTCAGTAGAAATATTTAAAATAATTTTACTCGCATGTTCAACCAATGACCTGTCACTCACTACAGTAGAAAATTTTCCAGTGTCTTGATTGTTGTGCAGTCGAGCAAGAAGATTTTCTAACTGGCTCCAATGCTCCAAACAAGCATTTCTTAACTATAGCCATTTAAGGTCGTCAAAATCAAGCTTAATGTCTTGAAACCATACATCTAAATTCATTGATTTGTGCACATAAACAGAAAATTTAAGGAAGGCGGAACGTTTGATTATTGGAAATGAAATGTGATATAGAAGCACATAATCATTATTTTTTTAAGCAATAGCAAAATGTCAAAATTCTAGCAGATGCTTATCTAATCCTTCAAGAAATGATTCATATGAAGTAATTTTGTTGGTGTTAAGCCATTGTTCTTGCACAATTTCATGGTATTCCTCATTTCGTTTGTGATGTTTTGATGGGCTGGAACATCTTACAGAGGTAGTTGAAGCTGACAAGTAAGAACATAAGTTTGGAAAAATGCAAGGAAAAGCATCTTTTTGAAGCGCAAATTTTTTTTGTGGTATCTTAACATCTGGATCACCATTTTTTCTAGGTAGAATGTCATATTTAATAATATCACATTCTTGAAAATGTTTGATACAAACAACTGTATATTTCGACATGCTAAGTCCTTCTCATGGTATTTTTCTTAACCATTTTCCTGTTAAGTTTTATCAGTAGGAAACTTGAAGCAAGTAACATAACTTTTCTTAGAATTACTATCATAATTTGATTTACATTTAGGAACACAACATTTATTAACCATCACACTTCTTTGCTAAATTAAAAGACCAAGTAATATAAAAGGTAATAACAATCAAACTGAAACAAACTGTACATTATGAAAGATTGATTACATGTAAGAGATTAATCAAGCTTACCTTAAGTTAAAAGCAAAAAATGTTAAATGGGCTACTGATTAAATGGACCACAGTAGTTGCACAAAATCATAATTTTACTGAAGAAGAGAGACTTGCTTTTTAAAAATATATATGTATATATATCTAATTGAAAATAATATATAGTTTTGGTTCAAAGGCTTGTCAGGTGACCTTCCCCTTAGTGTGAATAAAATGATATTTGAATCCTGCAAATTTTTGTCGTCATTATACATATATATTTGTTATTGATGCTGTCACTGTAGCTTACATTTAAAATATTGTTGACTATTAAGATGCATGTATGACAAAAAATCAAAAAGTCTTACAATATCAGGCAACTCAAAGGGCAAGACAGACTTATAACAAAAGAGCTAAAATTACCAACTGCAAAAAGCCAATGTAATAGTAGGGTGGAGTGAAAAAAAAATTTAAAAAAAGTGTAGTTCTTAAATCTTGCCAAATAGGCTAAAACTTCAAAAAAAATTGGTTTTGGCGAGTTGCTACCTTTGGGGGGCTAGCAACCCCCCAAAATGTGTTTTTGTGGGTAAAATTGACAAAAAATGTCGTAACTCGGTAACCGCTTATCGTAGAGGCATGATTTATGGCTCAAAATTTGCAGAATCATCATGTTTCTATATGTGCTAAGAGAAAGTTTTTGTCTATTTCCACAAGAAAAAAAGTTATAATCGATAAACCGTTTTTTATGCTCAATACTCGAAAATTGCGCTGTATGGAAATAAGTTTGATCTAACATTTGAAATGATATATGTCTAACTGATAAGGACTAATTATGACAATCACAATATAAGGACTAATTATGACAATCACAATATTAACAAGATGATTTGGGATAACTTTGGTCACCAGACAAAGTACCTAAATAGGCCTACTCATAAGGTACAGAATGTGCTAGCTTTACTGCCCATAAAATGTTTAGTATTTCAGTAATTTAAAGAAAATCTGTTACATCTCATTACTTTCGAACTGTTGATGCTGATATTGGGTTGTTTTGCCTAAGGAGTGAGAGAAAAATAAGAAAGCAAGTTAGAATACACCAAATACCCTATGCAAAATGAAGCGCATCAGAATTGCACTTTAGTGTCAAATTTTTTCAAAAGTTTTCGAGATTTAATCTTCTGGCAAATCAACCCATCTCTTTGCTCAAATCCTTCAACTTGTGCTGCGGCCTCTGTTACCATTTTGACATGGCGCTCTACAAATTGGTTGTGACATGGGTGGTCGAGCTGCAGTGGTCTTATCTGGCATTGTTCAATATCTAAATCAGTTAAATGTTCAATTACCGGAGGCTGCTGATGGCAAGATGTTAAATTCACCATCTTGTAGTACGAGTTCACTGTTAGATCCAGTGTGGGCGGTTCAAACAGCCATACAGTTGAGGCGGTATCATAATATTTTGCTCCTTCCAAAGAATATTCTTCACTGCGACTGTCAACCAAGTCATGATTATCAAATAAAACCGTTGATGGCAAGTTTCCACGAATCGAAAGCACTTTGTTCACTCCTCGCATTCATATCTCCTCATCGTTGTCACCCAACATGACGATCAAGACATTTTCCTGGTGTGCGAAAAATGCATTTCGTTGCACAACTTTCAGAGCAGTTTTCCGAACAGCTTTGTCAGGCACCTGAAGAATTCGTTAAACCAAGTTGAAAAAATTTCTAGATCCACAAGTTAGTTGACTATTTAACTTAATTTCAAACCAACTTGGAAAGTAAACTTGAAGACAAAACTTCGTCAGAGTTTCCAAGTTTGAGGAGGGTTCATCCACCGAAACATAATATCTGAGGATTCGACAGCCCAGAGTTAGCCAGCATGAATGCACAATGGGACCTACTTTTAAATATTGCAAGTCGCTGTCGACAACTCCCATGATTATTGCTGAACATATCTTGTAAGCATAGTGTTGATCAGTACTCAGATCATTAACAACTGATTCTGGCAACTGTACAAACTGAGGGTTTGAAATTGACTTAAAATTAGCAGCAACCGGCCAACTTGAAACATCTCCAGTTAAACACTTCCCAATTGGTCCTGAAAATGTGTCAGGACTATTAGTGGTTCCATCAAGCATAGTAAAGACATGGTGCAAGGGTAGTTCATTGGTATGTAGTAGGCAAATTACCCATTGTAGTGGCTTGTTCAATAGTTCTTCCAACTTACGAATGCAACCATTGAACTTGCCTGTCATTGCTGCAGTTCCATCAGTGCCAACTACTGTAAGCTTGTCATGTAATTCGGTGTTGGCAATGGTGTTGAAGATCTTTTGTGCTATGGTTCTTCCTTTGCCATCCTCTGTGGAAAAATGAGAAAGATAGTATTCACCAGGCTGCCCAACCATTGTATAGTGATCTTCAAGTTGCACAGACCTGTAAAACTTGTCATTTGGCCCTTGCATGGTGACCTGTGTTGCATCTTTGCGCCCATCAAAGTATATGACATTCACTAACTTGAAATTTTCTTGCTCCTTTTTCCTAATTTCAGCACGGCATTGTTCTCGCTCTCTTTGAAGCTTGCTACGATCAATAACGTATGTCTTGTCATCATCAGTAATTAGACCCAAATCTTGCATCACACTATTAGCGATCGCAGCAGCAGCTCTTTCGGATATCTGAAAACGCTCACTCATCCTTGCAAGGTTTGACCAAATCATTCGATTCTGATTTTCATATGGCATTGATTGAGAAACAAATTCAGAAGCAGCAGAAGATTGCGTTTGGTCTGTGTTGGTTGAACTAGAATCTGACAGATAATCCAAAGCTGACTCAGGCACTGATGTAACTGATGTAATGGAAGAACGTGTTGGTGGTTCTGGATGAGGTTGTAAGGGTTGAGAGCACCTCAAAAACTGTATGTCAGCTGACGTTGAAGGAACCACAGCATCCACACATTTTCCAACTCGCTTACTAGTTTGATCTTTATAAAAAGCATAATCATCATCTGTCATTTTCAAACCATGTTGTTTCTCCAAAATTCTGCGCTGCTTATCGTCAGCACAAAAAACATCAAATATTTCACCAATAGTTGACATAAACTCTTTTTCCTTTTGTAAAAATGCTTCTCCTCGTTTTTTCTTTGACCAGCGATCAAGTGCAATGAAACAATTCACAAAACTTTGAACTTTTTTTGAAATGGTGTACAGATGAATGGGATATACGTTGCACCATACCCATCTGTCATAAATTTCTCTGGCAATGTCATTTGCAGCATTGAAGGTTCGAAAGTTTTTCAAATAAAGAATGCATTCTATTACATGTCGCTTGGTAGGCAATACACCTGGTGGAAAACTATCACGGGTAGAGAAAGTGTGTCCACTGTAAAATCTTCTTTACAGAAGTTGAACTCCGTCTTTTCATGTTTTACTACTTCGCAGTTTGGCCAAAGCTTTGATTTACACAATTACTTAACAATATACCTGCAAAAAATAATAATAACTTTTCAGATAACGGTTTACAATTTAAATCTCCTTTTCAGATAACTATTAGTTAAGTACAAACAAACAAACTTATTAAACAGTTTTTCTATCATAACTTTTTTTTTAGATGAAATAGACAAAAACTTTCTCTTAGCACATATAGAAACATGATGATTCTGCAAATTTTGAGCCATAAATCATGCCTCTATGATAAGCGGTTACTGAGTTACTACATTTTTAGAAATTTTACCCCTCAAAACACATTTTGGGGGGTTGCTAGCCCCCCAAAGGTAGCAACTCGCCAAAACCAATTTTTTTCGTAGATTTTACCTGTTTGGCAGGTTTTTAGAACTACACTTTTTTCAATTTCAAAAAAAAAATTATTTTCACTCCACCCTAATGTAATAGTTTGGAACAGTTGCCCTGTCTGCAGTCCTGACAGACTCATTATATTTATGTAAAATAAAATTGATTTCTTGAGTAACTAAATTAAAACAAACCAAAAAAACATGAAAAAATCAAGATTGTATTAGTTTTAACATAAGTAAAGCTCTTATCAAGTTGATCAACTTTATAAAAAAGCTTATATAAATTTTAGTTTAGTTATTTTCAGTTTGTTATAAGCTATTTAATGAATCACAAAAATTTTTCGCTAACTTCTTTCTTCAAGCACATGTATATAAACCTACAATAAATTGATAAACCCATTGTTTGTCAGTGTCCATACTACAGATAGTTCTACTTTATTTATAGTTTAAATTAGACTTCAGTTGTTCAAGTTTATTAAAACTGCTGTAACTTCAGGTTTAGAGGCTACCTATAACAATATTACTTATTAAATTTTGCTAAAGTAAACTGTCATTGTCAAAGAATCTTTTTTGTAAACCAGCAGTTGCTATTCATCAGCTTTGTTCATGACATCACCACAGAAAAATTGACTATGCTTCCAGGCCTGTAGTTAAAGATAGCCTTGGTCTTACTTAAGTTCTTGAGTTGAAACTGTTAATTGAAGAGAACTCATTACCAGATGATGCTGCAAGAATTAAAGCACAATTAGATGAACATTAAACATACACTACATAAAGAATAACTACACTGCAAGATAATACAAAATAAACTCTGTTAATGGTAATCATTCTTGATTACTGAACAATGCAAATGAATAACAAAGGCAAAGCAATAAAACAAATTACAGTCCTTTGACACAGAGTTTGATTCCATAATACAACAGGTCTCAATATATGATTCAGAGTTGATTGTTTTTCCCCTTATTAAGAAATCAACAAGAATAACTCCTTGGGCATCCCAGAAGATAGTGAGCATGATTTTTCCAGCTGACTTTTGTGCCTTGAACGTTTTTGGTTTTGAAAATTTTGTATGGCATCATTTTATTGGATTGCATTTTGGGTTCTGATTCATAATGATATATCCAAGTTTTCATTACTGGTTATTAGCATGTCAAACAATGTGTTGTCTCTTTCAATGAGTCAATGAAGTTCTGTGGAGCAGTTAACCCTTTCAGCTTTATGCTCATCTGCCAGCTGTCTAGGGACACAGCAGCCAAACATTTCTGAAAAACCAAGAAAATTAACAATGTTTTGAGCACTACCATGGCTTACTCCAAGTTCTGATGCCAACTCATCAAGGTTATGTGCCCATCAGTTCTAATTAATGTGTCCACTTTTGTTTTATTAGCTGGGTTAATAGAAGTTGATGGGCAGCCAGAACAAGGCATGTCTCTTAAGATTGCATTTCCCAATTTTTTGGAATTTTCAAAATTCTTAATTAGACATTTGGCGATCTACACAAATTGCTATAGTCCAAGGTTTCATCTCTGTTAACAGCTTGCAATCTCTTGTAAATGTTAATAGGAGTTTCTCCTTTAGCAGCAAGAAATTCAATTGCTGCCTGTTGCTTCATACAGACTTCTAATGGGGTTGCCAATTTACAGTAGGCTCAGCTAATATATGCTTACTTACATTCAAAACACAGGAAACACTTGAATCTCACAAGTATAAAACGCTTTAATATCTATATCAAATTTCATAAGGAGTTATCAAAAAACCTGTTTCCTGTAAAAAAAAATTGCATTATTATTTTTGACTTCACCTCATTTACAATAATTATAAATGTGAGATATTTTTAGCTATTAATGATAGTGTTGTGTTTTTAAACTTTAAAATATTTGAGCTGTTATAATTCTTTTTGTTTCCTGTGTTTTTAGTTTTTCGTTAAAAATCAAGTTTGGGATACTTTTTGTGAAAATTTGCTACTTTTTTATTGACTTGGACCACAAAAGCAATCTGTAAAAGAATTTAGCCAAAGAAACTTAAGTTTTTAAAATATTTTAAAATTATTTTAAAATAAGAACATACAAATGTAGCATATCAACAATTCAACATTACAAAATTATTTTATGTTTCTTCTTCTGTACAAAAGCATGCTAGACTGCACACTGGCAATCTCAATTACATTGTGTTAATATGTAATTTCCATTTGCATGGTACCTTGTTTCAAACTTTAATTCAGTTGCAGAATTAAAAAAAAGCAATTTGATTATAATTTTCTTTAATGACAATTAAAATTTTTGTAAAAAAAACTATACAATTTCTGGATAAGCAATAAACAGTTTTGATTTAACATGTGGGTTTGTAAACTGAGCAATAAAGCACCAAAAATCTGATTTTATTATATGATGGTGGACAGAAGTAATATGGTTTGAGTTTATTATATGATGAAGTGATATGGTAATTTAGTCAAAGAGACTTAAGGTTTTTTTTTAAATTAAAAATTATTTTAAAATAAGAACATTTGAATAAATCATATCAACATTACAAAATTAGGTTACGTTTCTTCTTTTGTACCAAAATTCTGTTCTTTCTGTACCATGGCTGCACAGTGGCAATCTCAATAACATTGTGTTAATACAAAATTGGCATTTGCTTGATACTATCAGAAGCAACTGCATTATAACTGCATTAACAATAATTGTAATGGTAACATTGCCCAATTGGTTCAACAAAGAAATCCCATGTGACCAATGTTCTTTGTAATTTTTAGCTGTATGTGTGTGCATGCAGAAATTTGTTGGTGTGTGAACTTTGCTTTTTTTTGCAAATTATGTCCAACCTCTGTGTGGTGGGCAAAGCTTATATTATTGCCTCTATCAAGAGTGTTTCATATGACAATATTCTCAAACTTAACATAAATACCTATGTATTTAATAGTTATCTGATTAAAAATAAGAAATAAAAATTGAAAAAATAACTAATGGCTGATTACCTTTATTTAGGCTGTTATTTTTCTCTTTTGTTTTTAGCTTTCAGTTACTCTTGATATACGCTATCTAAATCAAGGGTGCAGAGCTAGCAATAAAATCTATGACTTTGGCTCCAGCTCCAGCTTTTTAAAATGACTGGCCCCAGCTCCAGTTACAGCATTTTAAAATGATTGGCTCCAGCTCAAAGTTTGCTCTAGATTTTTTAAAAATAATTGACTCAAACTCATATATGGTCCAATTCAATCCAACTCATACAAAGCTGGAACTTAAGCTGGTGCAATTTTACTGGTTTCAAACTTTTCAAAATATCAGGCTCCATCTCCAACCTTATTAAATAATTGCCTCCAGCTTCAACCTTTTAAAAATATCTAGCTCCAGCTCAAGCTCCAGCTCCACCTTTTTTTAAAATATGTGACTCTGGCTCCAGCTCCAGACCCTAAAATTTTTTCCCACTTTAGGCTCCAGCTCACCCCGGATCTAAATTGATTGAACTTTTATTTCAGTAAAAATAAAAAAAAGAACAAACATATGTGTAGACAAGGGCCAAAGCTGGTTACTGTCTTGAAAATTTTGAAGAAAAACTTAGTTTCTTAAAAAAAACAAATAAAACATTGCTATTATAATTTAATAAAGAAAAAAATTCAAAAGCCTTCTCTGTTTTTTTGCAATAAAATTCTTCTCTTTAACAAACCCAGATTTTCACTGGCCAAAAGTTAAACTTGTTTATAAAAAAGAACCTAGACCAAGAATGTCCAATGTGCAGCCCACTGCTCACTCAAATTTTTTAGTTTTATTTTCATAACTGTTTTGAATTTGATGTCACTGCTGTCAGAGTAACATATAGGGAGACAAAATGAAACAACAGTTAATTGTTGCATGGAGTGCGTCTAATGAACTGATTCATAAAAGCTTTTGTGGGCACAGGTTTATAAGAAAGATGCTTGCTCAAAGCATCTTTTTCAGTATTATCATTTTTTGTGATTAAATTAATATTAAATGTGTTGTTTCCCAATATTTTTTAAATATCAAGTCATAGTTGGAAAGATTACTATCTTTTCTATCTCTAAAGTCTTTTCTATCTCTAAAGTCCAAATCTCTAAAGTTTACTAACTTGGACCAATGCAAAGTGATTTGGAATAAAATTACAGTAGTAGGCAGTAACAGCAATGCTGCTTGTGGTAAAAAAGGGAATTGTGCAGATTTATTATGAGGGTGAAAAAAGGATCAGACATTTTTAGAGATTGTAGGTCCAGTCTAGGAATTCAACTTATGGTCAGTATCCATGGTTGCACCGTTAACCAAAGAAAGTGTTGCTACTTGTTGGCAAAGCTCAGCTGGCTGAGTGCCTGAAAGTATTGATTGGTGGTTAATTGGAGTAGGACACAGACATCCAGTGACAATGCACGACACTGTCTATGAAACAAGTGTGAGTACTGCATCACCAGATTGGTGTGCAGTACATAGCTTTCAAGTATACCAGAAATATGGTAGCGGTTTGTAGTGTTTGGCCCCATCCTGAGCCTGGAAATTGCCTCAGCAGTGTGATGCACTAATGTAGTTTTTTGCTCAATGCCACGAGATGGTGATGGAACGTGAGCGATCTGTCCACAAAATAAGTGGGCTGTCAAAATGGTAAAGTTGTATTATTTTTGTAAGCATTTAGCTCAAATGTGTCCTCTTTGTTGTTTAAATGAAAAACTGCTGTCATTGTCTTAGTATGACTAAGCTTCAGTTTCCAAGTCTAAAGCACTAAAAGTTTAGTCATATTTTGACTTAAAGTTTTTTGAAAGGCCTTTCAGTTTCCAGAGGAGTGCAACAATGCTAGGTGGTGTGCATATGTAAACTTTTTGGAAATTGTGGAGGGCAGATGTAGACATAAATACATATAAAGAAGTTAAAAAAGAAGGGAGCCAAGACCGATCCCTGAGGAATGCTGTTTTTCAGACGGCGTAGCCTGTTTTGCTCACTGTCACCAGTAGTAAGCTGAAATTTCGGTTTTGGAGTAGCTCCATAATCATTCTGAACATGTGTGCTTATCCGACAAAAATCTCAGCAGCTTTTTGGTAAGGCTGGTATCAGACAGTATTATACACTGCTGTCGAAAATTGACCAAAAATTCCTTGATGTTTTCTGTCGACAGAATGACTTATCCACGGTTTATTTTTTGTCTCGAAACCCAGCCTGCTCTTAGGAAGCAGTTGGTTCAACATATAGATAAGCCTCTCAAGGATCATGTAGTCAATAATTCTTTCAAGGTCAATAAGGTCTCTCAAGGTCAATAATTCTTTAAGTCTCCTACTGGCTTTATCGGCTTTGGGATCGCGACCATAAGTGCTTTCTCTAGATTGTGGAAATTTTGAGTCGATACAAACAGGAAAAAAAGAAACTCATGTAACTGGGACTTCATAGCAGCTCTAGCATGGACACTTTTAATACTAATTATGTAATGAGTTTAGTAGTTTTATATTTTACTTTGTCATAAACTTAACTGGGGAATTCAAAAGTACCAATTGAACTACGTAACTCAAATACTTGCGCTGTAGTAAAGCAGTCTCTATTTTTTCGTTTATTCTGGCTCAAGAAGTAGTTTGCGACGAGACTGAAGTTTTCTAATACAGTTAGCTCCAACTAATTTTTAATTAATTCCTTAGAAAACTTTTCTCTGCAGACAGACAGAAATCACTGTCTCACTACAAAAAATATATTTGCAAATTCAAAAACTTGATCAATTCACGAAAAACTTGGCTTCCAAGTTTCACCTAAATTTAAAAACATTTTAACACCACAACTGCAAATAATCGCTTTAACAACTGTGTGCTAGTGAGCTATAAGACCGAAATAGCGCCCCAATGACTAACTAATAATCTTAATATTTTGTCCACTATACAAAAGCTTAATAATTCTATCTCTCTGTAGAAAAGACACACGAGCACAAACTGCTTACTGCAATGCAACAACTCAAATTACTTATTGGAATCTCACATGGAATCTAAAATGAAATAAAAACCAAACGCATGCTCATATAAGATCACGTTACGTGGCCCCGGATTACAAGCGAATTTTCTGGAATAACGTTAAGCTTTTAATAGTGTTTTATTTCAGATCCCACTTTACAACAGCTTAATCAGAGACACACCAGCAAACAATTACATAACGTCACATTAACTAGAACATTCCGAAAGACAAAATAGCGCTCTAGATACAAGAGACAAAAGAGAAAAAGTGCTAATGCGTTTAGAATTAAAACAAACAATTATGCTTATAAAACAATCTGCAAATAAATTAAATTAAGTGGAGTTTTACCGACTACGAAGTCTATTAATATGAAAAAAATTACCACATACTAAAATATAAAACTACTGAAAAAGAAAATTAACTATGCTGTTAAGATTAAAGTGTCAATGAAGTGTGACACACACTTAGATTCCTAATTAGTTAATCAATTTTAAGTTAATATTTTAATACTTGTTGTTCGGTCATTTGGCATCTAATACAGAAAAGAAAAAATTTTATTCACATGTAATTTTGCTTCCTGCTGAATGTATTTAATTTTGCAATTTGGCATGTTATGAAAAAAGGTTGGAGATCCTTAATCAAGACCATTTTCAAGAACTCAGATCTGGGTTTAAAAACCCAGCAGTGGCAGTCCTTGGTTTATAACTATCATCAATTCGGTTTTAATTCGGTTTTATCCCCAGTGACTGGAGGTGGCCTGATGCACCCCACTACTTCTGCAACTCTTACACCTTCTCTCCACTTACATCGATCTGCCGCATCTTCTTTCTTTAAACCATAGGTCGGCAACCTGTGGCTCTTTCATCTTTTTGTTTCGGCTCTTTGTGGCTATTAAAAAATGAAGGGTAACTTACCCTTAAAATTACTATTAAGTGTAAAACTAATAAAGGTTTGTTGCTGCTTTAGCAAGCGCTTAATAAGTTTGTGATTCATTGTTTCTGCTATTTTATTTCTTTTTAGTTGATAAAATACGATAGTAATACCGCTCGAAGTAATTTCAGCTAATTGGCGAAAACTCAAAAAAGCCATTAATATGCCATATACTCTGATTGTGACGTGATAATTAGTGGATGACATAGTCCACTAACATAGTTTCTAGCAGTCTACTAGCAGCGGTTAGAGAAGACGCACGCTGCAAAACTGCTCTGTAAATAAGTGTAACAAAGAAAGCAGCTATTATTGCCCGTCTACTTCCAGCATGGTAAGCCATTCACTGATGGAGAATATATAAAAAATTTATTCATTAAGATATCTGAACATTTATTCACGGAATTTAAAAGCAAGAGTGAAATCGTACCAAAAATTCGTGACATGTCACTCTCTGCAAAAACTGTTAAAGATAGAACCTCTAGAATGGAAGAAGACATCATTAGAATATAGATTTCGAAGTAGTGTACTCTATTGCCTGTGATGAGTCTAAAGACAAAAGTGATATTGAACAAATAGCACTATTTTGCCAATACGTAAACTCTGCTGGGCTAAAAGAAGAGATAGTTGAGTTGGTACCACTGGAAAACCGAACACGTGGAGAAGACATTTGTAAGGCTGCCTTGGAATGTTTAAGAGCAAAAGGCATAAATACAACCCACCTGGTGTCAGTAGCTACTGATGGGGCACCTAGCATGACAGGTGCGCAAAAGGGTTTTGTAGCTTTACTGCAAAAGTCTTTGGACTGAAAGATGCTGACTTTTCATTGCATCTTATATCAAGAGGCACTGTGTGCTCAAACGTTTTCCCCAGAATGCTCGCAAGTAATGAATGTTGCCATTCAATTTATCAATAAAATAATGGCAAAAGCTTTAAATCACCGTCAATTTGTACGTTATTGGACGAGGTGGATAGCATGTACTCTGATCTCTTGCTGTACAATAAAGTATGGTGGCTGTCCAGAGGGAAGTGTTAAAACGCTTTGTTGTATGTTTGAAAGAAGTGAAAATCTTTTTGGACAGCAAAGGACTTAATTAGCTTCAACTGGAACAGGTGGAATGGCTGAAAAAGCTACACTTTATAGTGGATATGGCAGCGCACTTGAACTCGCTGAACACAGCTTTTCAAGGGAGGGAGAACGCACATCCCTGCACATGTTGGAAGATGTTTTGGCATTTGAGCGAAAGTTCAAGGTTTCTGGTAGATTTACAGAGAGGTACATTATCTCACTTCCCTTGTTTGAGAGAGTTTAACCAACTCACATTGACAGTTATCGACCGATATCTCTGCTTTGTGTCCCCTACAAGATCCTCAAGAGCCTTATCTACACCCGTGTTGAACCATTAATCGATCCACTGCTCCCTAAAAAGCAGGCTGGGTTCCGACGCGGGAAGTCAACCGTAAATCAAGTTGTTCTGCTGACCAGAACATTGAGGATTCTTTTGAGGCTAAAAAGAAGACTGGTGCCGTATTTATCGATCTGCAGCTGCTTATGACACTGTTTGGCACCGTGGCCTTACCTGCAAGCTGCTGAGACTTCTTCCGGATAAGCACATGGTCAGAATGATCATGGAGCTTGTCTGAAACCGAAGTTTCACCCTTACCACCGGTGACAGCAAGCAAAGCAGGCTACGCCGTCTTAAAAACGGCGTTCCTCAGCAATTGGTCTTGGCTCCCCTTCTATATAACATCTATAAGTACGATCTTTTTTCCATGATTTCCAGAAAGTTTGCTTATGCTGATGATTTAGCATTGTTGCACTTATCTGGAAACTGGAAGGACTTGGAGGGGACTTTTAAGCCAAGACATGTCTACATTTTTAGCATATCTCCAGACTTGGAGGTTGAAGCTCAGTCACACTAAGACGGTGACGGCAGTCTTTCACTTAAATAATCGAGAGGCCAAGCGTGAGGTAAAACAACGGTAGACTTTTACCGTTCTGTCCAATCCCTACTTGCGGTAAAATTGGACAGATCGCTCACGTTTCGTCACCATCTAGTGGCATTGCGCAAAAAAACTATCCTTGCACGTCACACTGCTGAGGCGACTCGTGGGCTCGGGATGGGGTGCTGATGCTAAAACATTACGCATAGCCACCTTATCTCTAGTCTACTCAGCAGGTGAGTACTGTGTGCCAGTCTGGTGTCGCAGTGCTCACACTCGCCTCATCGACAGTGTTTTGAATGACGCTTTGCGCATAGTCACTGGATCCCTGCGCCCTCTCCAACAGACCACCTACCTGTACTCTCAGGCATCCAGCCAGCTGAGCTTCGACGACTGGGAGCGACACTCTCCTTGGCTCACCGTGGATCTCTGGACCCCGATCATATTTTGTATGGTCTTTTGAGTGGGTCCTTAGATACTCGCCAAGTGAGACTAAGATCCAGATGCCCGTTTGTGCCAGCTGCGCGGAATCTTTTGACAACCTTGCCAGACTTGGCATCTGCGCTTCTGAATGGACAAATCACAAATGGAAAACCGAATATTATGGAAATGCTTCCAGGCTCCGTGCTTTTGTGCCCGGGACCGTGCCAGGCCTGTTGGGATGGGCTTACCCCGAGCAGCTTGGGTTAAGCTCAACCGCCTGCGGACTGGTGTTGGGCGATTCCATTCGTCCATGCACAAATGGGGTCTCGCTCCTTCACCGAATTGCAATTGTGGCGCCTCTGAGCAAACAGCAGACCATGTTTTAACAGCGTGCCCTATACATCGGGCACCACATGGAGTACGAGGTCTGACGGTTTTGGATGACGAAACTCGATGCTGGCTTATTAACACCACTGGCATCTGATTCAGGCAGTGCAGCAATCTGGGGTAGTAAAAGAATTAACCCTCGGTCCCAGTCCTGTTTGTGTCTGATCTGGAGTGGATACCCTTCAAACGACGACAACGACATTGACGTTACTACAGGGTGACACAAAAAAAACGGTCATCACCAAAAATCGAATAACTTCCAAAATTTTATTTAGATTGACACAAAACTTCAGCTATATTAGGTTAAGCCTGTGTAGCAGACATCTCCAAAGTTTCAAGTCTGTGCTACAAAAACTCTTTGTTTCATTGGGGCACAAAAAATGTGCTCCGAATGAGCTCCCCGGCGCTGCAGGCACATTTGGATCCGGCGGGCAAAGATCTCGATGACCTTCCCGCATTCCTCCCTTGGGACGCTCTTATTGCTACTGTGATTGCTGCCTTTAGGTCAGGGATAATCTGGGGGTTGTTGCCATACACTGTGTCCTTAAGATATCCCCACAGATAAAAATTTGGGGGGTTCAAGTCCGGTGAATGAGGACGACAACGAGCGGTCTGTGACAATCAACACCGAGCGATATGTCCAGGTGCTTGGCAAGTTCTGGACAGCACTTGGTCGTCGGACAGGGGTCGTCAGGGTCCTCCAGTGGTTCCAGCAGGATGCTGCCACCCCCCACACCTCAAACGAGTCATTGGCATGACTACAGCAGCGTTTCCCTGACCGACTGATCAGCCGCGGGTGTGACCCGCAGTGGTCGCCGCATTCACCGGACTTGAACCCCCCCAGATTTTTATCTGTGGGAATACCTTAAGGACACAGTGTATGACAACAACCCCCAGATTATCCCTGACCTGAAGGCAGCAATCACAGTAGCAATAAGAGCGATCCCAAGGGAGGAATGCGGGAAGGTCATCGAGATCTTTGCCCGCCGGATCCAAATGTGCCTGCAGTGCCGGGGAGCTCATTCGGAGCACATTTTTTGAGCGCCAGTGAAACAAAGAGTTTTTGTAGCACAGACTTGAAACTTTGGAGATGTCTGCTACACAGGCTTAACCTAATATAGCTGAAGTTTTGTGTCAATCTAAATAAAATTTTGGAAGTTATTCGATTTTTGGTGATGACCGTTTTTTTTGTGTCACCCTGTATAAATTTGGAATATTTGCAATCTGCAATCATAGCAATGCAAAGTTCTTGGGAGACGCTTCTGTGAGTTCAGAAAAGAAAAGAAGACTTTATCTTTTTCTGCTTCGCCCTTCAGCATCGATTTATCCAAACCAAATATGATAGCATTAGAAGGTGTATGTCAACCTGATTTTGAAGTAGAATTGGCCGTCATAACCAAAAAAGACAAATGGATATCCAAATTTAGACGCCTGACAGCTAACCTTCAAGATGTAGCCCGTCAGAAGGCCGATCTTGCTCAGGTCACAATTGGAGTAAAATTGAAGACCTCCCAAAACCGGACCAATTGATTTTCGAAACATAGAATGCTCTTTCCAATGTGTATGCAAACATGAAAAAGTATTCACATGCAATCTTGTCGATCTTTGGATCCACATACATATGTGAGCAAATTTTCTCCAACATGAACTACATTAGAAACACCGAAGATTGTAAGGAATAAAATTGGGGGAGCCGTGTCAATTTTTCAAATCAAATGAGAGAAACAAAAAATTGTGCACTAAAGTTGACAATTTTTTATTAGGTTAACTATTTATTATTAGCGCCCTAATAAAAAATAGTCAACTTTAGTGCACAATTTTTGTTTCTCTTATTACATTGAAAACAGATATTGCACACCTCTCACAGATAACAGCTTACTATCCTGTGTGAAGATGAAGATGACATCCTACATGCTTTGCGCGCTGATGCAAAAGCAAAAATCGCATTAAGTAAGTCTGATTGCTTTAACTGCTTTTATAAATGCGACACAAGACAGTTCTTTTATTAAAACCAAATAAATAAAAATAATGAACAGTGTTGTTTTCTTTTTATTGTGAAAATGGTTTTGCGGCTCCCAGTGGCTTTTGTTTTAAGGGATATGGGTTAAAATGGCTCTTTAAGTGCAAAAGGTTGCCTAACCCTGCCTTAAACCAATCAATCCTTCTTATGTTTCCTTCAACTTGTTTTCTCCATTTCACCTTCGGTTGGCTCTGTTTACGTTTCCATCTACTTCATATACCATTGCTTTATCAAAACATCTTCAGGTCGTATGACTATACCACCTCACACCGTTCGCCCTTGCCACCAGCCTATAATCCCAACATATGCATCAGCTCCTTTGTATTCCTCTGTCCACCAACTTTACACCGGACATCGTCTTCATCATAGATCTTTCTACTCTTCTCATAATAGCTACTTTATTTCCTCTCAAACATCCTATTTCACTTCCATATAGCATAGCTGATCTTACATAGAACTTATATATCTTTCTTTTTCTCTGTTACTGCAGCTTCATATCTGCAGCTTCACATCTTCCACTGCCATTCAACCTATTGCCAAGATAGCCAAATCTCTTTACAGTTTCCACTTTTATTTCTATCTCTATATTTATCCTCCTGGCTTGCAGAAAAGCGCCGGAGGCGCTATACATAGGGCAAGCAACTTACCCGACCTGCTTCCGGAGATGCCAAGATATTACTGTCCGTTTGAAATTGAATAGAGATATGGCTTTAATTTAGAACTGCTTGCAAAGACCACCAAGCAGGGGAAAGTGCCGTAAAGTGTCTTTTCCAAGGACACAAAAAATGGCGCGAGTAGGTTTTGAATCGAGACCGTATCGATTAGGATCCCGGCGCTTTAACCACGCTAATCACCACTTCCTCACACATTACCACCTGCTGTGCTTCTCCCCCACCATTTGTTTCTTTATTGCAGTTACTACAAACAAAAAAATTTTGCTGTACTTGGAGTTGTTTTCCACTTAGAACACCTTCCGCAATTTATTGGTCACATTTTGTTCATAGCACTGAGTTGACAGTCACCCTTTTGCCGCATATTCCACATGGATCTTATTCTACTTTGTATGTTTTCACCTTCTGACCCACACACCATCACCTTTGTCTTTTTAAGATTCACCTTCAGTATCTTGCTCTCCAATGCACTTTTCTATTTTAGAAACCTTTCCTTCAGACTCTCCATCGTTTCACTTATCAGTGCCGAGTCGTCTGCGCACAAAACCTCTTTGATTAAGCCTTCTCTTGCATTCTCTGTCAAAACATCCACCACAATTGCAAACAACAAAGGTGACAAAACAGATCCCTGATGTACACTAACTGCTACAAAAAATTCATCTGAGATTTGATATCCAACTTTAACTTTAGTCTTTGATCCCTCATGCAGAATCATCTCTGCTTTCACCAAGATCTCTGGTAGTCCTTTTTTTCTTAGTGCTCTTTGCATTACTCTCCTTGGAAGTCTGTCAAAGACCTTCTCTAAATCGACAAAACACAAATACAACATTTTATTCTCTTCCATATATTTCCCTTCTCACTATAAAGAGAACATCTGTTGTCCCTCTACCTGGCATAAAGCCAAATTGCACATCATCTATCTCCTGCAGTGCTCTTAACCTTTGCTCCAATACCCTTTCAACGATTTTCATTTCATGTTCCAATAACTTCACTCCTCTATATGCACCGCAGTTCGTCACATCTCCTTTTTCTTTGTAGATTGGCACCATCACACTAGTCTTTCAATCGTTGGGCATTCCTTTCCCATCAAGTAGTCCCTGACAAAGTTTCGTCATTGCATCATTCTCACTTGCATTTATCACTTCCATGCCCACCTCCGAAAGGTCAGATGCTTTCCTAATTTCATTTTCTTCATTAAACTTGTTATTTCCTGCAAGGAAACCTGTTTCACTGGACCTTCCAAAATACCAATCTCAGTCATTTGATCCCATGCATTCTCTTTATTTATCAACTTTTCCATATGTTTAGTCCAAACTTTCAATCTTTCTCGCTAAACACAAATCTGATATAGTTTATTCTCGTTAAGTCGGACCCGGATATCGGATAAGCGGGACCATAACTGAAGAAAAAAAAGAAAAAATTCCAAGATTGTGAAAAAAATGTTTGGCCTAAAATCCTTAAAATTGGCAGTTTTCTTCGACCCGGATCTTAGCGGCCGTTTTCTTTGACGGCGATACTTTGTTTTTTACATGCTTGATAGGCCTACTTGCGATTCTTTAATTGTTCGTATGTTTATTCTTTAATAAATGGTATAGTACATAGTAAAAAAAATGTACGGTTTTGCAGTGCTTTCTTTAATTCCCCGAAATAAATAAAAAGATAAACAAATCTGATTTTTTTTACATGTTATAAAAGTAAATTTAGTAAAACAAAATAGCCTATAACCTGGAATTTTCGTCTAAATTTCATTTCCTTGTGCATGTTTATAGGCTATGTCCTATAGGCCTTCGTTTAAGTCGGACAGCCTTCCCCCGAGCTGTCCGACTTAACCAGGGTAAACTGTATTTATTCCTTTCAAAAATCGCCCACCCTTTACATCTTGTCTTTCTTTTTTTAAAAACTTTACAAGCTTAAACACATTGTTTGGTTTGTCACATAAATCATTCATCTCTTGCTCAGCCTCTCTCCTCATTGCTCTACTCACAATTTTTCTTGTTTGATTTCTCTCTTGTAATTATTTTTATTCTCTTCTGACCGGATCTTGTACATTTCACTAAATGCGTTCTTTTTTCTCTTTACTACTTTTTGCACTTCTTCATTCCATCACCATATGTTTTTTCGCTTTTTTGTTTTATCTTTCCACAAAGTTCTTCACAAGCCTCTAAAACCCCACCTACCCTCACAATACACCTCACAAAATTTTGGCTTCAGTATTAACTAATTCTTTCACTTTAACATTTAGCATTAAATTTTTCTCTTGTTTCTTTTTTTTAAATTTCCATACGCTCCATTGCATTTTCCGTTTCATTTCTATGCGCTTAAACAGGTTATCAAAGGTATCATTAACTTGTTTTCCTTTCTTCCACCTGTTTCTACCTGTTTTCCTTTTTTCCAGGTTTTTCTTTCTTCACATCAACAATCACTAACGATGACTAACCTGTGTTGCAGTTTCCAAGGAATCAGTTTGACATCTTTTAAAAACTTTCTTCTTTCTTTTTCCACCAAAACAAAATCAATCTCAGTTTCATTGCCATCTGAACTATATATCACCTTTTTTTTCCTTTTTAAACAATGTATTCCTCACACATATATTCTTCTGATATCAGAATTCCAACAGCAATCTACCTTCCGAATTTTGCTCCCCAATTTTTATTTCCTCCATGTACACCCTCAAATCCATCCATCTTTTTTCCAACATCACCATTAAAGTCTCCACTCCCCAAAGTCAATTCTTTTCTACCTTTGATAACCCATTCATGAATCATTTCATTATAAAATTTATCCTTTTGTACATCTGGTTTTCCACTTTGGGATGCATACACACATGTCACCCGTATCATTTCTTCCCCAACTATAAGGCATATTGTCATTATTTTATCACTTCTTCTATGTATCTCAACAACACTCTCACACAGCTCCTCCTTGATCAATGTTCCAACACCACCCTTTCCAGTATTATTTTCCAATCACCATAAATTGTATTTTCCTTCCACTACAGTAAAACGGGCTTCTTGGCCCCGCCATCGCACCTCTTGTAGACCACAAATATCCACCTTCCCCTTCCACAATTCTACTGCCACTTCTGTCCCTTTACCACAATTACTCTTGATGTTCCAGGTTCCAAGTCTAATTCTAATCTGAATTTTTTTCTTGTTTGTAAATTTATACTCAGAGAGTTTTTGCACCCTCTGCTCATTTAAGGGCTGCTGGGGACTGGGGGCATTTTATTAGGTTGCATTTTCATAAGTTTTTGGAGCAAATTTTTATTGCTTACGTGCCCTTGCTGACACCAACCACAGTTCTCTGCTGTGCACAAACCCTTTGCATAAAAAGACAGTAGGCTACCTGCTAGGCAACAGATTGATCCATTTAATCCATAGTTGAAACTCTGGCAGGTGCTCCGACTCGGCAGTCAGAATTAGCCTGGGAGTAATGGGAATTAAAGGGTAACTCCACTTTCCCTATAACTTCAGAAATCCTGGACTGACGCCTTCCCTTCGGATGTAGTTTAATGTTATACCCAAGACTCGATTGCAAATCCTATTGCAAAATAAAAATTCAGAAACGTCGTCATGCTGTAACTTGCAGTATGTTTGTTTTTAAACAATCTTGCTAGAAGATTGCCAAATATTTTTAAAATGCCATTTTTAAAAGATTTTTTTGTATACTTAAGATTTGTTAGTTTAGTATTTCTTTTACCATCTTTGAAGAGTTTAAGTAAAAAATATCTATTTTTTAATTATCTATTGTTGTTGTTCTTGCCTCTTCTCCAAAGGTATCTTGGAATAGCCACACTTAAGCTCTCAAAAAAGCTAATTTAAATTCCCACTTTTGGATTACCTCTGTTGCTATCAAAAACTTTTTCCACAGACTGATAGTGTTGTGGTGTATTGATATTTGACTCCAGTTAAAGAGGTGTTGGTGTCATGTGTGTGTAATAAGCATAGTGGGCATTGTGGTGTGTAAGTTTTAGGGTTCACTACGTGCAGGTAACTTTCCAGAAGTAATGAATGTTGGCTCTAAGCCGTGCCTGTTTTTTACGCGTATGACGTAGTATTGTTTGCTCTGATAAATGAGTGTCATTGGGCAGTGTTTGCCAAACTTTTTGGGCCACAGACCCCAATTTGCAAATTTTTGTTGGTGGACCCCAATCTTATGTCACATCAATTTTTTTTCCCAATCAACGAGGAAAGATAATACAAACCAAAAACTAAATAGTGCAAAATCCGTTAAAAAAATAAATCGTTATAAGCAGGCATACCATATTTCAGAAGAAGCAAGCTGGGACGCGCGTTAATAGAAAAAAATTCGCCCCTAAAAATAAGTTTTCTCTAAAAAAAAGGTCTTCACTTTGAATCTGCCTTGTATTTCATAGTATGGATTATTTTATTAAATATACAAGCATATATTTGTCAAATTTTATCATATAGTTGCAGACCCCTGTGCAGTCATCACGGACCCAGTTTGGGAAACCCAGTCATAGGGTGTGGCGTTAGTGACTTTGTTGTATTTTCTAGACTGAATTAGTGTAAGGTGATGTAAGTGTTTGAGGTTTTCGTAACATTTCTTGGGTGTTATGTGATGTTTTAAGATGATGATGTTAGTGTGCTCGTGGTTATGAAAGATTCTGGCTTTTATATTTCTAGATGGATTTGAGTAGGTATTAAGATCATGTGAAGGGTATGTTTGTGTTTGAGTCGGTTGTTTAAGTTGATTAGTATGAAGTTTAAGATGGATGTCCATTAAAAGAACCTTGGTTTGATTGTATAAGTGTTGAGTGTTTGTATCTCTTGTGCAACCAGTTAGCAATTCGCAAAGCTGTGTTCTGAATGGTTTGCAGTTTCTTGATGTTGGTGTTTGATATGATGGGGCTCCATATGGTGTTGACATGTTCGAAAATTGGGCAAGTGATAGCTTTGAATGTAAAGACAATTAATTCCTTTTGTTTATCCCATTTGGTAGAAGTGAGTACTTTCAGATGTTGTCGTCGTCGTCGTTTGAAGGGCATCCACTCCAGGCCAGACACAAACAGAACTGGGGCCGAGGGTTTATCCTTTTACTACCCCAGACTGCTGCACTGCCTGGATCAGATGCTGGCAGTGATGTTATTAAGCCAGCATCGAGTTTCGTCATCCAAAACCGTCAGACCTCGTGCTCCATGTGGTGCCCGATGTATGGGGCACATTGTTAGTACATGGTCTGCGGTTTGCTCTGAGGCGCCACACTCGCAATTCGGTGAAGGAGCGAGACCCCATTTGTGCATGGACGAATGGAATCGCCCAACACCAGTCCGCAGGCGGTTGAGCTTAACCCAAGCTGCTCGGGGTAAGCCCATCCCAACTAGGGATGTACCGATACCACATTTTAAGCCGATACCGATACTACTACCGATACCACCATTTAGAGCCGATACCGATACTGCCGATACCATCGATACTTTTTTATCTACCGAGCACCATCAGTAAAAGTTTTTGTAAGTAACACCAAAGAATGTATTTACTAAATCTAGCTTGTTATTGCATTTTGAATTTTTTCCAGGTATACAGTATATCTATTATTACACTAGTCTACACAATTTTGGAAACAAAATAGAAAAGATGTGCCCTTGGCTAACTTTGGGACACTGATTTCAAATCTGATGTTCGTTTTTTTGTATCAGCCTTAATTTTTAAGTAATTTTACACTAACTTTCGCCCAAAGACCTTTAAAATGCTGTATAGCATACACCAACTCTTTGCAGTTTTTAAAAGCTGCATGCACAAATCTGTTGGCTGATAAGTTTTGTAAATCGTCCACAACAACATTCTTTATTAGAACGCAACATTTTACCTACCTATGTGCTGCATCATCCTGTGTTTTGCTCTGTTTGGCATTTCCATGATGCGTTTCCAGGCGTTTCTTTCTACCATGAAGAGTTAAATGCATGGAAAGCATTCTCTAATGTAGTGAAAAACTTCCAGGAAATATAAAATTCCCAAATTTCAGCAAACTTGTTGAAAGCTTATTATAGGCTTTTCATAACTTACGCTGTAACATAAGTGTTAAAGTACATTTCCTGCATAGCCATCTGAAGTATTTTTCAAAAAACTTAGGGGCATTCAGTGAGGAATAGGGTGAAAGATTTCACCAAGATATAAAAGTGATGGAAAAAAGGTATTAGGGAAAATGGAATGTCAGTATGAGAGCAGAGTATTGTTGGGGTTTGATACGTGAATGTTCAGATTCTCGCGTTGAGAATTACTTCTAAGACATCTCTCGTCAATCTAAAAGAAGGAAACTTTTGCAATAAAATTGTATTCAATCCATTTATTTTCTCCTTTGTGCTAAGTATGTGCTTTTGTATTCACAGCTTCACATTAATTAATGCTTTTCAATGTGCAGCACTAAAATTTAAACTTGTATTTTCAGAAAAATTTGACCTGCTACGGCAAAATCGATGGCAGATTTGAAATCAGCATTCTTAAATTAGCTAGAAAGCATAGTTTTTATTCTTGTTTTTGATACTCCAAATTTTGTAGACCTGTGTTATTCATTACAATATTATTACAAATCTGTAAAAGAAATCATTAATTATGTTAGAAATCCAATCCAGTTCCAGGGAGAACAAAAATTTTTTATATTTATACGACAAAAAAAAATTTTATATTTATTTTGTGCTTAAAAAGTATCGGCAGGTATCGGCTATATTTACCGATACCAATACTACTAGCCGATACCACAAAAATAGGCCGATACCACCGATACCGATACTTAAGTATCGGTACATCACTAATCCCAACAGGCCTGGCACTGGTCCCGGGCACAAAAGCACGGAGCCTGGAAGCACTTTCACAGTACTCCGCGTTCCATTTGTGATTCGTCCATTCAGAGGCGCGGATGCCAAGTCTGGCAAGATTGTCCAAGAGATTCCGCGCACCTGGCACAAACGGGCGTCTCGATCTTAGTCTCACTTGGCCAGTATCTGAGGACCCACTTAAAAGACCATGCAAGATATGATCGGGGTCCAGAGATCCACGGTAAGCCAAGGAGAGTGTCGCTCTCATTCGGCGAAGCTCAGCTGGCTGGATGCCTGAAAGTACAGGTAGTTTCAGATGTTAACCGCTTGCTTTGATTTAGTGATAGGAGCATTTAGATGTTGTAAAAATGTCGGTTTTAGGTCTACTGTGATTCCAAAAATTTTTGGGGTGTTTTATTGTTGGTTGTGTTTGATTATTTAATTTAAGTGATAGAGCTGTGCCATATGTAGCCTAGCCTGGTGTAAAAAGTGCCCCCATGGCATGCAAGTCATGTGTTGCATGACCCTTATGAAGCCATTGCATGACGAAGTTTTGCGTGATGACCTATATATTTTTTAACTTAATGAAAAACAGCACCATTTTGGGACAAAATTAGAGAAATATGAGTGTAGCAAATTTTTTAAAATTTGTTAAAATTTTTGAAATTTATGTTCCGCTGGTAAAAAGTTTTTGAAATTTTGGTAACTTCCACAAATTTAATTTTTTAAAATTTTGTAGAAATTAATTCAGTAACTCGGTACGTTGTTTAATCTTCTAACCTTTCAATGCCTGTTAAGAAGGCCTCACCGATAACGCAAACTTGGCTGCCTACCAAAGACAAAATTCTTAAATCTTACTGGACCTTCCTAGGAACCAGTAACAGCAAAAGTATAGTCTAGCTAAACCACAGCTCAGACTACCACAATAACTTCTTTATTAAAAATATGCTCCACTCCACTTAGGAGCCCACAATAGTATACAATTAAAGCAGCAGGTTAAAGCTCAATAGCCTAATTCTTCACAATAACGTAGGCAACCAGAGACTTGCGTTCAAAAACTATGTATTTACACAGCTAACAATTTTCCAATTCTAAGTTACTACAACGAATCATAATAATGCTTCCGAGCGCGCCTTATTTATATCACTCAGTCATAAGTATCTGGAACGTTCTGAAATTTACTCAAATCGAGTTAATCACAAACAACACTATTACGTCATAGTCAAAACAGGTCTAGCGGATAATCTAGAATTTACTCCAAAAATTACGAAATTAAGCAGTGTTGCCATTTTCTTGTAAATAAATGCAAAATATTTAAATTGCTTATAAAACCGTAATTTCTTCGGCTATTTGAGCCGGACAAAAACGAAATCAAAGAGATTTTTTAGGAGATTGTAAATATACATAATGGGGGCGACTTTTAAGAACGGAACAATGAGGCCGATGACTTTTTTTTTTTAAAGAACAGAAGAATTTCAAGACGAAAAAAATAACATTTACGACTGATTTAAAGTGATGACCTTTTTTTTTTTTTAGAGAACACTACAATTTTAGTACAAAAAGTATAGTATCTGGGAATGATTTTAGGCGATAACTTTTTTTAGAGATCACTATATAGAAGTTCAGAACGAAAAGTATACGATTTGCGACTGATTTGAAGTGATGACCGTTTTTTTTCTTTTTTTTGGAGAACACCATGGTTTAAGGACAAATAATCGATCTATATCTTAGAATCTCACACAGAATTCTTTTTGCTACTCAGAAAATATTGCATGTCCTACCCATTAACTACCCAGAAATATTTAATTGTATGACCAGTTTTTGGCATAGCAGTTGCATGACCAGTCTCAGACGTCACCGCACGCCACTGTTGTGGTGGTAGTTTTGTCTGTGTTTATATGAAGATTATTAGTGGTGGGCCCATTCATATATTTTGTGAAGATATAGTGGAATGAGCTGCTAGGTTTTACCGTGTTTAGTGTGAGATGCTGCGATTTTAATGTCATCAGCATATGTTGTGATTATAGTGTCTTTTGGGGGAGTGGAATGTCAGAAGTGTAAATGTTAAATAATGTTGGAGACAGAACTCCACCTTGTGGCAGTCTGGTGTTAATTCATTTGAGTTTTGAGAGTATGCCGTTAGATTGAGTGCATGCTTGTCTTCCTTTTATGTAGTTAGCTGTGAACTTGATGACGATGTTAGGAATATTTGCTAATATGAGTTTGTGTATGTTTACTGTATCAAACGCCTTGTTCATGTCCAAAGCTACAGCTTTAGTGCGTTGTGGAGGCCTTAGATTGTTGAAGCCTCTGTGATTTTGTGGCAGTTGTTGTGAAAAGCAGTATGTGTTGAGTGTTTGTGTTTGAATCCATGTAGATGAGAAGCGATTGCAATATGTTCTGTTATATGTGGTAATAATGTTTTCTTTAGTGTTTTGGCAATAGGTGATAGAAGTGATATGGGTCGGTAGTTTGTGCCAATGTTGTGGCCTTTGTTTGGTTTTGGAATGGGGAGGATTGTGGCACGTTTCCAAAGATAGGTTATTGTGATAGTGTTGAGTGCAATGTTGTACAAATATACATGTATTGTGTGGTATCTGATGGCAAATGGCTCTAGTTTCAGGTGTCTGATGTTTATGCCATGTTAATTATGTTTTATTTTAATGATAATAATTTAATTTATGCTGTGCAATGTCTTGTTTATTTATGTTTTAATTGTTTATTACATTAATCTATTTCAGTCCAACGATGGGTCATTTTTTAAAAATACTAACCTAAAAATTGGAAACTACGCATTTTTTTGCCAAGTAATTTTTATAATACTAGCGTTGGCACTTTTAGGCAAGCGCATATGATGGTATCCCCCCTAAAAAAAGAATCTAATACGCATTCTTCTGATTTAATTTTTTAATGATATTAAACATTTAGGGATACCATCAAGATCATCTTTCCCTCCTAAAAAAAAACACCAAAAATAATTAATGGCTCTTAAAAAAACCAAACGTTTTGTATTTAGCAACAATTTTTATTTGTTTTTAAAGGCGGTTGGTAGTTTGCACTTTCAATGCGATTAAAAAAATAAAAAAAATAAATAAGAATATATTTTATTCTGAAATCTTGTGTGCGCACATCTTTTATGTGCGCACAGCTTAGAGCAGGGATGTCCAACCTGCGGCCCATTGCTTACTCAAATTTTTTAGTTATATTTTTATAACTGTATAGAATTCGATGTTACTGCTGTTATAGTAACAAGGGAGACAATGTAAATACCTCAGTTGATTGCTGCGTTGCGTGACGTCCAATGAACTGATCTATAAAAACTTGTGGGCGAAATTTATCATAAAAACCCTTGCCCCAAGCATCATTTTCAGTACTATATTGTTTTGCAATTACATTAATATTAATTGTGCTATTTCCAAACATTTTTTGCAATATCAAGTGATAGTTAGTTAATGACTTTAGTGGTAGTAAAGATAGTAACTTTGAATCAATGCGGAGTGATTTAGAATACGATTTAGTAGTAGCAGCGATGCTACTAGTACGATAATAAAAATGGGAAACGTGTTAATTTATTAGGAAGGCGGAAAGAGGATCACATATTTTTCGAGATTCTAGGTCTAATCTTTCCTCGTTGGAGAAGCTCAGGTGGTTGGACGTTTGAAAGTATGGGTATATGGTCCTGTCGTGATTCGTGTATGCCAAATGCGTGGTTGCAGCGTGCTTGCCTTATGTTCGAGTCTATGCTTTTATTTTATCAATTGTGTCCGCTTCCCATAATGATTATCGTGTGAAATTTTGCAACAGTGTTCCTGTGTCCCACGGTAAATGATTAGGATTTCGGTGATGTTTGCTATATATATACGGACGTGGCTGTATACCATTTGGGAGACAGACAATAAACTATAAGGAACGTTACGCTGCTGTTTTGGGACGGAGATGTGTAATTAATTAATAAATTCTGTTAAAATAAGTTTTGCATGTGATATTGTGTTAGGGTTAGTTCAAAACCAAACTCCTAATCCTAACATTTTGCGTGGGACACAGGAACACTGTTGCAAAATTTCACACGATAATCATTATGGGAAGCGGACACGATTGATAAAATAAAAGCATAGACTCGAACATAAGGCAAGCACGCTGCAACCACGCATTTGGCATACACGAATCACGACAGTCCGTTGTAGTGGGACGCAGACATCCTGTGACAATGCGCAAGGCGTCATTCAGGGCACTGTCTATGAGGCGAGTATGAAAGCTGCAACCCCAGACTGGTACGCAATACTCAGCTGTTGAGTAGATCAGGGATAAGGCAACTGTGCGCAGTGTTTTAGCACTAGCACCCCATCCTGAGCCCACAAGTTGCCTCAGCAACGTGACGCGTGATAATAGTTTTTGCGCAATGTCACTAGTTGATGACGGAACGTGAGCGATCTGTCGAGTTATACCACTACCAATTGGAGTTCTGCACCAACGACAAGCCACCTCAACGTGGTGGTGCAGTCCCCTTCCCTGCACTGGGGAGGGTCGAAATGGCTTGTCAATTCCCCGAGGGTCTCATCCTCGGGCGATTCTCCCTTGGACAACTCTTCTCATTTTTTATCCCTGCTGTCCAATGCGCGGTCACATGTGGACAGCACTCTTAAACCCAATTGACCGCCCCCCTACCCCTTCTATTCTCTCTCGGACATCTCTTCCTCGTCCCTCCTTCCACCCCAAACCTCTTCATTACTCATCCCACTCACCGCTGATTCTTATCTCTATTCTTCTTCTTATCAGCGGTGACATTCACCCCAACCCTGGCCCTATAGACCCCTGCTCTGTCTGCTCCCGTAGAGTCACCTGGGGAAACAGATCGATACAATGTACTGGCTGTTCTCTCTGGGTACACCTCTCCTGCTCTGGTCTTTCTCCCGCTGACTTCCGCAAAATCTCCCCGGGACACTCTTGGACTTGCCCAATGTGTCCATCCTCTTCTCAACCCCCCCCTCCCTCTCACACTCCAATCCCATATCCTCATTCTTTTCTGCATCTCCATCCTCTCACACTCCAAATCCCCCACCTACACTCACAAACAACCACAAAACCATATCTTCAAAAACTAAACCCTCACCCAAAACAACCTCGAATAATCCCACCTATCTTCCTAATCACCCCCAACTAATTTATACTTACCCTCCCTCAGCATTGACTACTCCTTCTCCTCAAACCCAACAAACCACCTCTCCTCTCACACAATCCTCATTTCATCCTTCCTCTCCCTCTCGAAACAACCTCCGAATCTTACAGTGGAATGCTAATGGGATTCGCCCGCGTCGTACTGAACTCCTACACTTTCTCTCTCATAATCAGTACGATCTCATCTTCATACAAGAGTCACACCTCTCCTCTGACTCCACCTTCCGCATACCAGGCTACAAAACCCTCCAAAAAAACCGTTTTATGACGAGGAGAGGAACCACCAACTCTACGGGAAACCTAGGAGGAGGTGTTCTGATACTTGTCAAAAATGGTCTATCTTACACTTCACTCTCCACACAATCCCTATCCTCCCTCGACCCCAGCTCCGATTATTTAGCTATTGCAGTTAAAATAAAAGGAGCCGCTCCCATACATCTTTTCAACGTCCATGTCCCTCCTATCCGCTCCTCTTCCTCCGACTCCCGCCCAAAATCCTTCTCACCCTTTCTCCTACCATCATCTCCTACCACTTACATCTTTGGCGACTTTAATAGCCATCATTCATCCTGGGACTCCCACTCACCGGAAGACCATTCAGGCAAAGATCTGTTTGATTGGCTCCTCTCCTCTGATCTTTTACCTCTCAATAACCCCGAACACCACACCCTACTACACCGTGCCACTGGAAACCGCTCTTCCCCGGATCTTTCCCTAGTTCCTGCCCGATTAGCCTCTAAATGCACATGGCAGACCCTCCCGGACCTCGGCTCAGATCATCTTCCTATCTCCATCACTATTCCCACTTCCCCTATAATTAACTCTTTCCACCGCCCCCCCTCATTTAATTATAATAAAGCTCGCTGGGATGAATACCTTACTTATATTGATACCCACTGCCCTACTCCTTCTAACTTTACAACACTCTCTCTTTCTGAAGCCACCCACACCTTTACCAAACTCCTCAATGATGCTGCCACTTCTGCCATTCCTTTCGGCAGCATCAACCGTCCTGCTAAAGCCTGGTGGTCTCCTGAAGTCGCAGATGCCGTCGCAAAACGCCGAAAGGCATTTGCGAAGGCACACTGTTCCGAAGAAGACCGCCAGCACTATATCGCTACATCCAGATATACCTCCACTGTGATTAATAAGGCTAAAGCCAAGTCATGGCAGAATACTTGCTCTAGCCTTTCTCCTAAAACCCGTCCCAGCGAAGTCTTTTCTCTACTTCGCTCCATCTCTGGCTCCCCCTCCCCAACTACTTCTGACCTTCCCAATTTCTCAAATTGCCATACCCCTGTAGATTGTGCCAACCATCTCTCCTCACACCTACAGTCCCATTTCTGTAGCCAAACCCCAAAACCTTTTCGAAGCACCGAGAAAGCCCAAATGAAGCAAATCAGAACTGTACACTGCAACACCCTGCATTCCACTTTCTGTTCACCATTCTCCTCAATTGAACTCTCTACAGCTATCTCTCAACTCTCAACCTCAACCTCCTCCGGCCCTGATCAAATTACCTACCCTCTTCTATCCCACCTACCACAATCTGCGTTAAATTTTCTTCTATACATCTTCAACCTTTCCTGGTCAACACACACCTTCCCGTCTGCTTGGAAACAATCAACAATCATCCCCATTCTCAAACCCGGAAAACCCTCTGACTCACCTTCTTCATATAGACCCATTTCTCTCACTTCATGTACCTCCAAACTCTTCGAAAGAATGGTTTTAGGACGACTAACCTATTTTCTCGAACTACATGACATTCTCTCACCCGTGCAAGCTGGTTTTAGACCTGGTAGATCGACTGTAGACCAGGTTCTCCTTCTCTCACAGTCAATCGCAGATTCCTTCCACCAATCTAAGCCAGGCGCACGTACAGTCCTTGCCACTGTGGATTTTGCGAAAGCTTTTGACTCAGTTTGGCACTCTGCCCTACTCTCTAAACTCCTCTCATTAGATCTTCCTCTTTGCTTTGTCGAATGGATACGATCCTACCTCTCAAATCGCCGTTCGAAAGTCCGTATCTGTAATTCATACAGTCGTCCTTTCGGTCTCCGAAGAGGAGTTCCCCAAGGTTCGGTTCTAGGACCAGTTCTCTTTTCTTTATATATCAATGACCTTCCCACTTTCCTTCCTGCATCTGTTAAGACCTCTCTCTATGCAGATGACCTAGCCATCTGGGCCTCCTCCCCGAGTGTTGAGTGTGCAACCGCTGTAGTACAAGCTGCCCTCAACAGACTGGTGGAATGGTCCTCAAAATGGCGCCTTCCTCTCAACCCCCTCAAATGTGAAACATCCTTCTTCAGCTTAGACCCCTACCAATCACGTATACAACCCTCTCTGCACATTCTTAACACCCCTCTCAAATTCAACCCTCATCCAACCTTTCTCGGTGTAACCTTCGACCGCACTCTCTCTTTCAAATATCACGTCTTATCCTTACGGAAAAAGTTTCACAACCGATTCCGTGCTTTTCGCTCCATTGCCTCTGCCTCCTGGGGCCCATCAAAAGAGTCCTTATGTACCCTATACAAAGCCTTCATTCGCCCCATCCTCACCTATGCTTCCCCAGGCTGGTTTCCCTTCTCATCTCCTACTCACATCATTTCCGTGGAGAGGATGCATAGATCTTCCTGTCGAGTAATCACAGGTTGTCTATCGTCCACTCCCATTCCTCTACTTCATATAGAAGCACTTCTACCTCCACTACGAATCACCCTCACTCACCAATCCCTTTCCTTCTTTGAACGAGCCCTCCGTCTACCTCCCACCTTTCCTATAGCCTCTCTTGCGAACTCTAACCCCCGTACACGTCTCAAAAAGAGCTCATGGAGATCTTTCTCCAGATCACATAACCTTACCCCTAACCTACATCTCACCCGTGAACCACTAATCCTCTGCCCTCCTAAACCCCCCTGGTCTGCCCCATCTAATTACACAATCTCACTCCACCTCTCATCCCCATGCTCTCGCAAAGACCCCCCTCCCTTCGCAACACTGCAGCTACCTCCCATCTTTGCACTCTATCTCACAGCGATATCTCTGCCTGGACTGACGGTTCGGTACCTGGCGGGCTGGGACAGGGTGGTGCAGGGATACACATCAAGTGTACAAAGTGTGTCACTGCTACCTCGCTTTCCTTCTCGACTGGTCTCTGGGCTACCAGTTATAGTGCTGAAACCTTCGCTCTCCTACATGCTCTTGAGTGGTGTATCACTCACTCCAAGACATGTAATTTCGACTCTATCACCTTCTTTTCCGACTCTTTATCTGTCCTATCAACTCTCTCTATCCCCCTACCATATTTAACCCCAAAATCCCTATCCAATACCAAATCTCTTCTTAACTCTCTATCTCAATCCAAGGTTGTCCATCTTCAATGGATACCTGGTCACTCTTCCCTCCCACGCAACGACTTAGCTGACTCTCTAGCTAAAGCCGGTGCCTCTCTCGATCCCTCCAGTATATCAGTATCCCTCACACCCCTTATCTCCTCCCAACGGCTATCCCTCTACACCAGTTGGAGACGCAGTGTCCAATCTGGTTTCTTCCAACACCAAATCCCTACAGTATCTCCCGAGGAGCTTACTCTCCCTCGCTCCGCTCGCTGTGCTCTCTCCCGTTTACGCTGCAATGGGCACAGCACTCTCCTCAACTCTTATCTCCACAGGGTTGGTCGAGCCGAGACTCCTTCTTGCAGCAACTGTGGTTCTGAATCACAGGATCTCTCACATCTCGTGCTCGACTGCCCTGTACTAGACCCTCTGCATCGGGCCATTTTCGGCCACACCCCTTCTCTTCTGGACCTCTGGTCCCGTCCGTGGGGAGTCGCCCGACTATTGGGATTCCGCGGAATTGATCCGCGCCCCCATCCCTAGGAATGGGTCGGGTAAAACCACCACCACCACCACCACCAATTGGAGTTGGACAAAATGATAAAAGTCATCGCTGCTGTAAGTATTTAACTCAAGTTTGGCCTCTCTGTTATTTAAATGAAAGGCTGTTATCACCGTATCAGCGTGACTGAGCTTCAGTTTCCAAGTCTGGAGATACGCCAAAGTGTATCACGTTTCGATTTCCAATTTCCAGAGGAATAGTCCTCTCAAAGACCTTTCAGTTTTTAGAGGAGTTTAAAGTCATGTCTTCACTTCCAATTTCCGGAGAAAAATTCTCTTCAAAGGCCTTCCAATTTCCAGAGGAGTGCAACAATGATGGATTGTTTGCTTAGGTAAACTTTATGGAAATTATAAAGGGCAGGTCCTACATATAAAAGTTGAAAAAAGAAAAAAAACTTATAAAAACTACATATAAAAGAAAAAAAACTTCAAAGCAGCTGCTGCGTGGATATTTGAAATACTAATTGCATAATGATTATAGTTGTTTAATCAATGCTTTAATTCCTATCCTTTAGTCATGGCTTTTAATACTAAAAAGAAAAAAAATTATATAAATGTATTTTTGCAGCTGTGGTTAAATTTATAATTTGGCCAATTATGAAAAAAGGCTGGACATCCCTGGCTTAGAGGAGCGTTGTTTATAATCAAGCAATTTTTTTTTAGTTAATTGTTATAAAATTGCTATGGATAAACCTAATTTTAAAGCTATTGTTAATGAACCTGATAATTATGAAGAACTCCAAGTAGAAATTAATAAACTTCGAAATTCGTACATTGCTCAAGGCTCCAGTATAAATTTAATTAATAATAGTGATGAGTTTTTACTTAGATTTCTACGATCTCAAAGGTTTAATCAAGATAAAGCTTTAACAACTTTGAATAGATATCACACTTATTTCAAAAACTGGCCTGAATTAGTAGAAAAAGTCGAAAATCCTCTTTTAGTAAAACATGTATTTGAATCAGGCTGTTTTGTTGTTTTAAATGGCAAAGCTATTGATGGATCCGCTATTTATATAAATCGTCCAGGAAAATTGAAAAATTTTCTTTTATCCGATTTTGTTGCTGCCATGATAATATCATTTGAAGCTCTGCTTAGAGAAGAAAGCAATCAAATCTACGGTGTAACTGGTATAATGGATCGAAATTATTATACCTTTAACGTTTTACAACAACTGAGACCTTTCTATGCTAAAATGTATGTCAGCCTTTTTCAAGGAACTTTTCCTATCATATTTAAAACAATAAATTATGTTAATGAATCGAAGTTATTTCATGCATTTTATGCATTAGCAAATATTTTTCTTAAAAGTACAACAAAAAATCAAATTGCTTTTCATGGTACTGATTTTAGTACTCTTTATGAAAAAATTGACCCGTCTGTACTTCCACCAGATTATGGAGGAACAGGACCCAGTATGGATGCTGCTGCAGAAAGATGGAAAAGTATAATTTTTGTTGATTGTAATAATTTAAGTACATATGTGTAGCTCGCAAAGCTACGTCACAATCGAGCTTTGTCTGATAAAACGTGCAAAAAAAGTAAGAAGCGTTTTTTTTTATTATTATCGTTTTAACTGGCAACGAGTTAAGTCAGAAGGGAAATAAAGAAATCGTCTTTTTTAATTTTTGGGCTTTAAAATGATGACTTTAACTGGCAATGTGTTAAGTAATTGACAGTTGTGCTTGTACATATATTCGTTTCTTCGGCTAGGCTATGAATAAAATCACTTCTATTTTGTAGGCTAATAAATGTAAAACTTTTTTTATTTTAAGCACTTGTAGCAAATATGTTATTTAGAACATACAAGCTTGCAAAATAGTTAGCATTCCAATTGCAACCTTTATGTTTTTAATTTAATCAAACTAATTTCATGTATCGTTTTATCAACTGCTCGAGAACTCATTACTTTCGGCTGTAGGGCAAGGCGGGCCAAAACGGACATATGCTATATTTCTCGCAATTTTAAAGTTCCCCTTAAGTTTTTATCTTTTCTTATTTTAAATTTATAAAATTAAAATTGGCAACTTTGTAATTGCTCTGGATACTAGTGAATTAGTGATGTCAACCGCGCAGTGCAGCGTAGTACTCTTTTTTGGAGGATCTTGCCGCGTACCGCGCCGCGTGCAAATTATGAAAAGTTTACATTTAAATTTTAAGCAAATCTTATTTTGTATAATGCTATTGCTTGGGTTGCCGATTTAGTTGCTCCCCTTCATTAATTTAATCACAGAAAGCAAAGTGTCAGGAGCATAATCAACTGAATAGCCTCTTACCATAGTACCGGTAATTTATAATGTAAATAGCGCGTAAAGCGGCTAAAAAGAAAAAAGAAATATGAGAGAAACTAAAATAAATAAAGAGAGAGGTGAACTGCTCTCAAACTTAAAGAAAGCAATGGAATCTAATTGAACAGCAGAGAAAGCTTGTAAAAAATATTACTAAGAAAGAATAAGCAATGTGAATTTTAAAGATAAACTTGAGTTAGAGTATGTAAAGCTTCCCCTTTTTTTTAATCAACTTGGCATTTGAATTATTTTATTCCTTTAAGTCGATTATTTAATACCAAAACAAAGTCTTAGCTTTTTTTTATCATTTTTTAGGGTTTTTATTCATTTTTCGCCGTTGGTAACCTTGCAACTTTTGGGGATTTACCAAAATTTAAAAGGTAATGAACTAAACTCGGCTAATAGTGAACGAGAACCAACTATTGTTACTTAGTCTAATAAACCTTGTTTACAAAATATCCTATTGTTGTATTACTTTGTAAAGAAGCACCCAAACTTTAAACGCCATTGTTTTTTATATAAGAAGTACTAATTTAAGCAAAACAAAAAAGCAGTTTATAAAATCAGACATAGAATTGTAGAATAAGTTTTTGAAAATCCTCTCAATGTAAAATTGAAGTTACCAACCATTAATAAGTAATTACATTTCAATAATTAATTTTAGCAACTCGTAGATATTTCTTAATTTAGTTTTTAAAGTTTAATTGAAAAGTACTCTGTAGCAGATATTTTTTTAAATGAGTTTTTCAAAGTTTTTCTAGTGGTGTCTCAATTTCTTTATAATTTTTAAATGGTACATCTATGCTACTATGTAAATTATGATTTCAGTAGAGCATTAAAAAGTACTTTAATATTATTCTCAGCGTAGTTAGGACAAAGCTTAAAGGCTTAAAGCAATCTTTATATATTGCAAAAAAGTTAAAAGTGTTAAACTTAGTTCAATTGATTTAACAAAAACCAATTTAAATTTGGGATAATACAAAATGTGTTAATGGAGATAAAGCAATTCTTTTTGTAGCATGTTAGAAACTATTAAAATAGTTTAAATTACATACACCACAGTGTTAATGTGTTGTATTTGGCAAAATACTTTGAAAAAAATGTAAAAGCTAAAGCACCATTAAGTAGATGTGTACAAACTGCAAAAAAGGAGTTTGTAATTCAGTTGCTAATCTTATATGACAGTTTAAGACCTATTTTCGTCTAAAAAAGTAAAGAAATAAAGGCCTTTTGCAAAAAAAAAGATTTGTATAAATGCATTAAAATTATATTGTTTTCTCTTCATGTTGCAATTGCATATTAATCTATTAAGCAACATGCTTTAACAAAACATTATTGGATTTAACTTAAAAAGTCTATTTAGCTGCAATGATTAGTTTGGTATTATTTAAAATTAAATGAATTGAATAAAAATTGATCTTAACTGAACTTATTAATGGTTTAATTTACTTGTATCTAATTTTTCGTGATTTCTTTCAGAATGCAATTTTTAATAGTAGTTAACTACGCCTTAAATTGAATGCACTTATTAAATATAGTTTAATAAAGGTTATTTGTGAGGATTTGATATATGGGAGAGCCTCCAACAGTGCGCCGGTGCAAACAGTGCGCCTTTGCGTTTTATTTTTTTATTGTTGCGTAAAATAACATCGTAATTGCATTATCAAAATTTGTATTAAAATATCAATTTCTCTTTGTATTTTGAGAAATGTTAAAAAAACAGAAAATTTTTTAAAAAGGTTTTTCAATTTTTATGGAAGTAAAGTTAGTTTTTGCTGATAAAAAAAAATTGTTATTTTTCATTGCATAAAAGCACTAGGAATTAAGTCAAAATGACATCAATTTCTCCATAGCGTAAAGTAAAGCCTGGTAAAAGATAATAATCGATTATTGTAGCTTTTCTCTGAAATCAAGAGTTAAAGCCAAAATGGCAGGTGTTCCTACAGTGCGCCACTCAGTGGCACCTAACAGTGCGCCCCCTGGCGCATATTATTCTATTGCTAAAGAAACATACACAACAGAATCTTCATATATTCGGCTTTACAAATGAGCTTTTTCTTTTACGCTTGTATTGCTATTCACAGCAAAAGAACTTTTTCTTTCAAAGAAAATTTTATTAAAACGATATGTGTGAGAGCGATTGTGACCTTAGTTCAAAAGAAGATGATCTAAACGAAAAATAGTTACCGAATATTGGTGATTTATCCTATAATCATGTTGTTCTCCAAAAAACAAAAAATCATCACTTGAAATAAGTTCCATTTTTCTTACTTTTCGTCCAAAATTCATGGTGTTCTCTAAAAAAAAAAGGTCTTCACCTAAAATCTCTCCCTGATTTTCTACTTTTTGTCTCAAACCAGCTCACCTTTTCTAATTTTGTCCCAAAGCAGCGCTGTTCTTTATTTCGTTCAGAAATAAAGGTCAAAGTACAAGAATTCGCTGGTCATGCAACGCATAACTTGCATGCCCTGACCCCATGCCACTGGTGTAGGATACCCAAAAGTTAAAATGTATATTATTTTTTTAATATCCAAAAAGTAAAAGTTGTTTATTTATTTATTTGGTAATTAAAATAGTTTTATTTTTTATGTTTTTGTGTTTTATTCATAAGTTACATGCTATATGTTAACTTATTAATGGTAAACTTTGCATTTGCTTGTTTAAATTGGTTTTAAAGTTGTTTTGTCTTTCTATATAAGAATAAAAAAATATTTTTTGACGTAAGAGTTCCACGTATTTTGCTGTTACAACAAAGAAAAACTATGAACAAAAAGAACTTAAAAATTTCATTAATCAGGTACTATAAAGCTATGTTGCTTAAAAAAACTAAGTGGCGCACTGTTGGACCTATGCTCCAACAGTGCGCCATTTTTTTACTTCATTTTAAAATCAATTTTTTTGGAAGATAAAGACTTTCAACAAAAAGCCTAATTATGCACCTTAAATATCAATTGAATGAGATTAAAATGTCATAAAAATTTTTCATTCATAGCTTTTCAGTTTTCGAAATTTTGAAAAACTCCGAAAAGTGGCGCACTGTTGGAGGCTCTCCCCTACTGTTATAGCTGTCAAAAATAGCTTAGCATGAGAACAACTATTGCTTTGACCACAAATGCATATCAAGGGTTTTGGTAAGGTTTTACGGTTAAGAAATCTAAGTAATTTATGCAATATGTTTGAGTGATTATTTTTTCAAATTCCAAGCTAAAAACATTAAAAAAAACAAACTTGATAGTAAGCAAGGTTTGTGTTTACAAAAAAAGTAATAATTATATTTTCCTTATATATCTTTTCAACTTGCAGGAAAACATTGAGGGGCATTATACTAAGAGCAATTATTGGCTCTCTTCAAGAAGTCACGTAAGCAATTTTTTTCGGTGAAACTTACCCAGAATCTCCATTCAGCACCAGGATGGAATAAAAAAGAAAACTAAGAGGAAAAAGGCCTTTCAAGAAGCGATAGAAACCACTGAGGATTTGGAATTAGTTTCACAAACAAAAATTGCATATGATGACTTCTTAAAAAGACCTAATTATCTTATCAGCTTCTAAAGATGCCAAGATATTGCTGTTGGGTTGAAATTTTTTATTTGTTTTTTTTTAGCTATAGAGACATTACTGAATTAAGGCTGCTTGCTGGGATGCCAAGCAGAGTAATGTGCTTAAAGTGCTTCCAATGATACAGCAAGATTATGCTAATAGCTATTTTTTTTATTTTATTTTTTTATCTCTATATTTATCCTCCTGACTCGCAGGAAAGCGACGGAGGCGCTATACATAGGGTAGGCAATTACCCCGACCTACTTCTGGAGATGCTAAGATATTGTCGTTCGCTAGTAATTTAGTAGAGATATTACTGTAATTTAGAACTGCTTGTCAAGGCCACCAAGCAGGGGAAAGTGCCGTAAAGTGTCTTTCCCAAAGACACAACTATTGAATTGCTAATGCCAATAGCTATTATGCCAATTGCCAATAGCTATAGAATCTGAAATATAAGGGCTTACTTTGATGACTACAACAGTGAGTATTGTTTGAATAAACACCTTTTTAAAAAAAGAAAAGATGTCTAAAAATTTTCTATTTAAATATATAATTTGCGGTGCAGCGCGGTGCGGTGTAAGTTTTTGCTAACAACTTTGCGGTGCAGTGCAGTGCGGTGTCACAAATAAAAAATACTTGCGGGTTGCGGACACAAAATTTTGTATCCGCGACATCACTATAGTGAATAGTGATGTCAACCGCGCAGCGTAGTAACCTTTTTTGGAGGATCTTGCCGCGTACCGCGCCGCGTGCAAATTATGAAAAGTTTACATTTAAATTTTAAGCAAATCTTATTTTGCATAATGCTATTGCTTGGGTTGCCGATTTAGTTGCTCCCCTTCATTAATTCAATCACAGAAAGCAAAATGTCGGGAGCATAATCAGCTGAATAGCCTCTTTTTATAGTACCGGTAATTTATAATGTAAATAGCGCGTAAAGCGGCTAAAAAGAAAAAAGAAATATGAGAGAAACTAAAATAAATAAAGAGAAAAGGTGAACTGCTTTTAAACTTAAAGAAAGCAATGGAATCTAATTGTACAGCAGAGAAAGGCTTGTAAAAAATATTACTAAGAAAGAATAAGCATTGTGAGTTTTGAAGATAAACTTGAATTAGAGTATGTGAAGCTTCTCCAGTTTTTTAATCAACCTGGCATTTGGATTATTTTATACCTTTTACCCGATTGTTTAATACCAAAACAAAGTCTTAGCTTTTTTATCATTTATTAGGGTTTTTATTCACTTTTCGCCCTTACTAACCTCGCAGCTTTTGGGAATTTCTCAAAATTTAAAAGGTAATGAACTAAACTCGGCTAATAGTGAATGAGAACCAACTATTGTTACAAGTACTAATTTAAGCAAAACAAAAAAGCAGATTATAAAATCAGACATAGAACTGTAGAATGAGTTTTTAAAAATCCTCTCAATGTAAAATTGAACTTGCCAAACATTAATAAGTAATTACATTTCAATAATTAATTTTAGCATCTTGTAGATATTTCTTAAATTTTTTAAAAAGTTTAACTGAAAAGTACTTTGTAGCAAGTATTTTTTTAAATGAGTTTTTCAAAGTCTTTCTGGTGGTGTTGCAATATCTTTATAATTTTTAAATGTTACATCAATGCTACTATGTAAATTATGATTTCAATAGAGCAGTAAAAAGTACTATAATATTATCTCAGCATAGTTAGGACAAAGCTTAAAGGGTTAAAATAGTCTTTATATACTGTATATTATAGAAAAGTTAAAAATGGTAAACTTAGTTCAATTGATTTAACAAAAGCCAATTTAAATTTGGGGTAATACAAAATGTGTTAATGGAGATGAAGCAATTCTTTTTGTAACATGTTAGAAACTGTTAAAATAGTTTAAAACACATACACCACAGTGTTAACGTGTTGCATTTGGCAAAATACCTTAAAAAAATCTAAAAGCTAAAGCACCATTAAGTAGATGTGTACAAACTGCAAAAAAGTAGTTTGTAATATAATTGCTAATCTTATATGACAGTTTAAGACCTATTTTCGTCTAAGAAAGTAAAAAAGTAAAGACCTTTTTAAAACAAAAAATTTGTATAAATGCATTAAAATTACATTGTTTACTCTTCATGTTGCAATTGCATATAAGCTATTATGCAACAAGCTTTAACAAAACATTACCAGATTTAACTTTGAAAAGTCTATTTAGCTGCAATGGTTAGTTTGGTATTAATTTAAAATTAAATGAATTGAATAAAAATTGATCTTAACTAAACATATTAATGGTTTAATTTACTTATATCTAATTTTTCGTGATTTCTTTCAGAATGTAATTTTTAATACTAGTTAACTTTGCCTTAAATTGAATGTACTTACTAATAGTTTAATAAAGGTTATTTGTCAGGATGTGATATACTGTTATAGCTGTCAAAAATAGCTTAGCATGACAACAACTATTGCTTTGACCATAAATGCATATCAAGGGTTTTGGTAAGGTTTGACAGTTAAAAAATCTAATTAATTTATGCAATATGTTTGAGTGATTATTTTTTCAAATTCCAAACTAAAAACATTTAAAAAAAACAAACTTGATAGTAAGCAAGGTTTGTGTTAGCAAAAAAAGAGATAATTATAATTTCTTCATATACGTATATCTTTTTAACTTGCAGGAAAACATTGAGGAGCATTATACAAAGAGCAATTGTTGGCTCTCTTAAAGAAGTCACCGTAAGCAATTTTTTTCAGTGAAATTTACCTGGAATCTCCATTCAGCACCATCGTGGAATAAAAAAGAAAACTAAAAGAAAAAAGGTCTTTTAAGAAGCGATAGTAACCACTGAGAATTTGGAGTTAGTTTCATAAAAAAAATTGCATATGATGACTTCTTGAAGAAACCCTAATTATCTTATCAGCTTCTGAAGATGCCAAGATATTGCTGTTGGGTTGAAATTTTTTATTCGTTTTTTTTTTAGCTATAGAGATATTACTGAATTAAGGCTGCTTGCTGGGATGCCAAGCAGAGTAATGTGCTTAAAGTGCTTCCAATAATATAGTAAAATTATGCCAATAGCTATTGAATTGCTAATGCCAATAGCTATAGAATCTGAAATATAAGGACTTACTTTGATGACTACAACAATGAGTATTGTTTGAACAAATACCTTTTTATAAAAGGAAAAGATGTCTAAAAATTTTCTATTTAAGTATATGATTTGCGGTGCGATGTAAGTTTTTGGTAACAACTTTGCGGTGCAGTGCAGTGCGGTGTCACAAATAAAAAATACATGCGGGCTGCGGACACAAAATTTTGTATCCGCAACATCACTACTGGATACTTTCCTGGTGAAAACGTGTTTGGCTAAGATTTATTGTAAAATTTGATATAATGTAAAGTCGGTTTGTTGATCAATTAATGACAAAATTCAAAAAGATTTTTAATGTTCAGTTAAGTGTTACAAAGTAAAGTTTAAACCAGGGCGTCGAACCGTTTAAAATAAGGTTTCGGTTCAAATTTAGCAAATTTGATTTTAAAGGCTTAGTTCCAGATCAGCAAATTTAATTTTTAAGGGTTCCAGTTCGAGTTTAACAAATTTTGTTTTAAGAGTGCATTTTATCAGCTAGTAGACGTGAAAAAAGGCTAAGATTAAAACTTTGGCTTACAGCTGGTTTGATTAAATCAATTAGATATAAAAACAGATTATTTAAAAATATTATCAGACATTATGATACGGAAAAGTTTGATGAATATAAACGTTATGGTAATGTGTTACATCCTACGATTAAAAAGGCCAAAGGTAATTATTGTAATGATATAGTAGTAGAGAATAAAAACAATAGCAATAAACTATGGAAGATTATACACTTTTTAAGTAACATCAAAACTAAACGACACTCTTCCTAAGAAACTGCATGATGGTGATGGTAATGTCTTATTAAATGCTTTAGATAATTCAAATAAGTTGAAAAGTTTTTTGCTACAATAGGTAAAAAATGGTCAATAAAATTAAACCTATCAATATAAGTCAAAAAGCAATGTCTGCTTCTTCATTGACAAACGTCAAAAATTCATTTTTTTCTCTATTTCAAGAGAGGTTGAAAGTATCATTGCTTCGCTTAAAACTCACAAAACCCACAGATTTTTTAATGTTGACGCAAAATTTTTTAAATATAGTAACTCTACTATTTCCGCAATATTGAGCAATATACAATATGTGCCTTAGGACGGGAGTCTTTCCAAACAGTTTGAAAAATTGCTAAAATTATACCCATATATAAAAAAGGCGATCCTTGTGAATCAACTAATTACTGCCCTATCTCAATTTTATCGCAATTAGATAAAATATTAGAAAAATTCATCTACAACCGATTGTACAAATTTCTCAAAAAAAAAAAAAAAAAATCTTAAGCGATAATCAATTCGGATTAAGAAAAAACTCTTCCACTAATTTTGCTATCAGCTCAATATGTGATTCTTTAATCAGTAATATTGATAATAATTTATATACTTGTTCTATTTTCTGACTTTTAAATCACTCAAATCCCAACTTCTTTCAACTAAAGAAGTTTATCAACAGAAATCACAAATCTGATCACTGACTAATAGAATTACGCCTAGGCCTAGCACCCAGATGGCTAAACTAAATCTACGAAGCTTATTCAAATAGAATAATTACTAATTTCGCAAACTAAGGCGTTGGATCTCACTAACTCTTAACACTCTAACTCCTGTCACACAGGAAAAACAGTAACACAACAAAACGGTGACTCACAACACAAATTACAAAGTCACCTATTTATATGAAGCGGGCAAAAGTTACAAGAAAAAATTTGTAACTTTGAGAAGATACTATATTTTCTTAATTATTTTACGACGATACAAGCCAACCAGACACTTACTGTTACGTCACAAAGCACCAAGTTAAAAGGCTGGTAAACAAGTTAGGTAACATGTGATACTATTAAGTTACTGGACTATGGCGGAAAATTGTAGAATTATCTCGAAATCATGACCTGACATTACGTATGACATATGTCATAAAGCAAAACTTATTAGCAATTCCAAGGTAAAATAAAGCAGATAAATAAGATGCTGTATGATCATTATAGCTTAAACTTATTTTACTAAACAGACTTGAGTGGGGCTAGCGTATCGATTACGTCATGAATACGTCACAGTTAAAATGAATAAGTCACAATCGAAACTCTTAAATATATTAAGAAATACAAAGTACTTCAAATAAATTAGATTGTTAAGTATAAATTAAAATTATTGATTAAGTGTGACATTTAGTAATAATAAGTTTACTTGAGCTTTTAACGAAACTATTTTACAATAAAATGTAGCGATGCAGGGCTCCCTCGTGCTGGGGCTCCATTGCATTGCACCGGAGATAGTTACGGCTCTGCTACCCAGACCATTCCAGGTCAGGTTTAATCTCCTCCACACTGGCGTTGATTTATTCCGTTTGACAGTGTAGAGATGGGTATGGGTCCCACAGCAGCCTGTGAATGTGGTGCGAAGGAGAAAACTGCTAACTTCATAATAACATCTTGCCCCATTTTTTATCATCCAAAAAGGGAGCTTGGTCTGGAAACATTTGATAAGGAGACAGTGCCCTGGCTGATCAATACCTGCCCTAACATCTGAAGTGTCTTCCGGAAAGAGAAACATCTACTCAGTGGTAAATATTCAAATTTAGGGGCCCGAGGCAAGGATTTTCAAAAATTGATGTTCTCTAAAAAATAAAAAGAGGTTTGATCTCGCCTTTCATTTTTGTCTCCAAAAATCATGGTGATCTCTAAAAAAAAAAGATCTTTACTTTGGTTTTATCTCTGATCTCCCTATTTTTCTCCCAAAATCAAGGTGTTCTTCCAAAAAAAAAAAAGTTTTTACCTAGAATCGATCTCTATATAGGGATCTTCTAACTACGGGATTGCTAACTTCATTTTACGTGTGTTCATAGAAGAGTCAAAAATGCAAATTCCTAATTTAACGTGTTTTACCTTTTTCTGACTTTTTTGTTTCTAAATATTGCCTATCATATACAAGAAAGTGTGGCAGCGAGCAAATCCGCATGTGGATCTTAAAGATTCGAATTCAAATCCTAGGTAGATCATTAGTAATAAAAGCTGCCAAAGACTTATTATAGCAGGAGATACCAAACTGTATATTCTTAGGCCTGGTCTACACTAGGCGTAGAAACTTTAGCTTACGCTGAGCGTAGGCGTAAAAAGCATCTACACTATTGCTTTTAATAAGTTAAGCGTAAGCGTAAACAGCATTTACAACTATTGTGTTTCTTGTCTATAGAATCAAAAAATATGGCATACGTGTCTTGTCGAAGAAAAAGATTACGTCTCAGTTTAATACTAGTACTTTTATATCATAGAAGTAAACAACTTAAAAAATGTTCAAAAAGAAAGTTTTGGGTTCATCCAATTTTGCAAAAAAGACAACAAGGAGAAGGTAAGATGTTTTTGAGTCTCCCCAAGAAGTCACCCCAAGCGATTTTTTTCGGTGAAACCAACCTAGAATCCCCCTTTTAGTACCAGGATGGAATAATGAAGAAACCAAGAGAAAAAGAATCTCTCAAGAAGCAATAATAATAACAGGGCGACTTGGGTTAATTTTACAAACAAAGATCGCTTACGGTGTCTTCTTGAAAAGACCCGATTTTTGTAAGCTAAGCTACATTAATTAATAAACAGCTTTATTGTATCGTGTAACTTAAATTTATCCAGTTTATTTAAATTTTCGCACAGTAATTTTTTTGTTTCTTGGTAAGCCATTTGTAAATAAGCATATCCATGTGCTTAGGTGAATATCATCGCCTTGTGAAAGACATGAGAGAGTTAAGACGGAGCTATTTCTTTTCGTCTTTTAGAATGACTCCATCAATATTTGATAAACTATTAGAAAAAGTGCATTCAAAAATAAAAAAACAAAAAACCAAACTTCGCAGCCCCATCTCGACTGCAGAAAGACTCGCAGTAACTTTGAGGTAAGTGGCAATTTGAACATTTTTTTAATGTCCTGTGCCAACACAATGAAAGCTTCCATATTTGCCCATCGTCCTTTTAAAAGGATGCTTAAACTTTTTACAATTTCAACAAGCCAGGTTAATATTATTAAATAAATAAAAGTACTTGAAAAACTAGACACTTTCCCGTTTCTAAATAACTGATTTTAGTTTATCTTTGATTTGCTATGTTAGTCTTAACAAAGAAGTAAATATCAAGAATTTACAAATTTGAAAAATGGCCAAAGCATTTTTCTTTATATATGTGTACATTAATGGGTTAAGTTCGTAACGTTGGTTTTTTATAAAAGTTCGGGCCCACAATTTTTGTGTTAAATACAGGTTTCTTGCTACTGGAGACAGCTATTTCACAATTGCGGCATCATACAGATTGAGTAGATCAATTGTTGCTAAAATCATTCCAGAAACTTGCAATGCTTTTTGGGATGTTTTGAAAGACGAGTTTATGCCAATACCAACAAGATCTACATGGGAAAAAATAGCTGCTGATTATGATTATTTTTGGCAGTTTCCGAATTGTGTTGGTAGCATTGATGGAAAGCATGTGACAATGCAGGCTCCAAAAAACGCTGGGTCTCTCTATTACAATTATAAAAAACAACATAGCTTAATCTTGCTGGCAGTTGTAGATGCACAATACAACTTTGTTGCGGTGGATATAGGAGGTTATGGAAAGCAGAGTGATGGGAGTGTGTTTTCTAATTCAGCAATTGGGAGACTTTTGAAGTCCCAAAATCTGGATTTCCCTGCAAACGAGCCTTTAAGAGGAACCAAAGACCCTGCACTTCCATTTGTATTAGTAGGTGACGAAGCGTTTCCATTGCTCGAAAATTTAATGCGGCCTTATCCTGGTGATTGTTTAACAGAAGAAAAACGAGTGTTTAATTATCGTCTGTCTAGAGCCAGACGGGTTGTAGAAAGTGCGTTTGGCATATTAGTTTCTCGATTTCGATGTTTTCGTCGACCTCTTTTATTACAACCTAAAAATGCAATAGCAATTATTAAAGGAGCAGTTGTATTGCACAACTTTTTACGAAAGGAGATTGGAATTCAATATGTAAATGTGGAAAACATAAATTCTCAAAATGGCGATGACAAAATACCCCGAGAAAAAAAGCAAACAAATCCTCCAACAAACATGCAAATGCTACCCTTAAAACGAGTTGGAAGACGACATACAACAAATGCAACGGCCATCCGCGAACAATTTAAAAATTACTTTGTAAGTAAGCCTGGAGCAGTGCCCTGGCAAAGTAATGTTGTAAATCGTGTGCAATAAAACTTTTTCGCTATTTTTGCTTGTAAACCTAATTTTTAGCACGAGTAATTGGTTAGTGAGAATTTGAAAAACATGCAATTTATTAATATTTATAAGCAAAAGGATTAACACACTACGAGTCACAGTCAAAAAACAATAAAAATTTTCAAAACGCACTGAACACAAGTACAGAAATAAAATGTTGTCAAATATAGGAATTATTATTTCAATTTAATTACAAATACAAGGGTATATTCAAAAATTATTAGCATTATAGGTCTAGAGTTAATTTGGGCGCAAAAAATACATTTGAAATCGCCAAGTAGGATGTGTTTTTTCTACAACTATTTTTGGTCAATAACAACCAAAAACAATCACAAATTACGGAGCATAAAATTTGGAGCGCTTATATAATAACAGCAATGTTTTTGTAGACCACTCTATACCGTGAGATTTTTAAAGTCATATGGTCTCAGAGCGGAAAAAGTATTAGTTAAAAAATGAAATACAATAGAAAAAATAAAAGTATACCAAAAAATAAAAACAACAACAAACAAAAACAAAAGACAAGTTCTACACACTATTTTGAAGAAAAAATAATAAAATACCTATGCTGACAATGTTATATAATACTTCCCAAATATCTCATTAACAATAAAAAAAAAAAAAGAGGTAAAAAACTTTGCAAGTATCAGCTTCAATATGACAAAAAAGGTAAAAATACATCACAAATATTAAAAGAGGTAAAGATTAATTTGTTTACACTTCAGAAGCAGTTCTAAAATAATAAGTCTTTAAATTTTTCTTAAATACATTTAGATGATTACAAGAACGTAAATCTATCGGCAGTGAATTCCAAATTACATACATCTTACAAGAAATACGGTAGTTTTTTCAATGTGATGTCCAGTATTAATAATTGTATGGTCATTTTCTGATCTGAGATTTTTACGAAAAGGTTTGTACATATAAAACAGGTCGGAAAAATATTCTGATGCCTTTTCAGACGAACTAATCCAAAAATAAAAAGTAAAGCCAATAAATTTTAAAACATTGTTTACTTAGGACGTTTCGGAATTATAACTCATTCCATCATCAATTACAGTTGATGATGGAATTATGAATTCTGGACGTTTCAGAATTATAACTCATTATAATTACAATTCCGAAAATGGCATTTAGAACAGAACAAACAATTCAGAACATTATAATTAAAAAAAAACATTTTGAATAAAACAGTGTTTCAAAATTTATTGGCTTTACTTTTTATTTTGAAATCTCAAATTAAAAGACAAAAAATAATTAAAAATAGGCCTACATGTATGGATCTAATTTTAGGAAAAATTTTGGAAGTTCACTTTAATTGCCAGAGCTCTTTGTAATAGCAGATACTTTATTAATGACTAATTTTAAAATATCGCTCTGAAGCTCGAGGCGATCTTTTGTTGGCAACTTGGCCGCTTCTTCCGCCATGCTTTTAAAAAACAAATTTGTCGAACTGTTTTCTTTTTCTACAAAACACACAGAAAAATTAATACCCAAAAAAAGTCAGAATTTTACCCATGCCACATGGTACACCGTTCATCATCATTATCATTATCATCATTTTCAGGGAAAACATTGAATTAGTTCAGTGTATTTCTCTTTGCCCGCTTGTTCTTTTGAGGTTGGGGGGGGCAGCAGCTCGAGTTGGGATCTCCAAGGATCCCGATCTCCTGCAATTAGCGGCAATTTCGCTGGTCGAATTCCAAGACGTGACCAGGCCAGGTGTTCAACATAATTCCGCCAGCGAGTTCTGGGTCTCCCTCTAGCCCTTTTGCCACTCAAAGCCATTAGTTGCTTTTGGAAGAGCAGCCATTAGTTGCTTTGCTGTTCGCTCGTGGGACATTTGAGTCACATGGCCATACCAGCGCAGTTGCTGAATCTGGTTACTATGAAAACCAAAAGCTACTTACTATGGAAAAATAAGCTTGTACACCGTGCAAATTAAGCAAAAGCCAGTTACTATGGAAAAACACACTTGGGCAAGATATCAAACAATATCATTGATGAGTCATAGATTATACAAGTCCAAATAAAAAAATTGTAACAATAAGCTTTAGTTCAAAAAAAAATTTTTTATGCATCATAGAAAAAATATATTCCGCTATCTAAACTTACCCTCGTTACGTTTCAAATCATTTAATGCAGTTTGAAGCATTTTTTCTGTTGTATCAGAAGCCTTCCGCTTTCGGTAAAGTGGTTTGACGCTTTGCTTTTCAATTGGTGTAAGAGAATCTACACGTAAATCGAATTACAGTAATTGAAATATTGTAACAGAAGTTCTTGGAACAAATTGCACAGAAGCAACGGAAAAAATTATATTTAAAAATGTATAGGGTATAGAGTATATGTTAATACAAAGTCCGAGTCAACATCAATCACTTTGGCTTTTGATGTAAATATCTACACACAAACGATATTATTGTTTGATATCTTAAAACTTAAATAATCATAGTTTTACAGCATTTTTTAAAATTACTTAATAACATATGACCATACAAGTTACTCAATACTCACCTGAAGAAATGTTATTTGTTGATGTCTGAGGTAAAGATGGCGAACTAGACTTGGGCAATGATGCAAAATGAATAGTTTTTTCAGTTTGCATTTCATCAATCAAAATTGGTGATGTCACTTCCACAACAACTTTACGAGAAGCAGAATCATCTACCAAACTGGAAAAGCTTGCATCAGCGTCACTTGCACAAGACAAAAAGCAATCTTCTGTTTGCGGCAAAAGATCTTTTGGCTGATATGGTTGGTAACAACCCATATTGGAATAAGTTCTAAGTACAAAAAAGTAACTGTCAATAACAGCTTTAGGAAAATAACACACACAAAATATTAAACTATTTTCTATAACTACTTAATGTCAAGACTAAACAATATGCGTAGTTAATCAAAATTTGTGCAGGCAACCCTTGTTATGCTACTTAATTTTGTTTTTAATTAAATCATTAACTTGTTTCAATGTTGTTAAAATTTAAATCTATTTTCAGAATTTTGCAAAATATTTTACAATTGTAACTTGTTTTATCATCAACTGAAATAAACTAATTAATCAGCTTAGCCATAAACTAAACTTTAGTATTTGAAGAAATTAGGATGTAATGAAATAAAATTATTGCCAAGATATACACTACATATTGAATAAAATGAAGACAAGAAGTATACAAGTAATGAGAAATAAAAAATTTGAAACAATAAATACAAAGCAAGTTTACATACTACTCAGTGCACACCTATTTTCAGATAATTTAGTGTAAAAAAACAGGTGCAAGACTGTTTCTTGATATTTAATAAAGGATGAAGTCTTGAAATCTCTGGCTGATTCCTTGATCAATCATTTCAACAACCACAGCATTGATTTGTTACTATGACAAAAAACTGATCTTAAAAAAACAACAACAAAAAACAAAGTTGACTATTTATAGAGTTCAGGCTTTCACATATTTCAAGTTGTTCTTTGTCCTATTTAATTTGTACATTTTGGCAATAACTTTACTCCATTATGTGATAATGTATACAAAATTTGAGTTTTTAAAAATTATGGCTAAATGATTTACTTAATTATGGAATAAGGAAAAATGCCACAATATCCTACTTAACAATCCAAATTTAATAAACCTATTTTCTTTTCATTCATTAGCTTAATATAATTGCTGTACCATAATTTGAGTTATTTGACACTGTTGAAAAAACAAAAAAACTGTGGTTAAAGTAAAACATTTTTTATTAGCATTTTGTAGCTTACATTGTGGGCTTAATGTGATCATCTATGAATTTAAGCTGCTCAAATAAAGACCATGGTTTATGGAAACTGGCTGCACTGCCAGAAGGATAATTCAACTTTTTTTTTTCCCTTCTGTACTTTTCCTTTAAATATTTCCATTGTGTCTTACACCATTGATCTAAATAAATAAATTTGTATTCAGTCTGAACCATGTAAATATAACAAACTAAACTACATATAAATTATGTTTCTTTAATTCATGTATATTTACTGCAAAAAATAAATTTTAGTTTCAGCTATATCTAAAAATTTTAAAAATACACCTCACAATTTTGACCACATTCTTCAGCCACTTTCTTCCAACAATTTGATTTAAGTACGAGATCATGGTAACCTTTGCACTTTACGTCCCATAAGCTTGGGTATTTATAAATCGCATGTATCAATGTTTCTTTTAAATCTGACATTTTTACTTTTTCACAAAATCCTGTACAATTAAAACTGAGTAAAACAGTATATGTAAGCCTATAGCATAAAAAAGTTTTTATTCATGTACAATCATTTCATTTTAAAAGCATTTCTTTAAATCTATAATAGACAATGATATACATAATAGACAAACTATAACTATTTGAAATTTTTAAAATAAAGAACCGTCATTATTTAGGCTACAGCAAAATTTTGATGATCATATTATACCCAAGATCTTTAGCTTTTTTATAGCTTAAAAAGCTTTTGCAATTCTTCTAAAAATACATATAAAATTATGACAAACTATAATTATTAAATACAAAAATTAAAAATTTTACATTGGAATAAAATTATGCTGCAATTGAAATTTATTTACAGCATATCGTTAAAAAAATATTAACAAGAAAATAATTCAAACATTCTTTAAAAAAATACTAATAATAATTTAAAAAACTGATTTTTTGGTACCTTGGACCTGGCAATTTCTACTCAAAAGCATTTTTTACGCTGAACGCAAGCGTAAAAATCGCTTGGCAAGCGAATTTTCGCCAGCGCTCAGCGTAGAATTTTTTCGTCGACGGCTGGCGTAGAAATACAATAAATAAACACTTTTACGCTGAGAAACTACGCCTAGTGTAGACCAGGCCTTAAGATTTAGAAAATTCTTATGTTTTGGTTGTAGATAAAAATAAGCACAAGTACAAGCACGGTAATGTCACCTAACAAAACATCAAATAAAATATTTTACATAAGCTAACTAAAGCAAATTTTTGCTAATTTTTTTCATGCTGCGGCTGTCAATTTTTTACGAGTCAGGTTAAACATAAATACAATTTGTAAATAAAAAATTTTGACACAGAAATAAAAAAAGGTAAAACAATGTTTAAAAATAACCGAATACAATAAAAAAGTTAATCAAAATTGAAAAATAATTCAGTAATTTTTAAATTAAAAAGAATTATATTAAACTAACTGTTGGAAAAAAGTTTTTGCAGTTTTCAAGAATTTTTTTTACGCTCTTCAAGGATTATTTCCTTGCTATCATTGATGCGCTTTAGTTAATTTTTGGCTGAGCAATTAAATGCTGATTCAATAATTGTAGTAAAATTTAAGTGCCCGCCGGAACATTGTTGTTGTAGCAAGAAAGAGCAATTTTGAAATGGCAATGCTTTTTTTAGTGCAAAAATAAAAGCTTCTCGCTGGTTTGATAAAGTCAAAAATCGGATTCTTGCATGGTTATTGTCGGTAATACCGAGTAATACTGAACTGCGAGAGCAGTAACGGTGTAACAAAACTCTGACGGCTTTAATAAACCGCTTCTATCAGCAATGTCAAACAAATGAGTGTACTCTTCTGGTAAAAAATCATAAATTGGTGTTGGGTCGTGGCCTTTCACAAGCATTTCTTTGCAAAATGAACATTTACGACGTCGTGAAACACTTCTACCCACATAGCCACTAACAAAAAAGGTGATGTTAGCATCAATGCAAGACAGCTCATCCAGTGAAAGCTCAGAAAAAAACGTTACTAACCAGTCAAATTTTTTGAAACCAATTTTTTTGCTTGAAGTGGGCAGCAAAGGAATTTCGTCGAAAGTAAGTAATTTGGAACTAGATTGCAACACATTTTGCTGAAAAAGATTCAAAACTCTGATTTTCTTTTCTGCTTGAATCAACTGTTTGGCGCACATAAAATAATTTCCACCGTTTACTTGGCGGTACCACCCAAAACGGCTCTTTATAAGATCAGAAATTAATTTTCCCGTCAAAAGATAAGAAAATCCATGCCTTTCTTGCAAATACGTGGCTAAATCTGGTGTCGCCCCCATCGTCTGAATACAAGCAAGAAACGTTTCTAAAGTAAGACCAGCATATTTAGAACCTATCCAATTGACAAATATTTCTCGAGCTTCCTTTAAATACGAACAGTTGGTTTCAGCTGAATCTTTAATTGGACTACATAAAATATCGTTTTGTTGTTGTGCTGAAAAAAAAATTGGTATTTCTTTTTTATAAAACTAAAACTTTCGTTTTTTCAATAAGAAGCAAACAAATTAAAAAAGGATTGATGTAAGTAAGGCTTGTCATTCAAAAAGATACTCTGACAGCTAAAATCAAAAATATATTGAATCGTGTGGGATTAGTAATGCGTACCACAATTGCACTTTGACCTTTTAGTTCACATACAAATGAATGAATATAAAGTAGCTTAAGTTAAAATAAGCCTACCTTGAAATGGTGATTTTACATAAAGAATTTTCCATCATTGCCAACGATTTTTAAAAACTTTGCTGTCTGAAGAAAAGCTGGGTGAGCTCCAGAATAGTATTCCAAGGCATGAATTGTTAAATCCTAAAAAACACCTTTTTCAAAATTACAAAAAAAATATTAACAGGTATTGCTGCTATACGTATATTGTATTCATGTAAAAATAATACAAAACTATTTTTAAGTAAATAATTTACATGAAATATTTGAAATCTTCTACTTTTATAAGCTCTTTATGTTTAAATAACAGTTGTGACAACATAAAATCAATAATCATGACAATATAAAATATTATACTCACCACGAGGATGATGAGGTGATGCTCTGGCAATGCTGCTTGGATTTAAAGATGATTTTTTTTAAACATGAGCAATTTTTAGAACTTTACTTTCCTCCAAACCATAAATATGTCTCAAATGAGAAAATGATGAAAAGCAGCTGCTGCCAATGAGATTCTCATGACCATTTGTAGGAATATTAAACTTTGGTTTGTTAAGAAAATTGTTAAATATATTTTTAAAATTGTGGGTGGTATCAAAAAGAAAGAAAAGAAGTGCATTTGGTTTAGTAGGGTGTAGAATACTGTGTCTTAAGTTTCTTTGGCAAAGATGCAAATACAACTTTCTGAAATTAAAATATACATATGGTGCTACAGAATTTGAAAATGACATGAAGTAAAAGATTTTTTTCAAAGCTTTTCATTTGATACTTTTCAGTTTTTTCTTAAAAGTGCTTTGCACACACTCTGTGAGAGCTTGACAAAGTCCAATTTTTTTGTAGAATTGATTTTAACCATTTATTTTTCAAAACCTCTTCTGACGGAAACCGAAATAAAGCAATTTTTGTGAGATTTGTAACCAGTTTTAGACCCTGGTACACAGCATGTATTAACCATGGCAATCACTACTAAAAAAGATTCATAAATTTTCTGCGCAGTTACAAAAGCCTTGCAAATTTAAGTAAATCTTAATTTTTGTAATTAGCTGTGGAATAAAAATGTCATTAAGTATTGCAACTTGTAAAAACAATCAAAAATTTCTATTCCAGAAAAGTTCACCTTTTGGGTACAATGTTTAATAACCTATAGTAAAAGCAAATGTAATTTTTAATTAAAAACACAACTTTAACATTTTTAGATATAAACTTATTATATCTATCTTTAAAATATTTTTTGAAGATATTTTGTTCGAGAAACTAAAAGAAATTTCATAATTTTAGTGATTACTTGCAAGACACTTAAACTTTAAAAAAATAATTTAAGACAAAACAATTTTGATCTTTGAAGCTATTTTCCATTTCTTGTTGTATTTAACCTGAACTGCATAACTTTCAATTGTTTTTTTAGTGTTCTCAATTAGTGAAATTTACAAAGCTAATTTAAAAGGAATAGCTGATTCAAAACAAAAAAAATTACTTAATTTGAAGCTTTTAAAAAGTACAACTTTAGGTACCGAAAAATATGCACTGAAATTTTGGTGAAACCTGGTAAACTTTCTTCTAATAACTGCTTATTTGTAGCAAGATTTTTAACAACAAAAGCTGTAATTAAAATGATTCAACTCAACTGCAACTATTATTGCATTTCAACTCAATTTTATTGACTAAAAAAATGTATTCAAACTGCTTTTTGCATTTAGCTAATTGCAATTATAAAAAAGGTATATAAATAATTTATACAAAGTTATAAAAAAAACATTTATTGACTGTCTGAACAAAGCTATCAGCCACAAAAAATATAACTTACAAGTATTTGTTACAGTTATTTATTACAAGCAAAAATAAAAAAGTTACTGGTATTAGTAGCACTTCATGCTATTATAAATACTGGATCTAACGTAGGCCTATCTCAACTTACCGATACAACATATCTTATTAAAAAAGGCCTTATAATTTTTGTATCACCAAAACTTCAAAATTAAAACGTTTTATTTACGCGATATGGACTATTTTGTTTAAAAAACATTTAAAAGCTCTAGAGCTTAGCTGAAACTTAAGACCCTTTTCCGTGCATAGGATAAATTGTTTCAAACCGGAGTTAGCAATCCCGTAGTTAGAAGATCCCTATCTCTATATTCCCACTTTTCGTCCCGACTTCATGATAACCTCTAAAAAAATCAGCAGCGAATAAAAACTGTATGTGCTATTTTTGAGGGAGGGTCCCAAATAAAGGGGGGCCCAAGGAAACTGCCTCATTCGCCTCATCCAATATCCACCACTGCATCTACTCCTCACGAAGATGAAGAAGTCTTTGCATAATGCAAAAAGTGAACAAAATTTTTCCTTGTAATCCCTTTTTTGGTAAATGTGTTTAAATTTAAATTTAATCACTTTTTTTTGTCTTCTCATAAGTAAAAAAAAATGTAGAAATAGATTTACCTTAATGTAAAAAAGTAAAATCACTGCATTAAAACTTCTTTGAAGATAGTTCAGATTAAATGATTTGTAAAGATTTAATATCCATTAGTGATTCAACTGACCGTAACAGAAATGTTTAAGACAAAAAATTATATAACCCTACAATTTAGCAATAAATTAAATAGAATTGAAATGTATTAATTACAATTTAAAATGTTTTAGATTCTCATATTGTTTACAAGCAATTAAACTAAATTTTCAATATTTGAATATTTCGTTTTCTTTCAAATATTCTTTGTTTTGCTTCACATGAGATTTTACACAAAAGGTTCTTTTGATGTCACCGTAAGTGATTTTTTTCAGTGAAACTAATCCAGAATCTTTCTTTTGCCATCAGGATAGAATAGAAAAGAAATCAAAAGAAAAAGGATTTCTCAAGAAGCGACAATAATCGCAGAGGGATTCAGGTTAGTTTCATGAACAAAAACCGCTTACAATGACTTCTTAAAAGCACCCCAAAAGGATTTTAAATTTAAAAAATAAAAATTTAAATAATTATACATAAAAGAATTTTAAGCTTTCACACAAACATGCTATTAGAGTTTATTTTCTTAATAAGCCATTTAAAATTTTAAGTTTAAAATGTATATCAAACAAATAAAGAAATAATAATTGCATCAACAAATATTAAATTTCAACATTGTACCTTGACATTTAATAACACTATTTTATTGAGCTTTTTTTTTATAAATATTTTTTAATTGTGATATTAATTGTTTTATAATTATATATAAAAAAATTGAAAGATTGAAAGCCTTGATCAAAATATTGATCAAATTTAAAATAAAATTTTTTATAGGCTCAAGTTATATATACGGTATATAGATACATTACAAAAATATTTTTTGGTTGACTTAAAATAATACTTGTTAGTAAATTGTATACTTTCTTTAATCAAGAAAAACATTTAGGTACTTATCAAGTATGCTAAAAATCCTTTTAAAATAACCAAAATAGCTAAAATTAGCCATATCTGGCAACCCTGGTTAAAAGCAGGGAGTCGAACTAAACCCGAACCGGAGTTTTATAAACCGGTTTTACACCATTTTTTCCAAACCTTAACCGAACCCGAACCGTAAAAAGAGCGAACCGGAACTGAATCGAATAATTTAAATAATCATGAGCCTTAACCGAACCGGAATCAGTTGAAAAAACCGGTTCGCTCCGTGACGTCACCCGCATCACTTAGCACAATGTGGTACAACTACGGGCCCGCGGGCCGCATGCGGTGTGAAGACCTTTTTTTTTTGGAGAACGCTATGATTTTGCGACAAAAATAGGAATTTCGGAGACTAATTCCAAGTAAAGACCTTTTTTTTTTGGAGAACGATATATTTAGAGAATACTACAATATTTTCTTAATTATCTTAATATTTTCCTAATAATGCTGCGAACCCGAACCGGAACTTTATAAACCTGTTTTGAGGTAATTTTTACAGGAGCGAACCTAAACTGGAGCGTTTCAATTGATCTGAACCCTAACCAGAACTGAAGCGAAATTTGAAACAGCTGTTGAACCCGAACCGAACCTGAACCGGTAAAATCAAACGGTTCAACTTAAAATTTGCCACTCAATAACACAACAGAAATATGTAAATTAACATACGATTTACTTAGAAAAGTCAAAAATAACCTAAAATAATTCCTATTACTAAAATTAGCCGTTTTAAAGTAGAGGCTAAGAGCTTATAACTTGAATTTCTATTTAGATACTTGACGAGTGAAAATATTGAAGTTGGATCAAATTTATATTTTATGATTAACATGTTACAACTATCTTTTGTGTTAAGGTGCAAATTCAATTTTTTTTGCAAGTTTTGTATACTTCGAATTTATGAAATAAATTCTACTAAGCAAAACAAAAAGCAGATTATAAAATCAGACATAGAACTATAAAATGAGTTTTTGAAAATCCTCTCAATGTAAAATTGAAGTTGCCAACCATTAATAAGTAATTATTTTTTTTTATCTCTATATTTATCCTCCTGACTCGCAGGAAAGCGACGGAGGCGCTATACATAGGGTAAGCAATTACCCCGACCTGCTTCCGGAGATGCCAATATATTGCTGTCCGCTAGTAAATTAGTAGAGATATGACTGCAATTTAGAACTGCTTGTCAAGACCACCAAGCAGGGGAAAGTGCCGTAAAGTGTCTTTCCCAAGGACACAACAGAATGACACAAGTGGGTTTTGAACCGAGACCATACTGATCATCAGTCCGGTGCTTTAACCACTCGACCACGCTGCCGACATTACATTTCAATAATTAATTTTAGCAACTTGTAGATATTTCTTAAATTTTTTTTAAAGTTTAACTGAAAAGTACTTTGTAGCAAGTATTTTTTAAATGAGTTTTTCAAAGTCTTTCTGGTGGTGTCTCAATACCTTTATAATTTTTAAGTGCGATATCTATGCAACTATGTAAATTATACTTTCAGTAGAGCATTAAAAAGTACTATAATATTATTGCCAACATAGTTAGGACAATGCCTAAAGGCTTGAAGCAACGTTTATATATAACAAAAAAGTTAAAAATGGTAAATTTAGTTCAATTGATTTAACAAAAGCCAATTTAAATTAGGGTCATACAAAATGTGTTAATGGAGATACAACAATTCTTTTTGTAACATGTTAGAAACTGTTAAAATAATTTAAAATACATACACCATAGTGTTAACGTGTTGCATTTGGCAAAATACCTTGAAAAAATGTAAAAGCTAAAGCACCATTATGTAGATGTGTACAAACTGTAAAAAAGGAGTTTGTAATTTGGTTGCTAATCTTATATGTCACTTTATGACCTATTTTCATCTAAGAAAGTAAAGAAATAAAGGCCTTTTGCAAAAAAAAGATTTGTATAAATGCATTAAAATGACATTGTTTTCTCTTCAGGTTGCAATTGCATATTAAGCTATTATGCAATATGCTTGAACAAAACATTACCAGATTTAACTTTGAAAAGTCTATTTAGCTGCAATGGTTAGTTTGGTATTATTTAAAATCAAATAACTCGAATAAAAATTCATTTTAACTATACTTATTAATGGTTTAATTTACTTGTATCTAACTTTTAATGATTTCTTTCAGAATGTAATTTTTAATAGTAGTTAACAAACCTTAAATTGAATGTAGTTATTAAATATAGTTTAATAAAGGTTATTTGTGAGGATTTGATATACTGTTATAGCTGTCAAAAATAGCTTAGCATGACAACAACTATTGCTTTGACCATAAATGCATATCAAGGGTTTTGGTAAGGTTTTATAGTTAAAAAATCTAAGTAATTTATGCAATATTTTTGAGTGATTATTTTTTCAAATTCCAAGCTAAAACATTAAAAAAACAAACTTGATAGTAAGCAAGGTTTGTGTTTGCAAAAAAAGTAATAATTATATTTTCCTTATTTATCTTTTTAACTTGCAGGAAAACATTGAAGGGCATTATACTAAGAGCAATTATTGGCTCTCTTAAAGAAGTCACTGTAAGCAATTTTTTTCAATAAAACTTACCTGGAATCTCCATTCAGCACCAGGATGGAATAAAAAATAAAACTAAGAGAAAAAAAGTCCTTTCAAGAAGCAATAGTAACCACTGAGAATTTGGAGTTAGTTTCACAATCAAAAATTGCTTACAGTGACTTATCAGCTTTTGAAGATGCCAAGATATTGCTGTTGGGTTGAAATTATTATTATTTTTTTTTTTAGCTATAGAGACATTACTGAATTAAGGCTGCATGCTGGGATGCCAAGCAGAGTAATGTGCTTAAAGTGCTTCCAATGATATAGAAGATTATTCCAATAGCTATTGAATTGCTAATGCCAATATCTATTATGTCAATAGCCAATAGCTATAGAATCTGAAATATAAGGACTTACTTTGATGACTACAACAGTGAGTATTGTTTGAACAAACACCTTTTTAAAAAAAGGAAAAGATGTCTAAAAATTTTCTATTTAAGTATATGATTTGCGGTGCAGTGCAGTGTAAGTTTTTGGTAACAACTTTGCAGTGCAGTGTCACAAACAAAAAATATATGCGGGCTGTGGACACAAAATTTTGTATCTGCGACAACATTAATTTGAGTCTATTATTTCTTCTGGACACAAAATTTAACTTAAATAAGGATATTCTCTCACATAATAATGTACCCCTTGAGAAGCCTAAATGTACCCCTAGGGGTACATGTACCCCAGTTTGGAAACCTCTGTGCTAGAATGACAGTGGTTGATATTCGCTATATTTTAATTTTTATTTTACCATATGAGCAGCTCAAGTTGTTATTGTTTCGAATGTGTTTCAAAGTTTAATTATATTTATCTAATTGCAGTTGTTGAGCACTGCTGTTGGTTTTAAGTTTGACCTGTCAACTTATTTAACAGTGCTATATTATAGTATATGATGGGGGTGGCTTATGTTTTTCAATCATGAGCTGTAATCAATGAACTACTGATAATTGTGAGGTGAAAAATTGTAATTCTGTAAAAATTATAATAAAACTGATTTTTGTCTCAAAAACATGGTAATCTCTACAAAAAAATACATCTTCACTTTGAAACTTTTTTTATTTTTTTATTTTTGTCCCAATGAGGTGGTAATCTTTAAAAAAATAAGATCTTCACTTTAAATCTACCTCTGCTTTCTTCATTCTCATCCAAAAACATATAGTGATCTCTAAAAATAAAAAGGTCTTCCCTTTGGGACTATGGTAAGCCTATGCAAACAGTCATCTTCATATGTAACATAAGCTGAAAATGACAGCTGGGCAAACTGCATGTGGCTTGTGAGCCACAGTTTGCCACCATTAGTATATGATATCACGTTGCTGGTGTGATGCTCAAAAACTTTGACAGAGCAAGTAGTGTATATTGCTATAGCCTACTGCCACAAAACTGTAATTAAATTAACTGTAGTTTTGGGTCTTTTAAAAAAGTCACCATAAGTGATTTTTTGTTTGTGAAACTAACCTGGATCTCCCAGCAGTTACTATCTCTTCTCAAAAGATCCTTTTTCTCTTGATATATCCTTTATTGCATCCTGGTACGGAAAAGAAGATTTTGGGCATATTTCACCAGGTTTCACCCAAAAAAAGTCACTTATGGTGACTTCTTGAAGAGACCCAAAATTTTCTTAAATGTGGATACACTTTTTTCTTTTCATAGAGTTTTTATTTTATTTTTTTTATTTTATGTACTTGTTGGTTTTTAAAACAATCCCAAGTATTGGCATTTTTAGTTTGGTGACTAGCATGAATCAGTATTCAAAAAGTTTTTGAAAGTAATATTTATATTTTTATCCTTTTTTTATTGTTGTTGCAAGTATGATCTTTTTATTATTTCTTCTGTAGTAGTAAATTATTTTACCAAATAATTGATAATCCTACAATTTGTTGTATTAATAAGCTTTTCTGGAAATTTGTGGCAAAAAGTATGTGGGCTTTTTATGAGAATAACTGAAGCCAACTGCATAGTCTTATGATTGTATACTAGCTTTATTCTTGCATAATTAGACAGCAAATAAGCATCAGTTATAATTATTTTTTTGGAAGAAATTTTTAGTTATGTGATGTAGGTACTAAAAATTTGTATGGAAATGAATGTTTATTATACTATATAATAAAAATGTTAAATTTAGCATGTTGATTTACATAAATATTATAATCAGTTATAGGTTTCTATTAATTGGTATGTGTTGCTATATTTTGGTCGATTAATTAGAAAGTTTCAACCTATTTGCTTATTGTTGCAACATTAGTTTTTACAATTTACATGCAGTATTATTAACATGGAGTCAATTCAGAGTCAGATCTTAGGACCAAAAGTTTTTGGAGTCGGATCGGAGTAGGAGTTTAAATCAATTGAGTCAGACTGGACTTGGACCTCAAAATAAGTGACTCTGCTCATCTCTGGTTTGTTGTGTGCTTTTCCATTTTGTCTTTATTTCTATATGAGAAAATATTCTAGAAACATAGCAATGCATCCTTTAATAAGATAATTGTTTTTATATGTTTTTAATTCAACAATTATGTCTGTTAGTCATCGTTATTCGTTTTCTCTAGAGGAAGAAGATTTAAACAAAGCTGTAATAGAGCTCAATGAACCTGAAAATAATGAAGTACGATTACTAAAAATTGATGAACTTCGCAATGCTTTCAAAAATGAAAATAACAAATTAGACTTACTTGATAACAGTGATGAGTTTTTACTTCGATTTCTTCGAGCAAGGAAATTTGATCATAAAAAAGCTTTAAGAATGCTGAAGAATTATTATTCTCAACAAAAAAACTGGCCTGATGTATATGATAAAGTCAAAAATCCTTATTTAGTTAAACATGTTTTTGATGCAGGTTGTTTTGTTGTATTAACTGGCAAAGCTATTGATGGATCAGCAGTGTGTATTGGTTGTCCTGGAAAAGTTGAAAATGCCCAGTTTACTGATTTTGCAGCAGCTTTAACCATATCAATTGACCAAATTCTTAAAGAAGAAAGAAATCAAATTTATGGTGTCACTATTATTGAAGATATGCATTATTTAAATTTTGAGTTGGTGCAACAAGTAGGTCCTTTTGTTGGGAGGCGATTTGTAAACTTACTTCAAGATTGTCTTCCCATTCGAATAAAAGGTGTTAATATTGTTAATGAGTCAAAGTTGTTTAATTTTGTTTTTGCCATAGTTCGTCCATTTATAAAAGATAAAACAAAAAAGCAAATAAAGAGTCATGGTACAAAATTTGAATTACTTCACAAATCAGTGGAGCCATCTGTGCTTCCACCGAAGTATGGAGGCAGTGGTGAGCTTGATTGGTTTGTTGCAGAAAATTGGAAGAATATTATTTATAGTGATAGTAATTTGGCTATTGGCAAATAGCAAGAAAAATTCAGAATATTTAAAAATTGCGTTTAGTTCTATATGTTTATGTTAGTTTTCAAGTGATTTGCATAATGCAAACAATTTAAAATTAATTATTTTCTAAATTTTACTTTTTTCTATTTGCAATTCACGCCATGTATAGTTTTGTGCTGCAGTACAAGATTTTTTTTATTTGTTCTTTTTATATTTGAAAGCGTTTTTATTGTTAATTATATTTACAAGCATTTTATAATCAGTTCAATGATAAAATATGATTTTGTAGTTTAACCAAATAAAATAAAAGATGAAATTGCAATTTCTAAAACATTATGAGTTATGTTATGTGATTCCAAAACAAAACATTATGAGTGCTTAGTTTAAATAGTCAATTTCATTGTTTTTGATTTTGAAAACAAACAAATTATACAAATATTCATGAAATTTTTAAAAAATGTTTCAGACTATTACATTTTATGAAAATAATCTAAAAACCAATAAAATACAATAGCTATCATCAAAATTTGAGCTCTTTAAAAAGTCACCATAAGCAATTTTAGTTTGTGAAACTAACCCGGAATCCCCTGTGGTTACCATTGCTTCTTAAAGAGATCTTTTTTTCTTGCTTTCTATTTTATTCCCCACTGCTGCTGTAAGGAGAATCCTGGGTTAGTTTCATCAACAAAAATCACTGGCAGTGACTTCTTAAAGAGACCCAATTTTTCTGACTATAACTTGTTTGTCTGTAATTGACTTTTTACCTCTTTTTCTTTGTAGTTTAATTAATACACAGTTATGACACTATTTAATGTTATTTTTCTTTTGATTGATCTGTGCCCTTTGTTGAAACTCCCAAAAAACGAAGCTGGCTATTCAGAATTTTAAAATTATTTTTATAAATAGAGTTTTGAACATACGTACATTTATATTAAAATATTTTATGAAAAATAAAACCACTTTTTAGTTAAAACATCCCTTGAACTTTACTATGAATTTGCATCTGTACTTAATGGGTGTAACCATAAACTTAATAATGTTTCACTAATAGCTTATATAATATGTAGTTTTTTTTACAGCTTGCTGTTTGGCAAATCAAACTTCATAAACTCATTTTGAAAACTTTTAAAACTTTACAATACTTTTAATTGATCGTTTTTTAATTTAGATTTTTAATCAATTTTTTAATTTGAAATTTTTTTGGAAGAATTTCTGTTGCTTTTCTTTATTGGCAAGACAGTTTGTAGAATAAATAAAGCTGTGATTGAAATGTTTATAGCTTGTTTATATAAAAAAATACAGATGTAAAATGTTGAATTTGTTTCAAAGTGTCTAATTAACATTTTTAGTAGAATTGTTTAGTTACTTCATAGGGGATTAGAAAATATATGTGGATTGAGTGTTTTAAAAGAATAATCGATTTCTATTTACTCTTTATCTTATAAACTTTAGTTAATAAATTTGTTTGCAAGACATCTTTTAGCTTAAAAATTTGTTTTGGTTAATTTAATTTTTTGCGTTGTGATAAAATATTGGCCTAATATTACGTTTATGCAACACAGCATTGAACTTGTTATTTGCTTACTATAACAATTGTGTGCTTATTCTTCAATGCACCATGTATGGAAATGTTTTTAGGTTTTAAAGTAAAGTTCTTTGTTTTGATTTTCCTTATTTTGATTACCTAGCTTTTTTGTTTTATATTTCGAACCATGTCGAGAATTTTTAGCACCTATCTAAGTTGGCTCTTAAGAATACCAAGGCCCGTTTCCACTGCTGAAATGGAGCATTTTTGTTTGTTCTATTGATTTTTTACGTCTTTCTGCGCTTCAGCGCTAAGCAAAACAAAAAAAATTAATAAACAAAACAAAGAATACTTCTTTCCACGCTCGTGGTGGAACCTAGCCATAAAATTTGATTGTTTGCTTTTGATTTACACTTCTATTCAAACTGTACAAAAAATTAAACAATTCATAGTTACCTTTCAATGGCTTATAATTTGTTTAAAAATAATCAAGAAAAGTGCGAAAACACTGATATTTGGAATAAAAGACAGTTGTAGCAGGCAAAAAAACAATATCACATGTCAAATAAACAAATTTTTAACATGATGATAGAAAATGTCATCATGGCTCTACCAACAATTAGGAAAATTGATTGCACTATTGTTTATACCTTTTTCAAATAATATTTTTGGTTTATACCTTTTTCATTTTATATGTTGCTAATGTTTTATTGCTTAGAAATTTTAATAAAAATAGTAGCTCATAAAATAGGAGATTAACTGATGACTGGGTAGCTAAAGCAAAGGGTAAACACTTTAAAAATTCAATTCAATTTTTGCAAAGAATCGTGAATCAGCTGCAGCAAAGTTGATGCAATTCTGTAAATTTTCGCAGCTGCAATTTAGAAAACCCTGGCTGCGGGGTTCGTGATCACTGCACAGAGGGTTCGCGACGATATGACAAAAAGTGTCAAACATAGCTTTACATTGTAAAGTTTGTCAATCAATTGTCATAGATAATTGCCGCATTGATTAATTATCGTGAGTTTCTGTAATCGTAAATCATTATTGTTGCGCTATTTCATGGGAAAGTTGTTTTCTAACAATTTGTTTTTATAACGTATAACTTACCACCTGACGGGAGTGTTCGCAACTTTACTAAGATCATTTCAACCGTTCTGCGCGTACAAAAATTAGTAAAGCGACGATTTACGAGTAAAAAATTTGTTGCGAGAAAGAGGCGTGAAAGAAAGTGAAATTGTTGGAGAATTTAATTGTATGATTATACTGTAGTTTGAATTAGTTGCGAGATAGCTTAACTATGTAGGCTATTTCTGTTATAGTTCAAAACTTATGGATAGATTTTTGCAGTAAAAAAGAAAAGCAAATGATTGGGAAAGTGAAGCTTAACATGTTCTTTCCCCCCTTAAAAAAAGAAAAATTACAAACATACGATGATGACCACATTTAGCTTGGCTTTATAAAAAGTCCCTCTGATGTTACTAAGCCTCAACGTTTAGTACGTTGCAAAACATTGTCAAATGAAGATAATTTAAATTTTGTTTCAGGAAAAATATTGGCATCTCTTACATCAAGTGATAAGCTTAATTGATTGAGAAGGATAAACATTAGGGTGGAGTGAAAAAAAAATTTGAAAAAAGTATAGTTCTTAAATCCTGCCAAATAGGCTAAAACTTCAAAAAAAATTGGTTTTGGCGAGTTGCTACCTTTGGGGGGCTAGCAATCCCCCAAAATGTGTATTTGGGGGTAAAATTGACAAAAAATGTCGTAACTCGGTAACCGCTTATCATAGAGGCATGATTTATGGCTCAAAATTTGCAGAATCATCATGTTTCTATATATGCTAAGAGAAAGTTTTTGTCTATTTCCACAAGAAAAAAAGTTATAATCGATAAACCGTTTTTTATGCTCAATACTCGAAAATTGCGCTGTATGGAAATAAGTTTGATCTAACATTTGAAATGATATATGTCTAACTGATAAGGACTAATTATGACAATCACAATATAAGGACTAATTATGACAATCACAATATTAACAAGATGATTTGGGATAACTTTGGTCACCAGACAAAGTACCTAAATAGGCCTACTCATAAGGTACAGAATGTGCTAGCTTTACTGCCCATAAAATGTTTAGTATTTCAGTAATTTAAAGAAAATCTGTTACATCTCATTACTTTCGAACTGTTGATGCTGATATTGGGTTGTTTTGCCTAAGGAGTGAGAGAAAAATAAGAAAGCAAGTTAGAGTACACCAAATACCCTATGCAAAATGAAGCGCATCAGAATTGCACCTTAGTGTCAAATTTTTTCAAAAGTTTTCGAGATTTAATCTTCTGGCGAATCAACCCATCTCTTTGCTCAAATCCTTCAACTTGTGCTGCGGCCTCTGTTACCATTTTGACATGGCGCTCTACACATTGGTTGTGACATAGATGGTCGAGCTGCAGTGGTCTTATCCGGCATTGTTCAATATCTAAATCAGTTAAATGTTCAATTACCGGAGGCTGCTGATGGCAAGATGTTAAATTCACCATCTTGTAGTACGAGTTCACTGTTAGATCCAGTGTGGGCGGTTCAAACAGCCGTACAGTTGAGGTGGTATCATAATATTTTGCTCCTTCCAAAGAATATTCTTCACTGTGACTGTCAACCAAGTCATGATTATCAAATAAAACCGTTGATGGCAAGTTTCCACGAATCGAAAGCACTTTGTTCACACCTCGCATTCGTATCTCCTCATCGTTGTCACCCAACATGACGATCAAGACATTTTCCTGGTGTGCGAAAAATGCATTTCGTTGCACAACTTTCAGAGCAGTTTTCCGAACAGCTTCGTCAGGCACCTGAAGAATTCGTTGGACCAAGTTGAAAAAATTTCTAGATCCGCAAGTTAGTTGACTATTTAACTTAATTTCAAACCAACTTGGAAAGTAAACTTGAAGACAAAACTTCGTCAGAGTTTCCAAGTTTGTGGAGGGTTCATCCACCGAAACATAATATCTGAGGATTCGACAGCCCAGAGTTAGCCAGCGTGAATGCACAATGGGACCTACTTTTAAATATTGCAAGTCGCTGTCGACAACTCCCATGATTATTGCTGAACATATCTTGTAAGCATAGTGTTGATCAGTACTCAGATCATTAACAACTGATTCTGGCAACTGTACAAACTGAGGGTTTAAAATTGACTTGAAATTAGCAGCAACCGGCCAACTCGAAACATCTCCAGTTAAACACTTCCCAATTGGTCCTGCAAATGTGTCAGGACTATTGGTGGTTCCATCAAGCATAGTAAAGACATGGCGCAAGGGTAGTTCATTGGTATGTGTTATAGTATGTGACGTCATAGCGCACGGCTCCGCTGCCTTCTTCTCTCTGGTTTCATAAGTGTGGTTAACCGCGTGATAAATTATTAGTATAACTTACAGATTCAGTCGTATAACTATCGTGTAACTCCGTATAAATAAAAGAGCTAACTGCAGATACTAGTGGAACTCATAACATGGCGTCGTCGACAGTCAGCTTATAAATTTGTTGGAATAAAATAAGCTTACGAACCAATATAGAAGTATACTGCAAGTTTGTGATCGGAGATTTGTAAAAGATTGAAGATAAAAGCAAAATGGCAAAAAATAAGCGAGACCTGCAAGCAGAATTAGAAGCAGCAAACAAACGTATAGCCAAATTATCTCAATCTAATCAAAACGCAAATAGTAACATTAATAATAATGAACCTCCTTCTTGGTTAAAAACTCTTTTAGAGGCACAGTCTGAAAGCCAGCGACAAATGCAGCTTGAAAGTCAGCGACAAATGCAACAAATAATCGAACGATTTTCGCAACAGCAGCTGCCTCAAAGCGCGAATAGCGAAAGAAGCGAATCACGTGAGCAAACGGCTGACATCAACAGTTCTAACAACGAGGCAAGGCGAACTAAAGCGGACGCTCAAAAGCCTTCCACACTGCAGGTGGGAATTTCGTTAGCTGAATTTGCGAAATGGCGTAAATCGTACAACGATTATGCCACGGTCTCGCTTGCAACAGAGCTGCCATTGAGCAGTCAGTTGGCATTGCTTCGCGGTTTTTTTTTCGATGGAAATGCGAGAAGCCGTAGAACACGTACTTCTTATCCCGGATGATACGACACTTAAACCAGACGAAGTGTTAGACAAAATTAAAAATTACATCTGGAGTCAAAGAAATATAGCGTTAGATTGCGTCGCATTTGAAGAGAGAAAGCAAGCGGCTGGCGAAAACTTCGATTCGTTTTTAATCGCGATTAAAACTTTGGCGAGAGACGCAGACTTGTGCAATGAATGTTTAAATCGTCGTTTAGTCACAAAAATCATGTCGGGAATATATGACAAAGAGACTCGAACAAAGCTCCTAGCCATGTCCCCAATACCTGATCTTCAGACCGTCACTGATTTATGCAGATCGGAAGAGTCAGCAAAACTAGACGACGCGCGAATAAGCCGACAGCTGAATGAGAGAAGAGCGTACCAAAGCAAATTTCGTCGAAATTTCTCTAAATCTAAAGAGCGCAATAAAAAGCCCTGTACAAAATGGGGTAAAAAGACCTGCCCACCAAAAGGTCAAACCCACTGTCCCGCAAAGGATACAGAGTGCTTAATATGTCGCAAAAAAAGGTCACTTTACATCAGTGTGCTTTCACAACAAACCCGGGTTTAACAGACGCGAAGAAACGAAGAAAAAGTTAACGGGACAAATAAAGCGTAGATGCAATGCTAATGCAAATTTTGCTAACTCCGCGGCGCCCAAAATAACTGTTAATCTTTTTTCTCTTAAACATCGTAACCCGTTAGGTTCCACAGAAGCTACACCAGACACAGGTGCCGAAGCAAGTCTTGTTAGGTGCCGAAGCAAGTCTTGTTAGGGTAAACATCATTCAACGGCTGGGAATAGACCTTGATAATCTAATGCCGCCAAGTCAAGACACTCTTAGTGCAGTAAATCGGCAGACCGTAACATGCGTGGGGACTTTCCCATGCATCATCGAATACTGCGGCCGATTCGTGGAAGAAACCATTTACGTCTGTCCTGAGGTAGAAGATTTTTTGCTTGCTTGGTACGTATGTCAACAGGTATCCTCAACCGATAAATTCGTCAAAAACACCTCAAAAATTAGCAAGCATATTAAAAGCAGAGAACACAAGATTCATTATATCAGAGAACCCAACTGAAGCAGAAATTAATAAAATTGAGAACAAGTTGATAAAATCGTACAGCGATGTGTTTTCTGAAGACACAACATTACGGGAAATGAACAGTAAACTTCCTTGAAAGATAATGCTGTTCCATTTGCTTTACCTGTTGCACGCCAAATACCTTTAGCTTTCAGAAGGATGGTGAAGACAGAGCTTGACCAACTTGTACAAGCCGGAGTCATTGCACCAGTAATAGAAACAACTGATTGGGTGCACCCTATGGTCGTTGTACAAAAACCCAATGGTGGAATTCGTCTCTGTATTGATTTGCAGAAATTGAACAAATACGTACGCCGTCCATATCATCCATCTAAATCACCTGCCGAAGCTATTTCGAATATTTCTTCTTCGTCTAAATTTTTCTCAACATTAGACGCCACTAAAGGATACTGGCAAGTACCTTTAGAAAAAGAAAGTCAAGACTTTACCACATTCATTACGCCATTCGGAAGATTTAAATTCCTTCGAGCTCCGATGGGACTAGCTTCTTCTCAAGACGAATATTGCGCAAGAGGCGATGAAGCTCTGCAAGGCATTGAAAAAAGTCGAAAAAGTGGTAGATGACATTCTTATTCAAGGCGAAACCGCACAGGAGCACTTGAATACCGTAGTGGCTGTACTAAACAGATGTCGAGAACACGGTATTACTCTTAATCCGAAGAAAGTGCAGTTACTACAAAGTGCTGTGAGATATGTCGGATATATAGTGAGCAGCGACGGTATTAAAGCAGACCCCACGAAAATTGAAGCAATCTCTGAATTCCCTGCTCCAACAAACATAACTGAATTACGATCTTTTATGGGCATGGCAAACCAGCTGGGCGGATTTACTCACCTACTCAGTGAAGCAGCAGGCCCACTTCGGGACTTGCTCAAACCAAAAAATGCTTTTCTCTGGTCACCCCAGCATGAAGAAGCATTTACAAAGACAAAAGACATTCTTTGTAGCCCCCATATTTTGGTTGCATTCGACCCCAATCTGGAAACGATGCTGCAAACAAATGCATCTCGGTTGAAAGGTCTAGGTTTTGCACTTTTGCAAAAACATCAAGAAACGTGGAAATTGGTTCAAACAGGATCACGTTTTATAACTGAGACTGAGTCCAACTACGCTATGGTTGAACTGGAATTGCTCGCTGTTGTTTGGGCTATGCGTAAATGCCGCATATATCTGCAAGGCTTACCCAATTTCGAGCTGATAGTAGATCACAAGCCATTAGAGTCAATCCTGAATACCCAGACACTCGATATGGTGGATAATCCCAGGATTCAGAGATTTAAAGAAAAACTCAGCGCTTTTATATTCCACACCACCTGGAGAAAAGGCAAAGACCATGTAATCCCCGACGCGTTGTCACGAGCACCGTGCCGCGACCCAGAACCAGAAGATATCATAAACGTAGACACAACCAGAATGATCTGCAAAAACGTTTCTACAATTGTGAAAGGAAAAGACCCAGAAGTCACAAAAGAAACATTTATCGATCCAATGCTGGAAGACTTAAAAGAAACTACTCAGCAGGACGAAGCAGCACAACAATTAATCACTGCTATTAAAAGCAACTTTTCAAAAGGAAACGAATATCCATTAGCTCAACCTTTCAAAAAGCTGAAAGATCAGCTTACTTTCGAAGATGAATTAATTCTCCTGAACAGCCATCGCATTGTGGTGCCGGTACAGAAAAGAAAAGAAATACTGACAAAGCTACATGCCTCACATCAAGGCATCGAAAGAACAAAACAAAGAGCGCGTCAAATAGTGTACTGGCCAGGAATCAATAGCGACATCAAAAATACCGTTGAAGTCTGCACGAAATGCCAAGAGCACCAACCAAGCTTGCAACAGGAACCATTACAACGCGATCACCTCCCATCAAGACCCTTTGAAGACGTATCTGCAGATTTATTTTATTACGCCGGTAAGACTTACCTGGTTTATGTAGACCGTCTGTCGGACCAAAACCAATTTTTTTTGTAGATTTTACCTGTTTGGCAGGTTTTTAGAACTACACTTTTTCAATTTCAAAAAAAAAATTATTTTCACTCCACCCTAATAAACATGTCTGCCTGGTATGCAAGTTTCCTGAGCTTAATATCATCATCTGTTAATCAAGCTGAATCGAAATTGTCCTTCCAAAGAATACTTCTTTTGAAAGCACTATTTTTAAGGTTCCGTACAAAAATTAAGAAATCCGAGTAATAATAACAATAATTGAGAAATTACTACATCAAGGGACTAAAATATCTAAGGACTACTTTTAGAGAACAGTACTTTTAAACGACAAAAATTGAGAAATCCGAAACAGACTTATAGTAAAGATCTTTTAGAGAACACTGTTTAAAGACATTTTTTTTTCTTCTGACGAACGTCCCGGTTTACCTCTTCACTAATCTGGTATGCCTAGCTTTGATAGAGTTTACCGTTTGGCAAGGATGCGAAGAATAAAAATTAGTCGAATTATCATTTGATCGAACTTAATGATTAATTTCAATCAAAAACCTCTTGCATCTTTTTGGTCAAGTGTTGCGAATAAATATCCATCGCTCTCAAAAAAGGCGACTAAAGTTTTTTTACTGTACCTTGTTGCCACTACCGACATGTGTAATACTGCATTTTCAGCTCTTTCCAATAAGAAGACAAAAGACAGTTTCAGAATTGCAATTGAGGCTGATTTACAAATTTGCTTGTTATCGATTGCTTTGAGAATCGATATCTTGTAGGCCTATAATAAAAAGTAACTTTATCCATCGTATTAATGTTGACAATTTTGTTAATAAACTGTTAATAATTGTAAATCAAAAAAGGAGTTTTGATAATATTTCTAAATTGATAAAATAAACTTGCAAATTCCATAATCTAGCGAGACAGTTATAAAATCACTAGAATTACGGCTATGGCGACACTTTCAGTTTACATGTAACAGTGCATTTTTTGAGATGAAAACATTGGCTCGCACGTGTTAGAATTGTTTTCTGTAATTTGGTAACGCTATTTAGCAAAAAATTAGTCGGATCTTTGTTTATCTCAGCTAAATTTGTTAATTTTTTTCACTATTTGAGTATTTTCCAAAAAATAAAACTTTCCTTAATTTGCGAAAAAATTTGAATGGCGTAGCGAGCATAGATGCTGATAATGTCTGATATCAAATAAATAACCAATTGAACAGGTATTTAGCTGACCTAAAAATATAAACCTTATGTGCCAGATGTTGACCAGATCTGGGGCAGATCTTGAATTTAGCTGGCACAGCAACCTATTACGCCCAATCATTATCATACCTGGCCCAGAACTGGACTAATCTGGTCCAAGTTAAACCATCTAAAAACCACTACATGCCTGATCTGGCCCAGTTTGGAGTGGCTGTCTGGGAAGGTATAGTTTTAATTACTTTTTGAGTTTGTATTACTACTATCTTTCTTTGTTAATTGGACAAAAAATTTAATTTAAAATTGGGGTCCGTGAAAAAAACATCGCAACTAGGAATCCGTGGCCCGAACAGTTTGGCAAATACTGCTCTTGCCAAACATAATGAAATGCACGCATTTTTTTAATAATTAAAAGTATTACATTCAATTTGTTTATATTGCTTTCTTCGAAAAAACGCAATAAATTTACTATTCTACGTGCAAGCCCTTGTCGGCAGCGTGGTGGAGTGGTTCAACGCCGGAATGGTCTCGATTCAAAAAGTACTTGTGCCAATCTGTTGTGCATTTAGGTGGACACTTTACTGCACGTTCCCCAGTATGGTGGTCTTGGCAAACAGTTTTAAATTTCAGTCATATTTAGGCTATATTAATTTCAAGCGAACAGCAATATCGTATCCTAGCATTGCCCCGTCCTGAAAAGGACGTTTGCTGATTATGGGATGGGCTTACCCCGAGCAGCTTGGGTTAAGCTCAACCGCCTGCGGACTGGTGTTGGGCGATTCCATTCGTCCATGCACAAATGGAATCTCGCTCCTTCACCGAATTGCGAGTGCGGCGCTTCTGAGCAAACCGCAGACCATGTACTAAAAGCGTGCCCTATACATCGGGCACCACATGGAGCACGAGGTCTGACGGTTTTGGATGACGAAACGTGATGCTGGCTTAATGACATCACTGCCAGCATTTGACCCAGGCAGTGCAGCAGTCTGGGGTAGTAAAAGGATAAACCCTCGGCCCCAGTCCTGTTTGTGTCTGGCCTGGAGTGGATACCCTTCAAACGACGACGACGACGAGCAATATCTTGGCATCTTTGGAAGCAGGTCAGAGTAATTGCTTACCCTATGTATTAGCGCCTCCGTCGCTTTTCTGCGAATCAGGAGGATACATATAGAGATAAAATAAATAAAAAAAAAAGACTTATAAACCTTGCAGTGGTAGAATTGTTTGCTCATTGCCCAAAGATTTTTCTTTCTTACCAGGATTAGGGCTTATCCTTTCTATTTCTATATAAGTCCTACTCAAAGATGCAATGTTAATTGCATTTTTAACCAAAACAAGTTTACAAAAAATTTGCCAATCCCAAGTTCCTGTTTACCGTTTTTTCTTCAGGTTTTATGGACCTATTTTGTTGTTTATAAAGTGAAGAACAAAAAAGTTCTCTGTAGATTTTAATAATATACCGGTATTAATTTTTTGCTCAAATATTCGTACGCCTTGAAGCTAAATACCAAGTGGGTGACCAGTGGTAAATATTCAAAGTTAGGGGCCCGAAGCAAGAATTTCCAAAACTGTATGTTCTCTAAAAAAATATAGCTTTAATCTCGTAGTAACCTCTAAAAAAAAGTCTTCATTTCGATTTGATCTTTCTTCGCTATTTTTCTCCCAAAATCATGGTGATCTCTAAAAAAAAAAGATTCTCACTTGGTATCAATGTCTTATTTCTCACTTCTCGTCCGAACTTCATAATTACCACTAAAAAAGCATATACAGCAAAATGAGACTATATGAGCTATTTTCGAGGGTGGGCCAAAACAACTGCTTCATTCGCCTCACCCAATATCCACCACTGGTGGTGACTTTTTTTTTATTGATCTCTACTTTTTATAACAATTAAACTCAATCAACTTTTATTTATTAAGTTTTCTGTCCTGATTCCACTTAAAAAATCCTATCGCAAAAATTGCGCTCCACAAAATTACCACTCCATAAAATTTTATTTTATATGAATTTTTTTATCCTGCCAGTTTTTTACCCCACAAAATAAGAAATAAAACTTTAGCATAATTTAAGCAATTGCTTCTTAATAATCTTTACAAATTTGATAATATTAAAGTTACTCGATGGGTTGAAAAATTGATTGGAGAAATCGTGGGGTCATTTTTTGTGTGGAATATAATGTCAACACCTGTACCGTGCTTCAGTTTCAGTGCTTCACTAACGAGTGCTTCAGTTTCCTAAATAACTGTAAGTCTATTGTCCAAAAATTTTTTTCCTTTTAAGACTAGGGTTGTCGGCATAGTCGAGTGGTTAGAGCACCGTAATTGTGATCAACTTAAATTTGGTTCAAAAACTACGTAGGTAAGTGCTTGCCCTCTGTTTAGCGCCTCCTTGCTTTCTTGCGAATCAGGAGGATAAATATAGAGATAAAACAAATAATAGGGTTACCTTTGCCGTAAAAATAGAGATCAGACGAAATTCAGTTTACAAAACTGAAAATTCTAAACTTCGGCAGACAGAAAACTTTAAATTTGGAAAAAACTTTCAAAATATAATTTGTCATTTTACAACTGGACTACGTCTACACTAAAGAATTATGAGATTAATTTTTTTCCACTTAGCATAATTGTTGCTCTGTCCAAAGCTTTTTTTGTTTAATCAAGTTATTGGCCAAAGTACTTGTTTGAAAGTTTCCCTCGTCGGGGTTAGGTAGCTGAACGAATGATTTTCACTTACTACAAATTAACTCATTTCGGATTATTGTTTGATTACTGCTGAATAAACTTTAGATTCACCTGGGGAAAAAAAGTAAAAACTTTTTTTCATCTCTGGCATTTCAATAAAAATAAAATTTTTAGGTTACTCATAGGCAGTGGTGAATTTAGGGGCCCGGGGCAAGAATTTTCAAAAATTGATGTTGTCTGAAAAAAAAAGAGCTTTGATCTTGGCTTGCATATTTTTCTCCGAGACTCATGGTGTCCTATAAAAAAAAAAAGGTTTTCACTTCCATTTGCTCTCAGATTTCCCTATTTTCGTCCCAAGATCAGGGTGTTCTCCAAAAAAAAAGAAAAGGTCTTCACTTCGATTTCATCTCTGATTTCTCTATTTTTCTTCCAAAATCAGGGTGTTCTCTAAAAAAAAAAGGATCGTTCTTTACATTCTAAACAAACATCTGCAGCGGATTGAAACTGCATTTGTTATTTTCGAGGGGTTCCCCAAAAAAAGGAGGCCTGAGGCGGCTGCCTCATTCGCCTTACCCAATATCCACCACTGCTCATAGGGCCGACGAACAATTTAATCTCTAAAGACTACTAATGCAATTATAATCGCCGTAAAATTATCATCTAAGTGAGATCGTTGACTCAGTAGGCTAATAGCTTTAATTAGTTATTATGCACTTATGCTCAGGATATGCTATGGATTGAAATGGAAGGTAAGGAAAATTTCAATATGGGATATGGAATTGTTAAAGTAAGGAATTGAATAAAAAATTTCATTAATGGAATGGAAAGAATTTTCCATACTTTCATATATTTTCCATATTTGCTCATTTTAATGTTGCTTTAGGCCTAATAGCCTCCTAAGTGCAGTTAATAGAACTTCCTTTAATCAGACCCATAAAACGATAAAAGAAAAAGTTGTAGCCAAAGGTCAATTCAAATAAATAGGATAAGAAAAAATAATGGAGATTACAACCAAATTAGTGATATTTCAATATTGGCGTTTAAACTGTTTGCAACTTAATTATAGGGCCAGTATTAAAGTTCAATGAGTGTCTAGTTCGCTTGCTATATGTATCTCTTTTAGAAAATGAAGAGGTGGATAACCTGCTTGGTTTCCCCATTGGAGTATTTGCGGTTTAAATAATAATAACAAGATGTATTAATATTAATAAGCCGCTTTTTATTTAAAAAATTAATATAATCTCAGAGCGGTTTAACATGAATGAAAAACACCACAACAACAACAACAAAAAAACAATAAAATTTTTAGATCTAACCAAATATACGGATTATCTATACATTTGAATGCACATAATTTATTTATCTCTATATCTATCCTCCTAACTTGCAAGAAAGCGACGGAGGCGCTAATACATAGGGTAAGCAATTAGCCCGACCTGCTTCCGGAGATACCAAAATATTGCTTTCGGCTTGTAATTTAATAGAGAGATGACTTTAATTTAGAATTTCTTGCCAAGACCACCAAGCGGGGGAAAGTGTCGTAAAGTATCTTTCCAAAAGACACAACAGAATGGCACGAGTGAGTTTTGAACCGAGACCATGTTGATCATAAGCAGGATGCTCTAACTACTCCACCACGCTGCCGATAATCAAAATAAAAACTAAAATTACAGATTTATCACAGGGACAAGTTAGCCCAGGGGTGGGCAAACTACGTCCCAAAATAATCTTCTGTACGGCCCACGAAAGCTTCAAACAAATAATTAAAAAAATAATTAAATTCTATTTGTCTTCAACCTCTTTGATTTTTAGGTACAAAAATTAAGAAAATTGGAACAAATTCAAAGTGAAGATCTTTTTGAGATCACTACTTTTTAGAGATAAAAATCAAAAAATCCGAAATATATTTACTATTAATAGTTCCTAAATATAAAAATCAAGAAAATCGGGACAATTTCAAACTAAAAACTTTTTTTTAGAGATCACTATTGTACGGCCCTCCAACAAAATCAAGTTTTCAATGTGGCTCTCGAACTAAAAAGTTTGCCTACCTCTGAGTTACACTCATAAAATCGCTTATTGAAATTTAAATGCCATGAAATTCAAGATTTTTGATATGGGATGCAAAAATTTCAGTATAGATTGGAATGAAAAATTTTGATAAAAGGGAATATGGAATATTTCTATTCCATTTTATCTCATAGCATGCCCTGCTTATGCTACAAATATACTGCAGGGTACGAGCAACCACTGTAGTGTTTGCTGGCTATCTTAAGAGATTAAACCTTACATAGTCCAACAGACCTGTGCACACGTTCTCTTACAAACGTGTATTCTTCTAAACTCAAAACAATTACACAACAATATGTACAATGTTGCCACTTATGTTTCAATTTACATTTATTTACAAACACTACGTCCCCTCCTTTCTTGCTTTAAAACATTACTCAATTATCAAAACGTTTCGGTTGTTTAAGAATTTCTCGAGGGCGCAAACATTTCGCATTAACATCGTTTTCTACGTTATTTTCACAATCGCTATTTACATGATCAGGTGTGGAATCAGAAGCATGCATCTTCCCACCGTCATTTCGAGAATAGTCACATACATTTGTACAAGGATTAAATCTTTTTACATGCATTACGTTTCGCTTGAGACACACATCATCATTTTGAACTGTTACACAATTTCCTTTTCGTTCAGTTATAATAAACGGATCTTTACGATACACAGTCGACATTTTGTTACTTTCATTTTGTTTCAATAGAACTTTAACTCCTACTTTCAAATCATTATTAACAGCATTACGTTTTACATCAATATACATTTTCCCTTTTTCCTTCATTCCAGCATCGTTATCTCTACATTTTTGCATATCAAAGTCGTAATCACAATACATTTCCAACTATTTTTGCATATCAAAGTCGTAATCACAATACATTTCCAACTGAGACAATTTTGTACGCAACTTACTTTTAATTAATTGGTTCTGGCGCAATCGATTTGCTTACTAGTTGACAATCATAACATTCTTTACAAAATTGTTCGCTATCTTTATCAATATCTTTAGCAATAGGCGTAGCATATTTCACAATCAAATTTACGTATTCATCAATACTATCGTCATTTTCAGCATTTTTGATCACATTTTCATTAAACAATCGTGACAAAGAATCAGCAATGTTTTTACTTCCCGCACTGTGAATTACTTTATATCGATAAGGTTGCAATCTTAACATCCATCGTTCTATTCGCGCATTAGATTTTGACCTTGGAGAAAATATAAATTCTAACGCTTTATGATCAGTTAATAAATCAAAATCAGCACCGTATAAATACACATGAAAACGTTCACATGACCACACTAACGCAAGAGCTTCTTTTTTCGGTTTGTGAGTATTTTCTCTCTATTTGCGATAATGTTCGACTGGCGTACGCTATAATACAATTTTGACCATTTTCCTTTGCACTAGCACCGCTGCTGGACCGTACGGACTCGCGTCTGCAATTATTTGGGTATGACATGTTTTGTCAAAATAACGTAAAACAGGTGCGTCACACAATTTTTGTTTCAATGTTTGAAGTGATTTTTCTTCGGATTCACCCCATGTAAACGTAGTACTTTTTCGTGTTCATTTTCGCAATGGTTCGAGATAGTTGCCAAATCAGGAATAAATCTTCCGCAATAATTCACTACAAACTTCACTGGCATTCTTTGGTTCTCTTGCAGATGCTACCGCTTTTATTTTCGATTCTTCTGGTGCAACGCCATCTTTGGAAAGTACTTGGCCCATGAATTCTAATTTCATTATATTAAAACAACATTTTTCTTTATTGAGTTTCAGGCCTTTTTTTTCAACCTTTTCAATACTTTTTCTAATCTCTCATTGTGCTCTTTTCTGAAGATGCAAATACAATGATGTCATCAAGGATGTTACGCACTCCTTTACATCCTGCCAAGGTTTGTTGCATTGTTCTCTGGTACATCTCTGGAGCACAGCTTACTCCAAACATTAATCTCTTGTATCTGAATAATCCTTCATGAGTTGCAAAAGTTGTTATATCTCTCGACTCTGGGTCTAATTCAATTTGATGATAAGCCCATTTCACGTCTAGTTTACTAAATATTTTACTTTGGTTCATCTCTTGGAGTAACTCTTCAATAGTTGGAATAGGGTGTCTTTTCCTTTTTACAGCTAAATTTGCTCTTCTTATGTCAACAAATAAACGAATATCTCCATCGGACTTTGGCACAACAATTACAGGTGATACCCAATGTGTCGGACCAGTTGTCTTTTCAATGATATCAAGTTCTTCTAATTCTTTCGGTTTTTGTGACAATTTATCACGTAGATGATATGGCACCCGACGTGCAGTTTGACATACAGGTTCTATAGTTGAGTCAATTGGGATTTTTAATTGAAAATCTTTCAGTTTACCTATCCCTTTAAATAAACTTTTATACCGATCCACTATTTTAGCCGTAGAATCATCTTTAACTAAATTGTTAATTTCAGGTACAATTTTCAAAATTCCTAATTTTTTTAGCGTGTCTGTGCCTAATATTGGTTCTCCTTCTCCTTTCAAAACAAGAAAATCGACATTGTCAATCACTTTATCATTAAAGGACACTTTTGCTTTAAAACTTCCCGCAAGCTTTAGGGGTTCTTTACTTCCATAAGCATAAATTTTCTTCTCGGTAAAGTAACATTTACATTTAATCGAATTCTTTTTTAAAAATTCCCACAATTGTCGATCTTTAATGTTGCATGTTGCTCCCGAATCAATATGCATTTCTACTTCCACATCACCAATAAATATTTTTTGTCTTTCAATTTGATTTTTCTCATTTAAAGCAAAAAGAAAACCTGAGTCATCAGCTAGGTACTTTCCTCGATCGCAAAGTTGTTTTACGCTTTGATATTTCGAATTAAATTCTTTATTTTTATTCAACGCTAATTTCGTTTTACAGCATCGCGCATAATATCCCGTTTTATTGCATTTAAAACATTTACGGTTTCTTGCCGGACAATTAAGATTTTTCGCTCGATGATCTGTTTTTCCGCAACGAAAACATTTTTCTTGATTATACGATTTAGGTTTATTAAAATTAGCAAACCTACCAGCACTTGTTTTTTTCAACAAACGGTTTACATTTTCTCTATCTTCTTGCTTGACCTCTTTGGGCTTAGCAAAATTTTCTATTTGAGCTACTGCGGTTTCGTACGACCTTGCTATCTCTCTTAGCATTTCCAGATTTAACTCTTTTCCTTTTTCTAAAAATTTTTGACGCAATACATTGGAGCTACATTTTTCAATTATTTGGTCTCTTATATGCTCTTCGACTTTGGTAAATTCGCATGTTTCTGCTTTTTGTCTTAAACCCGTAATGAATTGCTCGCTTGTTTCGTCATCTCTTTGACTCGCATTCCTAAACACGTGGCGCTCAAATTGTATATTTATGCTAGGTTGAAAATATTGTGTTAAAGCTTTTTCAGCATTATCATACTTAGACAGATCTCCTTTTAATGTAAAATAAATATCCTGAAGCTGCATACCACCGCAATGAAGAAGCATACTACATTTTTGTTTTTGGTCACTTATTTTTCTTGCATTTGCATAAATTTCGAATGCTCTTTTCTGTTTCCTACACCATTACTAACGCAGTCAAACGTCCTCAGATCAAACTTATATAGCTCCATCTTTTTTTTTCTAAATATTTTCCTTGTCGCCAATGTAGTGTCTGCTGGCTATCTTAAGAGATTAAACCTTACATAGTCCAACAGACCTGTGCACGCATTCTCTTACAAACGTGTATTCTTCTAAACTCAAAACAATTACATAACAATATGTACAGTGTTGCCAATTATGTTTCAATTTACAATAATAGTTATTCACAAACACTACAACCACGGCCTACAATATTAGGCCATGAAACAATCAAAATTGCAAAAATTTAGTTTACATAAATAATTTACGGATAATTTGCTCAGCGTAAGCACAAAAGGATTTTTATTAAACTGTCTATAAGAGTATGAGCATCAATTAAAAGAGTAATTTTTTGTTTATTTATTAAATAATACACTGTAAGCTACACCACATACTGCCAAAATTCTTTGTCTTGTAAACGTAAAATTCTTTTCCCCAGCTAACGGTTTTTTGTTTATTTATCTCAGACACAAGAAGGTTTATAAACAGATTCTTTTTAAATAAGATTTTTAACCAACCCTTGATTCTAAATAGGCGAAACAGACTATGGGGCTTAATGCTCTGACTTGAAGTCATGAGTCCTTTTGTAATAAGTACTAAACAAAAATAATTGATGAAACTTAGGCGTAAATATATAGCAAAAATAAATCGCTTTTTCTCGCAGAGTGCTAAATAAAAGAATCAAAGAAATTAAGTAAAAATTATTTTAATTAAGCCACTTAAAAAAAGTTCTATTTTACCCTGTAGACTACAATCATCAGGTGACTATAGGTGTTAGGAGTTCCACTAATATCTGCAGTTAGCTCTTTTATTTATACGGAGTTACACGATAGTTATACGACTGAATCTGTAAGTTATACTAATAGTTTATCACGCGGTTAACCACACTTATCAAACCAGAGAGAAGAAGGCAGTAGAGCCGTGCGCTATGACGTCGTCACATACTATAACAACCCCCTTTTAAGAAGCTTTTTAGCGAAAAGGTTGTCTAAGAAAAATATTAGTACGTTGTACGAGCCCGATTAATAAACATGCAACAAACTATATACAATACGGCACAAGCGCTATGAGTTTTACGCTACTTCATACAAAATCTCTTAAATGATTAGGAAAGCGTTTTTGTCTCACGCTTCGCCGCGAGGTTGGAGATGGTAGAAAGACTTCATCCTCAAAATGGACGTGACGTTCGTCTGATGTCATCATTTCCTCTTTGGGGTCTCCCCCTTCGGTGGGGAGAGGGCGAATAAAACGTCTATTGCGCCAACAGACTCGACCGCTCAGTAGTTTTATGTGATAGTCGCGGTTTCTCCCGACGCCGATGATGAGTCCCGATCGCAACCATTTTTTTGTAATATGGTCTTGAATTCGAACATTTTGTCCGATTTTTAGTGGGTTGAGGTGTTTTGCGCGTTTATTGTATTCGGTTTCTGCAGCCACTTGTAGATTTGATGAAGCTGCGTCCCACTTGTCGAATTTGTTTTGCCAATCTTCCTTGAAATATTTCAGTTTAGCTGGGACGATTGAACGTAGCGGGGCGCCGTATAAAATTTCGGCTGGTGATAACCCATGGGCCTTGGGTGTGTTAACCCATTCGATTAGGCCGCTGCTAAATTCATCGCAGTCGAGACTACCATGCTCAGCAGTTTTGGCAACAAGGTGCTTCATGGCTTTCACTGCTGCTTCTGCGTGTCCGTTTGACTGTGGGTAATGTGGAGTACTTATGGTGGAAGTTACTCCCCATTTGTTGAGAAACTGTTGAAACTTGCTTGATGTGAATTGCGGTCCTCCGTCAGTTCTGATTCGTACTGGTACCCCTGTGTCCACGAAAAATTTTCTTATAGTGTTGATTATCTGATGTGAACTAGGGTCATGAGAGAACTCGCTGAGCTTAATCCATCCCGACAGACGGTCTACATAAACCAGGTAAGTCTTACCGGCATAATAAAATAAATCTGCAGATACGTCTTCAAAGGGTCTTGATGGGAGGTGATCGCGTTGTAATGGTTCCTGTTGCAAGCTTGGTTGGTGCTCTTGGCATTTCGTGCAGACTTCAACGGTATTTTTGATGTCGCTATTGATTCCTGGCCAGTACACTATTTGACGCGCTCTTTGTTTTGTTCTTTCGATGCCTTGATGTGAGGCATGTAGCTTTGTCAGTATTTCTTTTCTTTTCTGTACCGGCACCACAATGCGATGGCTGTTCAGGAGAATTAATCCATCTTCGAAAGTAAGCTGATCTTTCAGCTTTTTGAAAGGTTGAGCTAATGGATATTCGTTTCCTTTTGAAAAGTTGCTTTTAATAGCAGTGATTAATTGTTGTGCTGCTTCGTCCTGCTGAGTAGTTTCTTTTAAGTCTTCCAGCATTGGATCGATAAATGTTTCTTTTGTGACTTCTGGGTCTTTTCCTCTCAGAATTGTAGAAACGTTTTTGCAAATCATTCTGGTTGTGTCTACGTTTATGATATCTTCTGGTTCTGGGTCGCGGCACGGTGCTCGTGACAACGCGTCGGGGATCACATGGTCTTTGCCTTTTCTCCAGGTGGTGTGGAATATAAAAGCGCTGAGTTTTTCTTTAAATCTCTGAATCCTGGGATTATCCACCATATCGAGTGTCTGGGTATTCAGGATTGACTCTAATGGCTTGTGATCTACTATCAGCTCGAAATTGGGTAAGCCTTGCAGATATATGCGGCATTTACGCATAGCCCAAACAACAGCGAGCAATTCCAGTTCAACCATAGCGTAGTTGGACTCAGTCTCAGTTATAAAACGTGATCCTGCTTGAACCAATTTCCACGTTTCTTGATGTTTTTGCAAAAGTGCAAAACCTAGACCTTTCAACCGAGATGCATTTGTTTGCAGCATCGTTTCCAGATTGGGGTCGAATGCAACCAAAATATGGGGGCTACAAAGAATGTCTTTTGTCTTTGTAAATGCTTCTTCATGCTGGGGTGACCAGAGAAAAGCATTTTTTGGTTTGAGCAAGTCCCGAAGTGGGCCTGCTGCTTCACTGAGTAGGTGAGTAAATCCGCCCAGCTGGTTTGCCATGCCCATAAAAGATCGTAATTCAGTTATGTTTGTTGGAGCAGGGAATTCAGAGATTGCTTCAATTTTCGTGGGGTCTGCTTTAATACCGTCGCTGCTCACTATACGAGGGCTGTTTGAAAAGTAACGGGACTGTGTAAATAATTATTTTATTTGAAATGCCACGTAAAAATTACAACTTGTCCCCTTCAAAGTAATCTCCTTGAGCTCGAATGCACTTTTCTAATCTCTGCTGCCATGCTTCTATGCACTTCTGGAAAGATTCCATTGGGATCGCTCGTAGTTCCTTCGTTACGGCTGTTGTTATGGCTTTTGAGTCTTGAAAACGGGTTCCTTTAATGACTCCCTTGAGCTTAGGAAACAAGAAAAAATCACAGGGAGCCAGATCTGGCGAGTAGGGTGGTTGCTCCAGCACGGCAATGTTATTTTCTGCAAGAAATTGTCGTATGCTTAAGGCATTGTGAGCAGGAGCATTGTCATGATGAAGCAGCCATGACTTTGTCTCCCACAATTCTCTTCTTTTCTCCCTTACCGAACACATCAAACGTTGCAAGATGTCTTTGTAAACATTCTGGTTAATGGTTTGGCCCTGTGGCAAGAATTCTAGATGAACAATTCCATGAACATCAAAGAAAACAATCAGCATTACCTTAATTTTGGACTTGAACAGCCTTGCTTTTTTGGGTCTTGGTGAGGATGCACTCTTCCATTCAAGGCTCTGCCGTTTGGTGAGTGGATCGTACTCGAAGATCCACGACTCATCACCGGTAACAACTCTACTCAGCAGATCTGGTGTAATTTCAAGTTGTTTCAGGATGTCTTGACACACTTGCACACGATTTTCCCTTTGCCCATCATTCAGCAACCTTGGTACCATTTTCGCACAAACCTTCCTCATCCCCAGATCTTCTGTAGTGATCCTCCACACCCTCTCACTATTCATGCTCAACTCATCTGCTATCATTCTAACAGTAAGGCGGCGGTCACTGCGCACTTTTTCTCTCACAAGCTCAACATTTTCGTTTGTTCTGCTTGTTGTTGGCCTTCCACTCTTAGGATTATCTTCCACATCCTCTCTTCCCTCTCTGAACCTCTTGTGCCACTCAAAAATCCGAGTTCTTAACATCATAGCATCTCCGTAAACTTCTTGGAGCAAATTGAATGTTTCAGTTGGAGTTTTTCCAAGTCGAACGAGAAACTTCAAGTTGATTCTTTGTTCAATGCTCATTATTTGTTAACAAAAGAAGAAAAAAGAAAAAAATATTTACTAAATAAATTATCCCAAAACGAACTACAGTAAAGCGCCTTTCAAGAAAAGCCTGTAAAAAAGCATATGGTTGTCACAGAATGCTGAAACTACATTTTTACAACCACAAGACATTGCGCCATCTTAAAAAACAAAGCTTTTATCACTGTTGCAAGTGTTGTTTGTGCAAAGCATACAGTCCCGATACTTTTCAAACACACCTCGTATATCCGACATATCTCACAGCACTTTGTAGTAACTGCACTTTCTTCGGATTAAGAGTAATACCGTGTTCTCGACATCTGTTTAGTACAGCCACTACGGTATTCAAGTGCTCCTGTGCGGTTTCGCCTTGAATAAGAATGTCATCTACCACTTTTTCGACTTTTTTTCAATGCCTTGCAGAGCTTCATCGCCTCTTGCGCAATATTCGTCTTGAGAAGAAGCTAGTCCCATCGGAGCTCGAAGGAATTTAAATCTTCCGAACGGCGTAATGAATGTGGTAAAGTCTTGACTTTCTTTTTCTAAAGGTACTTGCCAGTATCCTTTAGTGGCGTCTAATGTTGAGAAAAATTTAGACGAAGAAGAAATATTCGAAATAGCTTCGGCAGGTGATTTAGATGGATGATATGGACGGCGTACGTATTTGTTCAATTTCTGCAAATCAATACAGAGACGAATTCCACCATTGGGTTTTTGTACAACGACCATAGCCCAGTCGTAGAATCTCGAGGATAATCAAAGATATATTATTGAGATTTATCTTCGTTTTAAGTTTGTATCATAGTTGAAAGACAGAGATATATCCTTGAAATATACACCGAAAGTGAACACTTTTAAACTTGATTTAAACATGATTGTCATCATTGATTCAAACATGATTGTCGAACATAAATCTTTGATTTCGAAGCTATTTCGAAGAAAAATCATATATATTTCTTACCAGAAATTAACGAGTTTAAATACTTGATTTAAACATGATTTTCATTATTGATTCAAACATGATTGTCGAAGATAAATCTTTGATTTCGAAGCTATTTCAAAGAAAAATCATGTATGTTTCTTACCAGAAATTAACGAGTTTAAATATTTGATTTAAACATGATTGTCATCATTGACTTAAACATGATTATCAAAGATAAATCTTTGATTTCAAAGCTATATCGAAGAAAAATCATGTATATTTCTTACTAGAAATCAAACGAGTTTAAGGTTTAATTTAAATATGATAGCCTGTTTTTGTTTATGTATGGTTATTATGAATTAATATTCGTTTTAAAAGCGATTTCGTGAAAAAAATTTTTTTACTACTGTAGAATATTACAGAAAAACACAACTAACACGAAATTTAGTATTTTAATTTGATTAAAATTGCAAAACAAAAACTCAACAATACTTCATATTTTAAAGTTTACTTTTAAATGTAGCTACTGTAGTGTTCCCAAGTTTGAAGCAAAAAACCGGTTTTGCAAATGGACTGGTAAGCACCTTTGATATCTCTCAGATTGGACATTTTTCGTATAAAATCCTTAGCCACAAAAATTTGTCGTAGGTGCTGGTAAAAATGACGTAAACGTTTTCTTATTTCACTCTTTTTAAATAAATTTAATAAAATTTAAGCTGTTATCAAACTTTTTTTAAATAGGTTATACACTACAAAATTTCAGTTTCTTTAATTCCATTTTATAAATAGGATGTTATATGCTTTTAGAATTCTATATACTTTTTGTTACAAACCATCAATCAATACACGATTATTTGCGGAAATATATACTAAACAATAAAACAATTAATACATTGTAGAATAGACCATAGCCAATGCCGCAGTTCCTTTGATTTAAAAAATAAAATCAAAGTAAAAGATAAAAGAATTAATAAAAACAAACAAAAAAACACAATACACAAAATGTACACTTTAAACCATGGTTTTTAAAAGTTTGTTTCCCAGCCTAATAGTCTTTGGCAATTTTTGACATAAAAACTAGATTCAATAAAATGTTCCATACGATTCAAAATGAGGTCACAATTCAAAGTTTTTAAAAGTTATAGGTCAAATTAGCATGTTTCTTCTTCGTTTCTCATTTTCTTGCTTTGCTCAGCTTCCCAGTTTTCCATCTGGAAAGCACAATTGCTGCACATTGCGGCGAATCCAGGGCTGGTGCACTTTGATTTTCTAACGTGCAAGAACTTCTAAACAAAGAAATAATGAGTTGATTTGATAATATTAATATATTATATAAATTCTAAAAATTAATTTAAAATTATTTAAAAAAACATAAAGATAAGAATTATTCTTTCTAATTATAAAATTATCATAATTACGTAGAAAGCGTAAACAAGTCAATTTTTGTTCTAGAACTGTTTAAAAATTGACTGCAATTAGATGGACGTTTTTAATTTTATAACGAGCCATAAAATTTTTTTCATTTCTGAAAATAATAAGCCAAGATTAAGTAGGATTTTTTCATTGAAGTTAATTAATTAAAAAAATTAAATTAGTTAAAAAAAGATCTTTATCTTTATACGCTGAGAATAAAATTGTGTCTCTTTGAATAAAACATTCTTTATGTAGGCCTCAGTCCACGGTCCAACAATTGCTGAGCCCTGGTTATAGCTAACATTAAAATTGAAAACAACTTCAAAACTCTCTTTTTTTATACATTAATACAGATAGAGATATATTTAACAATACTAAAAAATATTTAATCTTATATAACTTACTTCTCTATTGTGCAATTAAATTTCTAGTCACAAGAGAGATAAGTGAGATTTTTAGCTAACTTTTGAATGTCGCTTCCAGACTGAGAACACATAGTTGAATTGATCATCCGTCTTTTATGCACGGTAGCATTTGAATTGTCAGTCTCTTTTTTTTACAAATTAAACTTTTTGTGCTTTATAATTGGCAGAAATTTTTAATTTTAAAAGTAATTCTAAAATAAAAAATAAAAAATTACTTTATTCTATTAATTTTTAAAAATAAAGTCAAACATAATCAAAGGCGGTTCTCAGAAATTACTAGTGGCATTTTCAACACTTTCGGCAATAGAGATGTATGAAAGCCAGAGCTTTGCCAAACTTGAAGCTTCAATCGAAGCCACACTAGAAGGTAAAACTTATTTATAAGCTTGATAAACAGCATCATGTCACGAAATTTTTCGCGACCTTGAGAATATGAATAAGCGTAATTTTCCGTCCTGTGCTGCAATATTTGCCAATAAGTCTAACTTGATGACTGCCTGTTAGATAAGCTTAACAACTATGTATTTTGACTTGACTAGTGTTTTTTTTTGTTCTTTGAAAAGTGCGCATTGCAAATATTTGCATGTTGTTTAATGAACGACAATGCAGAAGATGAAAGACAAAAAATCATTTATAATCGTCGCGTGGTTGGCAGCGTGGTTAAGTAGTTAGACCGCGAGGTTTGTGATCCACATGGTTTCGGTTCAAAACCTACTCGTGCCATTCTGTTTGTCCTTAGGAAAGATACTTTACGGCACTTTCTCTAACTTGATGATCTTGATAAGCAGTTCTAAATTTCAGTGATTTCTCTATAAAACTAAAAAATTAAAATAAAGTTTGAAACGGACAGCAATATCTTGACATCTCCGAAAGTAGGTCGGGTTAATTGCATGCCCTACGTATTAGTGCCTCCATGGTTTTCCTGTGATTCAGAAAGATAAACATAGAAGTACAATAAAATAACTAAAAAATGAATAAGAAAACTAAAAAAAATAAATATATTGATTTGCAAGCTCGAAACATCAGCGAAGCGTAAAATAAACTTTATATTATAATCGTCACTGAAATTAGACATTTAACAACCTTTGACTTGTTTCAAATTGAAGGAAAAGTTTTATAAAAAAGTTTTTTACAATTTGGTATTTTTTGATTAGTAAATGCTTATCTCAATTATAAAACTTGGCATTAACTACTTTGGCAACAAAATTGTTAACAAAAACTGTTAAATCAGCATTGTTGTAAATAATGATTTGTAACCGGAATAAAAATAAAACAATACGAAAATAAGAGCAAACTCTACAATTACAAAGCTTACTCTATTATTACAATCATAACATTAAGCAATCAATGTGTAACTAACCCAAGGTAACATTCAGAAGAAAAGCAACAAACATTGTCTACTGACCCAAATAATTTGAAATAATCAACGAAATTTATTCTACTGTGATTGCTAAAAGACATAAAAATTTTACCGTATAAAATTAAAGAATCACCGGAAATATTTTGAAGAAGGTAGGAACAAAAGAATGTATCAACGACAAGCGTTTTAGTGAAAATTAAAAGTCTCGTAGAAGAAGCAAACTTAATGCAATTAGTATATTGTTATTAAAAAAAATTTTTCTTGTTATTTAAGATGACAAAATCCAACATACAACATAGCTCTGCTGTTTTGAATTCTGCATTAGAATTAGAAATTCTGCTGCTTTGCAATCTGCAAGTTCTATTACAGGTTTCACTTTTTTCTTAAATTCTGATGATATTTACTTTCGTGCATTATACATTCCAACAATCATAGCAACATTTGCTGCAAAGACAATCGTCCTTCATACTCTCTAATAAAAACAATAAAAATTTTCTTCACCTAATGTCAAAAAATTATAACAGTAAAATTTACTATATTTTAAATTTTAAAAATTTGAAGTTCGGTACCGGACCTCTAACCACTGCCTATTTTTTTAACTTAAATAAATAGTGTTTTTAAGATAAAATCTAACCATATTTTGAAAAAGCATTTCTCATTACTCCAGAACCACGCTAACTTTATTACTACAACCTTGTTCATACTTTATTTATTTATGTAGCACTAGCGTTTCTCGGGTTAATCAATATAAATCCTCTTCCGCTGATATCACTGTTTAAAAGCTTGTCTTTGCCACCTATAGATCGCGAAATGTTCAATGTTGCGACGGATGATGCGCCAAGCTGTGAGGTCCCGTCAAGACGGCGAACAATAAAACCTCCAGCTTGGCAAAAGGACTATTATATGTTTTAAATTTGTTTTGTTTCCGTTAACTTCACTTTACCGTTTTTTGTTGGATTTGAACTCGCGTCGCTAATTCTTTTACTCAGTTAATCATTATTGTAATTTGTTTTCTTCTGTTCGTTCTCTCGCGGCGCGTCATTATTGCAATTTGTTTTCTTTCTGTTCGTTCTCTCGCGGCGCGAATTTTGTTCTTAAAAAGCTTTGTTTCCTTCTGTTTATAGCGCCAGAGTTCTTTCATCCATTTTTTACTTGGTCAATTTTAGCTTAGCTAGTTTAGGGTTAGGTTAGTGTTTGTTTATACGCTGTTTTAGCTAGAGTAGGATTAGGTATGTTTTGTAATATTATTTGCGTTTGTTTTGTAATATTGTTCCATTAATCTTTTGTATTTATTTTTTCTATTTGAATAAGGGTCTAGATCATTGGTTAAATCTAGTAAATTGTTAATCTGATTTCAAATAGTTTCCTGGTTAAAAGAATTGTAACCTAAATTGTTTTGTATCATACGCATTTTGAAAACACCGATTAAATCCTTTTGATCCAAAACATTTAGAATTTCGAATACCTGACTGCGCAGGATTAGACGAGTCTTTCCCCTCGTCCGTAGAAACAATACAAAACAATTTAGTTTTGTTAATTGAGTTTTGTTAATTGACAATACAAAACAATTTGGTTTTGTTAATTGACAACACAAAACAATTTAAAGTTTGCTGCTGAAATTGAGTTTATTGATTACAGTTTGTTGTTATGGATAAAGAAGGAACTGGAACTTCCAATAAAAGCGAGTTTTTACTGATGTTTCAAATGATGCAAGAGCAACAGCGACAGTATCAAGAGCAACAGCAAGAGCAACAGCGACAGTATCGAGAGCAACAGCAAGAGCAACAGCGACAGTATCGAGAGCAACAGCGACAATATCAGGAACAACAGCAACAGCATCAAGAAGCTGCCGAACGACGATTTAAATTAGAATTGGAGGAAATTCGTCAGAGGGCTAAAGAAGAACGATTTGATATGGTTCGTTTCATGGCTGATCTTCAATTGCAAGGTGGGAAAACGTCTTCTAGTTGTAGTTCTCCAGAAGCTGTTCAGCGTAAATTTCGCCGACTAGATGACGAAGCACTCGATTTGATTCAAGGTCTGCGTAGTCGACGGGAAAACTATCGCCCCTTTCATGAGATTGAAGTGATGGTTAAGGCCGTAGAGGGAGCTATGAATGATTTGCGTAGCTTTGTTTGTGAGAAAGTTGATCAACTGGAAGAAGAAATGCGAGAACCCATTTTAAGTGAAATGAAACATACTAAGGAGCTTTGTTTAAGTGAGCTGCTTGTGGCAAACTCTTATATTTCAGAATTAAAGGCGCTCCACGAAGAGGAAAAGCATGCTTCTTGTCTTCCGAGTGGAATCATCCCGCCCACTTATAATGGTGACCCATTGTTGTTTCCGACGTTCTGGGATGCATTTTCGCCACTGATTCACGAAAATCGCCGGGTAAGCAAATTTTATAAAATGTCTTACTTGAAAAGCGCTTTAAAGGGAGCCGCTGCAGGTACTTTGGAAAGTTATCCCACTACAGCTGAAAACTATGACGCTGCCGTTGCAGCACTCAAGAAGCGCTTCGGCCGTAAACAAGTAATTATTCGTAGTCATGTTCAAGAATTATTAAACGGAAAGAAAATTAATCACGAACCTAAACAGTTACGCGCACTTCTCGATAAAGTCGTCGCTAAGAAGGCAATATTAGAGAGGCATCAGGTGAGTTGGGACCAGGTTCTCACACAAATTGTAGAGGGTCAACTTTCCAAGTCGCTGGAGGAGAGATGGATTCGGCATATCTCCCCTTTAATTGAAAAGGATGAGGCTCCATCTTCGGTGAAGTTAATCGAGTTTCTCACTGCTGAGCTTGCCGCTTTGGAGGCTCTGGTAAGTAGGGGTGACCCCAAAATAAATTCCAAAGGGGCCAAACCTTTAAAAGAGCTAAAAAAGTTGTGGCCTTCTTCTGCCCAAGCTTTGGTAACCCAAGCCAGCTTTGAAGTTTGCGTTTTATGTTCGGAAAAACATGGATTGATTGCTTGTCCGAAATTCAAAGGACTTACACCTTCCGGAAGATTAGAAGAATTGATGAAGATGCCAGGTATGGTTTGCTTTAAATGCCTTAAGTGTAAAGGAACGCCTGGTCATCCGCTGATCTTCCGTAAATGTTCCGCTAAATGTGCTGTACCGAACTGTGGGAAACCGCACCATTCTCTTTTGCACATTGATCCTAAGTCAAAAGAAGAACCGATGAAGTCAAACGCCCTGATTGCTACAGTTCGGGTTTTAGCCGGTGCACCTTCCAAATTTTCGGATAATGAATTGGAAACGTTGTTACCTACTGCTCTTGCCAAAATTAAATATGGAACGAAAGAAAAACTGGTAAGGGTTGGTTTTGATTCTTTTTCTCAAAAAAGTTTCGTGACAAAAAAGGTGGTTGATGACTTGGGAATTGATTCTACCAGAACCGATTTTTTGAACATTGAAGGTTTCGGAGGTAGCTCCAGTATTCACCACATGAATCTTGTGCGTTTCCTGCTTTGTCCCATTGAAGCTGACAGTCAAGAAAAATTCCATGTTGAAGCTCATGTCCAGAGTGGTTCGATCTGCTCCCCTTTACATCCAGTTGACTTTGATAGTGATTATTGTTCTCATTTAAAGGGATTAAAATTGGCTGATCCATTTCCGAGAAGAACAGCAAAAATTGACGTACTGCTTGGAGGCAGATACTACTTTCAGTTAATGCAGGGAAGCATTGTCGGTCCAGATGTTGCGGAAACGGCACCTTATGCCATAGACACCATGTTTGGATGGGTTTTAGCGGGACCCTTTCACATTCAACGTTTGGAAATGAAAGAAAGTCGTAAATGCATGGCTTTGACTGCAACTGATGCCTCTCCATGGTCTAAGCTCGAGAAACTATTGGAAGGATTTTGGAATATGGAATCGATTGGTCTCGTTGAGAAAAATGATGTTTATACAAAGGAGGAGAGAGAAGCTGTACGTTCTTTCGAAAGGTCTGTTAGTTTTAGTAACAATAGGTATGTTGTTGCCTTACCCTTCAAGGAAAACTCTCCAGAGTTACTCTCCAATTACTCCCAAGCAAGAACACGTTTAATTTCTTGCGAGAAAAGCTTAAAACGAGATGAGCTGAAGCGTGCTGCCTACAAAACGGCGATTGAGGATTATGTTAAGTGTGGGTTTGCTAGAGAATTAACAAAAGAAGAATTAAAGGCTATTGAAGACAAACCAAGGTATTTTGTTCCTCATCATCCTGTTTTTAAAGAGTCAAGCTCTTCGACAAAGGTCCGAATTGTTTTTGATGCCAGTGCTAAAGATCCCAATGGTAACTCTTTGAATGATTGTTTGCTGAAAGGTCCTAATCTACTTCCCGATATTGCTGCCGTTCTTTTGAGATTCCGAATGCACAAATTTGCTCTTAACGGAGATCTTCGCAAAATGTTCTGTCAAACCGCTGTCATTCCCGATCATCAGCGATATCAGTTATATCTCTGGCGAGATTGTAATTCAAATATTCAACCAAAGATTTATGCTATGCAAAGGTTGATGTTTGGTGTAACTTCCAGTCCGTTTCTTGCCATTCAATCTGTTTTATGTCATTCCCTTTCTGATAATATTGTTTCGCGATACGGCACCCATATTCATGATTGGTTGGTGCAAAATATGTACATGGACGATATTCATTTCGGTGGTGATACGGTTGAGGAGGTGGTAAAAATGCAAAGTGATTTGGTTGATTTTTTCCGATCTGGAGGTTGGGAAATTTTGAAGTTTGCTTCTAACTCCGCGGAAGTTTTATCTTGCATTCCAGAAGAACAAAGGTTGCCTAATCTAGTTTTGGACTTCGATAATAAAGACTTTGGTGAAGCCGCTTCTCTTGGATTAAAATGGGACACTTTGAAAGATTACTTTTATTGCAAGGTTAGTGAAAAACTATTAAAATTTGATGCAATTGTTACGAAGAAATCGGTTTTAAGTAAAGTTGGTCAGATATTTGATTTATTTGGATTCTTGGCAGCATTCACTATTCGGGCAAAGATCTTAATCCAGAAGCTATGGCAGAAAAAACTTTCTTGGGATGAGCCATTGCCAGAAGATAACGCCAAGGAATATCAAGAATGGGTAGAGGAATTGTCGGAAATTGAAAGTATTAAAGTCCCCAGATGTCCTTTCTTAACTGTTAAACCTCCATATAGCATTCAGATTCATGGATTTTGTGATGCATCAGAAAATGCGTATGCAGCCGTCACTTATTTAAGAATAGAATCTTCTACCGCTATTAAAGTATCATATTTAATGGCCAAAACTAGGGTGGCACCTGTGAAACCGGTATCGATCCCACGACTTGAATTGATGGCTGCTCATAGTCTTGCTAAATTAGTTCGTTATGTTTTAGATGCGTTGAAGACACAAAGGACTATCGACGAAGTATATTTGTGGTCGGATTCAAAAATCGTGCTGGCTTGGATTTCTAAGCCTAGTTCTTCTTGGAAGACTTTCGTCAAGAATAGAGTACAAGATATTCATGACTCTTTTTCTTCCTCAGTTTGGGGTCATTGCGTTGGAATTGAAAATCCCGCCGATCTGCACAGCCGAGGAATGAAGTTATCCAATTTGAAAGAAAACCAACTTTACTGGCAAGGTCCGCCTTGGCTTAGTAAGTATAAGTCTGAGTGGCCCTCGGAGCACGGTGGTTATTGCTCTTTGGAAGCTTCCACTAGTGATGCTTGTATCAAAGAAGCTGCTAAAGTGAAAACATTTGCATTGTCTGCTACTTTGCCTTACGAAGAGTTTTTTCGAGGATATTCGAGCTACTCTAAAGTAGTTCGTCTGGTGGCCAGAATTTTGCGATGGAGGCATCCTGTCAACAAACAACTTGACCATACCTGCAGACCGGATCTTATAGGCCCTAAAGAGTATAAAAACGCTGAGTATTTCTTATTTTCTCTGGTTCAAAAATGTAATTTTACGGATGATTTTTTTGAATTGCAGAGTTCGGGAAAGCCTTCTTCGTCCTGTCGGTTTAAAAATATGGACCCGCAATTTAATTTTGAAAAAAATTTGATTATTGCAGGAGATCGACTAAAACTTTCCGATTTGCCAGAATACACCAAGTATCCTATCATCCTTCCGAATAAAGACTTGTTGGTGGAACTATTGATCCTTCACGTCCATCAAAAGAATCACCATTCTCCTCAAGACACAACCATCGCTATTTTAAGGGAAAGGTACCATATCTTGCATATTCGTGAAGAGGTGAGAAGAGTATGTAAACGGTGTGTGGTGTGTAGACATGCTAAAACAAAGCCCTTGCAACAAAAGATGGGAATTCTTCCCGAAGAGCGGGTTTGTCCGGCTTTTGCGTTTTCCGATGTTGGCGTTGATTTTACCGGACCAATTTACCTAAAAGGATATGATTGTAAAAACATGAGAAAAGCTTACATATGTATCTTTACCTGTACCCATAGTCGTATGATTCATCTCGAATTAACAAATAATATGTCTACCGAAGAATTTTTATCTGCTTTGAAACGTATGATTAATCGCCGTGGAAAGTGTCGCAAAATTATTAGTGATAATCAATTGACCTTTAAAAAAGCGAATCAGATTTTAAAATTTTCCACTCGTGAAAGTGTTATTGCGGATAATTTGATTCAATCATATCTTACCGAAAATGACATTATTTGGGAATTTATTACCGAGCGTAGTCCACACCGTGGTGCATTTTATGAAAGACTAAATCGATCCTTGAAAGAGCCTTTAAAAAAGGTTCTTGGTAAAGCAAAATTGAACTATACCGAATTGTATACCATTTTGACTGACATCGAATCAGCTTTAAATCAAAGACCACTTACATATTTGGGAAGTGATCCAAACAATCTTCAAGCGATTACTCCAAGTCATTTAGCAATTGGTCGGGCTTTAAAATCTGTTCCATCCATTTCGTCAAAGGTTAAATTGAGTCGAAGATATTTTCATTTACAACTTTTGTTGCAACATTTCTGGAAGCGTTGGTCAAAAGAGTATTTGCCTTCCTTAGCGGTTCGTCACAAATGGCATTCGACGGAGGCTGCTCCCAAAGTGGGTGACATCTGTTTAATTACGGAAGAAAACACTTCTCGTCCCACCTGGCCGATGGGAAAAATTGTTCAGGCGATTCCAGGAAAAGATGGTCTGACGCGAACATTTAAATTAAAAACCAAAACTGGACTTTTGACTAGGCCGATTCAACGTTTACATTTGCTCGAGTCCGGTGAAGAATCAATTTCAACAAGAGACTTTCCAGATTTGACTGCACCAACCGAGTGCAGTCAAGGCGGCGAGGATGTTGCGACGGATGATGCGCCAAGCTGTGAGGTCCCGTCAAGACGGCGAACAATAAAACCTCCAGCTTGGCAAAAGGACTATTATATGTTTTAAATTTGTTTTGTTTCCGTTAACTTCACTTTACCGTTTTTTGTTGGATTTGAACTCGCATCGCTAATTCTTTTACTCAGTTAATCATTATTGTAATTTGTTTTCTTCTGTTCGTTCTCTCGCGGCGCGTCATTATTGCAATTTGTTTTCTTTCTGTTCGTTCTCTCGCGGCGCGAATTTTGTTCTTAAAAAGCTTTGTTTCCTTCTGTTTATAGCGCCAGAGTTCTTTCATCCATTTTTTACTTGGTCAATTTTAGCTTAGCTAGTTTAGGGTTAGGTTAGTGTTTGTTTATACGCTGTTTTAGCTAGAGTAGGATTAGGTATGTTTTGTAATATTATTTGCGTTTGTTTTGTAATATTGTTCCATTAATCTTTTGTATTTATTTTTTCTATTTGAATAAGGGTCTAGATCATTGGTTAAATCTAGTAAATTGTTAATCTGATTTCAAATAGTTTCCTGGTTAAAAGAATTGTAACCTAAGTTGTTTTGTATCATACGCATTTTGAAAACACCGATTAAATCCTTTTGATCCAAAACATTTAGAATTTCGAATACCTGACTGCGCAGGATTAGACGAGTCTTTCCCCTCGTCCGTAGAAACATTCAAAGTCGAAAACCACGTGAGTTAATATAGAGCACAGCATGTAATTGTACAAATACAAATACAAAAAAGTTCTTCTGAAGAAATGCTTTTTAAGAAAATTATTATTGAAGTAAGCTAGGGTTGTGCAACCTTTAGTGCTGCCATGCCAAATGCATGCTATTGCTGCGAAAATTTTTTTCTTTGCTTCACCTTTAATTGGCTTTTTTTTTAATTAAGTTCCTTAAACTTTCATAAAATTTCCAAACACTTAGGTTCTTGACGTTGAGGATTTCATATATTATATATAATTTGCGACCTCATTTTAAATTTATTTTATGTATTTTCAATGTCGCTAATCCCTTTGTTTTTTGTTTCTTCTTTTATTCGTGTTCTCTGTTTTCAGTCAAACTGGCGCTCAATCGTGGCTTCAATAATTTTGGTTTTGTTTTTAAACTACTAAAACTCATACTACGTAATTTGGCCTTGTAATTATTTTCCCTCAGCTACATCGAAGTAATAAATTTTTTCAGCTTAAAATAGTGGATACTGTCAAAAATTGATCAAAACGTACACGAACCGTGACGTACGCATTTGTAAACCGGCAAGAAATAGAATCAATCTAATACAGTGATTTATAGACTTTCCGTCGGATGCAGTTTCGGTCATCGACTTATCTCACTATTCAGGTGTGATAGGACGGTGGCGCTTCCACACGTTAATTATCCGCTTTTTACTATAAAAGAGATTTAGTTTTATGGCAAATCATGAAACAAGTTTTTTTGCATTTGCTTCAATAAGCGTTTTGCAGTTAACCTTACTGCCTATTTCTCTATTTAGTTTCAAGACATAAATCTAAAAGGCAATAAAATTATTCAACATCATTCTAGTGGAGAGACTCGTCACTTTTTATTTTCAAAATTAAAGCTTTTCGCCAGTCACATGATTTGGCTTCGCGGGCCGCAGATTGCACATTCCTGAATTAAAAAAGCAATTACCGTATTTATCCGATTGTGAACCGTAAGTAAACTTGAAAGTAAGCCCACATACAACTGTAAAACTTAAATTCTTTAACGTATGACCGTCTGTGACGCAACATGAATAAAAATAAGAATTAAGTCAAAGAAACGCGTAAACAAGTTTCGGCTCTTATTCGTATATTATAAAACAATCTTTACAGTAGCTTTCCACTTTCCTAACACCTTGCTCTTTTACTATCAAGCAGCTAGCATCGACTGCTTCCTCGTTTTCTTTCAGCCACATTTTCGATGGCGATAAGCCGATTTGTGCTGCTGCTATCAATGCAGATACCGGTACTATTCTTTAGAAGTCTACGCTCAAACAATAAAAGCTGTTGGTGATTAACCTAGTTTTTCGATGGTAGTTACGCTTTAATAGTTCTCAATTCGTAGCGGGTGTTTACTTCTGACGTCGTTATAATTTGTGCGATTCTTATTTTCACTGAAATGCTGCAATGAAAAAATTGTAAACCGCTTTTGAAAGTAAGCCACACAACATGAAAGCAGAAAACAATGTACCAAGCTATCATAACTACACACAATGGCGGTAAATCAAATTACATGAAAAATAAATGAAAAACTCGTATAAATAAAATTTTTTGATGCGAGTTTTATTCGAACTTTAATAAGGTACGGCGACCACGCACAATTGACGTTGTGTGTGTAATAACGTATATCGTTTAGCCGCTGTTTCCTATTTCGCAATCACTTTTTCAACAAGAACTTCGAAACGTAATACCTTGGTTGCAAATAAAAATGAATTGAATTGAATTAATTTGATTTTAAAAGATTTTTGCATGCGCAAATATAAATCAAAATCTCTCACTAAAATATGCGAAACTTTATTAATTAGAAACAGTGGCGTACCGAGGATTTTTGAAAATGGGGGGCATACGACCACAATCAAATATGCTTAGTGGAAAAACTTATTTAAGTGCTAGCTAAAAAGAAGGTTTTCACTTTGAATCGGTCCCGGATTTTATGAATTTCGTCTCTGTAGACTAATGATTTCTGATAAAAACGAAACGAAAGAGGCCCGCATATGGGTTCTGTCTTCGTTTTCTGGCGTAATTTCTGCCCAAAAAGTATTGATGATCTCCAGGGAGGAGCCATGGCACAATGCCCCCCTAAATACGCTAGTGATAAGAAAGTTTAATCCTAATTAAAATTCTCTTTTGTATACTAGTGGTTCTATCTATTTACTAAACATATTTGAAAGCATCATGAAAAATCATTCATTATGAAACCTGATGAGGGCTTAAGTTAGCCATGAAAGCTTGTTTTCTTTTGTCTTCTTTTTTCTTATCGTAATAATGTAGATATATACGTAGATGGCAATAATAAACAAAATCAGAAATGCTAAATCCAATACGGCTGCTTTTCATAGCAATTTTATGGTATAAAAAAGTAACTCCTCTTTCAAAGTTTTATACGTGAACGGTAAACACAATTTTTCCACCCTATTTCAATAAACTTTGAATGTTTGTTAATTAAAGAAGATATTTCTATTTCGAACATTCAAATGCTAGAATAATGTTTAAATATGACATTTTTTAAAATCGAACATAGTAGAAATTCTACTTAAAACATTACTAGTTTTGAATTCAAATTCTTATTACTTTTCGGGAAAGTATTGTTAATGACCAAACTCTTCAGTTGCAGGGATTTTTTACTACTGCAACCCTACTGAGTTTTCGCCGATTTGACTTTTGACGTTTAAATAGACCAAAAACAAACTTAAACTTAAACAGTTACTTCCCTTTGTTAACATAAACAATCTGCTTCGATAAATGAGATTGAAAACCTTTCATTACCTGGTAAACATTAAGTAAACATATTTATAGTGAGTCAGCCATTCAATCAATCAAATTGAAATAAATAAACAGCTGTAACTTTGCTTTTTGTTGCTTTTTGCTTTTGCTGAAATAATTGAAAAACTAATTGTTTTAATTTTAGTTTTAATTTTGGCCTCCTCCTTCAAATTTAATAGAGTCCAACATGTTCGGAAAAGAACATTTTCTTAATTTCTTTGTTTTCCTATGGCATATTGCACAACAACTTTAACAAATAATGCAAAAAAAATAAAACCATCTTTAAAAAAACTCTTGTTTATTGTCATTAATTGCCTACGTCCCATTCCAATAGACAAATTATCAATTCTTTCAGGCATTCAATCAGCTGAGCTTTGCTCGTGAGAAGTGACACTCTCTTTGACTAACCAACACTTTCGACCCTTACCATATACTGCAAGGTTTTTTAAGTCGGTTCTCAGATGCATTTTAAAAGAAACTTTGATCTAGATGCCCTGCTCTTAACAGATATTGAAATGAGTTAACATACATTTTTTGAAATCAATTTTTACATTTTAACACACCCTAATATGTAAATTATTATGCTTTACAATAATACTGAGCAAAAAACTTCCAATATTATTGTTCAAAGATTGCAGTAACAATATTGTATCATTTCAGCAAAGGATTCTGCAATTTTATCAATGATTTGGTTTTTGTTTGATTTAATTTTTATTGCAATGTCTTTTTCAACAGCAATTAGTATAAGTAACTCCAAGTTATTCTGGGTGAGTGAAAACTCCAGCCTTGTGCTTCAACAGTCTTAGTATGGAAAAAGATTTTTCACATGTGCACTGTGTGATGCTTAGTGTTACAATGAATTTATATGCTGCATATTATTTTTCATATGCAGTTACTCTGATAGCAATGTGAAAGCACATAAGAAACAATTCTTACATGTTGTCTTCTCAGATGATTTAGCAACTTCTGTATACTCTTTCTCTGAATTCAACATGTCCGAATCGTTTTAATTGTCATTCATATTCTCTAGCAGTCCCTTCTTCAGGTGTTTGTAGCTCGATGAAATGAAATCAGTTCATCTTGTAGTCACTCTGTCAGTTTCTGGTGCTGCATTAGCAGTCAAACTTAGCTCGACGTTTTGTGGAGATGCCAAGATTTCAGAAAGCCTGCTTTGATTAAAGCAGGATATCTGCTTATAGAGTTTGTCATGAGACAAAAATCTAGCTTGCATGCTGGAGAGCACAGCATCAGTTACTGCATTATGGTATGAAAACTCAAAGTTTTTCTTCTGCTCTGTGATACCTTCTGGTGCTGAGCGACTAAATCTGATAACAAGAAGCTCTTAGCAGTGTTGTAAACTTTGCCTTTATTACGAGTCCGAGTCCGAGAGCGAGTCCCTAACTTAAGAGTCCGAGTACGAGTCCGAGTTCAACAAAAAATATTTCTACGAGTCCGAGTTCGAGTCCGAGTTCTTGATGCACGAGTCCGAGTACGAGTCCGAGTTCAGAAAAAAAATCTACGAGTCCGAGTGCTAGTCCGAGTCCGCAAGTCATAAAATTTGCATTTTTAAAAAAAATCTAAATGTCAAATCAACAATTCGCGATCTTAGTAGTTTATAGCTTAGGCCTATGTTATAAAAGCTTTTAGTATACTCTTTGAGCTTTCAGCAGCAACATTTCCCCACTGAATAGAATTTTTTCGTCTCTTGCTTGACGAAACCATTTCATCAAAGGCTCATCCACCGCTTCGAAATTATGCTTACGCTTCCGTTTCGTTTTGCTGCTGCAACCTGCCTCAAAGTCTTCGAATATCTTTTCTTTATTCTTCAAAATTGTGATTAAGGATGTTCTTGAAATTTCAAGTTCCTTAGCAAACATTGACACTGCCGTATCATTTCTCCTGTTTACCTCATTAACGATGTCATATTTTTTCCATAACGGTAATGATGTTTTTTTGTTAGACATCTTTCTGCTACTGTACTTTTTTGTTTAAATACAGTACACAGTAGAGCAAAGTTGGACTTTTTATTAGGTCAACAATGGTCTTGTACAGGGTGTGCAAAAAGTTCCCGGAAAAGTTTAAAATAAAATATATATAATATTAAATGCACTTTTTGAATGATTTTTTGCGTGAGCAAAGAAAAAATATAAATATAATCAGGGAATCTATTTTTACTTGATTTGGCCACCATTTTCATCAATTATCTTCTCCAGTCTTGATTTTAATGCTTCTACTGCAGCACGTATCTTTTTCTGGAGAATATCAGCCCATGCTTTTTGTAAGGATTTCTTCAAGTGGTCGACAAAAAGTTTTTCTGAGCGGCGTGCGTCTTTTTTGAGCATTGACCTGATGCTAAAGTCGAGTGGGTTTAGGTCAGGAGAGGAAGGAGGCCACATTTCTTTGCCCCAAAATGAAGGGGAGTTTTCTCTGGACCATGATTGAGTTTTTTTCGAGGTGTGCGATGGTGCACCATCATGTTGAAAGGTAAACACTTCGTTTTTCCATTTCGATTTCATTTCGATCAGTGCCGGAGACAGAATTTCCAAAATATTTATAGGGTCTTTTTTGACTATGGAAAGCATAGAATATGGAGATATTCCCAGGCTTTCTGCCATCCCCTTTATTGTTCTTCGTGGGTTTCTCCTGATCCTCTCCCGTACGGCTTTAATTTTCTTCGGAGTACGCGCCGTTCTTGGTCGACCAGTTCTGGGATGGTCTTGTGTTATTTCCCAGTTCTTTGTATCTTTTAATTGTATCATAAACCGCCGATTTAGCAACTTTAAGTTGTCTTATACAGTAATAAGAGGGGCTGATATTCCCGCGAGATGTAATTCAATGATTGCATTTCTTTTCTCCATTTTTAATGATTAATTTTTAAAAATTTGTGAATTTTAATGCGTAAAATACAAACAATTGTCTAGAACAGTGGTTTTCAACCAGGGTTCCGCGGAACCCTAAGGTTCCGCCAGTACAGTCCAGGGGTTCCGCAAGTTTACATTCAAATCCCGAGTCTAGTTTATTATTATATGCATATTGTTTAAAAATACAGTGATTTTTGATCTATTGGTCAAACGAAACGAAGTATAAAATCTAGGTTAACGGAACATCAACGTTGTATTAAGCGCTTCGTGAGCACTCATTGATTATGGATCACAAGATAGATTGAAAAAAACAATTATGTTAAAAGTTGAAACTGAATACAATAAAAGGTTATTTGTAGAAAGTTGGTTTATAAATTCAAAATCAAGTGTAACTAACAGAAACGACGGCAATTCTTTCCCTTTAGACTATAAAAAATTAGATTGTAATTGAAAAATTTTACTTTGCGTCCTGTTTTAAGCTTTTTAATGAAACAGTTTGAATTTTCTTAACTAGTTAATTTGGTTTGAAACTTAGTATTGCAATTGTACGATTGACTGCTATGTCTCTTACATAAATTAAAATCTTCTCGGGCTTGTTTATCGCTGTTGGTGTATGCGCGTACGCTCGGGGTCGGTTGGTTTCTTCACTGATCAGTACGCTTCTTTATTACTCTTTTTTGCCGCAGCGATCAATGAAGTTAACCACCAGCTGTACGCATTTCAATTAGACGTTGGACGCATTTCAATTAATCAAATGATGTTTGTTGCACAAGACAATTAAATTATTGCACAGGGGTTCCTCGAGCCTCTGGAATGTTTCATGGGGGTTCCGCTCCTACAAAAAGATTGAAAACCACTGGTCTAGAACATTAATTTTATCATTTAATAAAAAAAAATATTATTTTTTATTTATTTATTAAATCAATAAAAAGTAGTCCGGAAACTTTTTGCACACCCTGTATACGCGCTGTCACGCCATCGCTTTTGGTTTTAGATGCAGACGCTTGACACCTAAAAGGAGATTAAAGCTGCTAATTCTCGTCACGCATTTAAACAAAAGGCAATAACTGTCGCAAAATAGGATAATTTTGTTCGCGGGGATAAAGAAGTGACATCGTTAAAAGCGAATTGTCGTAAAAGCGGGTGTCGCTAAAGCCGAAGTCAAATGTACATAAAAGGTAGGAATTCTGCCGGGACCAACAAAAATGCGTTGTTAAAAGCGAATTGTCGTTATAGCCGGTGTCGTAATATCCAGTTTCTAAAGAGCTTCTTTGTGGTACAGAATTTTAATATCGCTTTAAACAAAGTCGATTTTTTTGGAGCCATAAGCTTTTCGTGACGCTCTCATCAGTGGCAATCGCGTCAAAATGGGACGAACCAGAGAAAATCAAAGTATTTATAGTCTCAACAGTTGGGAGAAAGGTGCTGCAGTCTCGGAAAGGATTGCTTTGGAAAACAAATCTTTGGAAAACAAATCGGAAAGCAATCCTTTCCGAGACTGCAGCACCTTTCTCCCAACTGTTGAGACTATAAATACTTTGATTTTCTCTGGTTCGTCCCATTTTGACGCGATTGCCACTGATGAGAGCGTCACGAAAAGCTTATGGCTCCAAAAAAATCGACTTTGTTTAAAGCGATATTAAAATCCAGTTTCTACTGTATCTTTGTTTTTATGGATTTAATCCTTACGCGTCCGCTGGCATTCTGGAATGCCAACCAATAATGTACCAGGGTTGCCAGATCCCAGTGATAGAATAAAGCCAAACGAGGGAATAAAAAAAGCCAAATAAAGCCAAACAATTTTACCAGCTAGAAAATATATTTTCGTCCAAAAATCATGGGGTTCTCCAAAAAAAAAAAAATGGTCTTCACTTTCATTCCATGTCGGACTCACCTATTTTCGTCCCAAAGTCATACTGTTCTCTAAAAAAAGAAAAGGTCTTTGCTTCTTTTCGATGTCGGACTTTTCTATTTTGGCAAAAACAGCCAGATTTCTCAAATTTGGCATCTAAAAAGCCAATCTGGCAACCCTGTAATGTACACCGGCTTGATTTTATTTACTAAAATTTCTAAAAAAAACCTCTGTGACGTCACAATACCCAAGCTAATGCGCAAGTCCGTTTCTATATGACTGCGCTTTAATGCGAAGTCAAAATTTCAATTGTCAACTAAAAAGCTTTTAAAAGCCCAGCAACGAACGGCCTGAAGACAAATTTTAAGTGAAGATTTTTTTTAGAGATGATTAAGTTTCACCCTAAAATCTTTTTCATTTGCAAACTACAGATTTGTCCACGAAATCTATTCTAATCAACTAAGATTTCGTTTGATGATTGCAACGAAGTTTTGCAGACAGCTGTTTCTCACGGACAAATCTGGTTGTTGCAGCGGTAATCCGTCTGCCTTATGTTGGCCAAGAAACTTAACAATTCGGCAACCGGCAATCAAATGTCTGGCTGCCAGTGGCTGGCTGCTTTTCTTTTCGTAATTTCTGAGTAAAATCATCGAGCTTCTTTTATTAAAATTATTTTTTCTACTTGGTAAACGCTGTTTTTTTAACGAGTCCGAGTCCGAGTGCGAATTCTTGGCTACAAGTCCGAGTCCGAGTTCCAACAAAAAATATATACGAGTTCGAGTTCGAGTCCGAGTTCTTGATGCACGAGTCCGAGTACAAGCCCGAGTCCTCAAAAATCGGACTCGAGTCTTTACAACACTGGCTCTTAGGGACAGAAATTTTCACCTCTTTTAATTTAAAATTTGCATGAACAACAAAATTAGATGTTGTTTCAAAAAATGTCACTAAACTCTCTTGAGATTTTCTCAACATTTTCAATGGCTTTGTTAATAATATGCTAAGCTTGCATGATATTCAGGGCTGATTTGTGCAGATAATTTGACACTGGTATGGTAATATCCAAAATTCGGATGAATGTAAATACTATTAAGATAGTTTCAAATTCAAATTTAAGGTGCAGTGAGCATGCAGATAAAAATATCATTTGTTATATCAGTACAATGTATTGTTTACATGTCCTATAACGTATATCGTTTTTCACTGATTCCTTTTGTCAACTTTTAATGTTCTTTTGTCCTTGATTTGTGCTGTTGCGGCTGAGAAATATAAAAACATACATACGTACATACAAATTTGCGCAAGTTTTTACTTAATTTCTGTGCTTCATAGCAAACTGATCCTTTGAGATCAGGTATTTACTTACTTGCTGAAGGATGATCAGAAGGACTGAATAAAATTTTGATGACTAATTTGTGTAGCTGCCAAACAATTTTGAAAGTGCTCTACCTCTACTTGACCACCTAGTTTGACCAATGCGCTCTAGTCTAAGGCATTTCTTCTTTCCTGGTTTTAGTCTGCATATGCTCTTTCCAGACCTTCATCCTTTTGCAGAAATCATTGAAAAATGTAGATAGCTCAGTAAGCAGACCAAAAAGACTAACTGCTGCAACACATACACTTCTTGCATGACTGATCACCAAATTCAAAACATGTGCATACAGTGATGGCTTTACAAGAAGGGAGACCCGGTCCGAGAAACGTAGGGGGTCACTTTTTAGTGTTCCAAAGCAAAGCGGCAAAGCGATCTCTAAAAAAAGGTTATTGTTTTAGGGGGCCACTTTTCAGTGTATTAAATAAAGTGATCTCTAAAAAAAATCTTTATTTTAGGGATGCCACCGTCCTGGTGCTACTATGAAGAAATAGAGCAATATTTTGCCTAAGAGGGATCAATTTTTAATGTTTTTTATTAACTCCTACTAAAGCAATCACTGTGTGCAAAGCACCAAATATGAATGTAATTTGGGCAAGTTGCTTTCACAAGTGCTTAAAGAACAGAGTAAACACTACTCAAAATAGCTGCTCCATCAAATGAATCTCCAATATATTGTTCTAGTATCAGGCCTATCTCTGCAAGTGAATTTGGTAGCAAGGTATCCAAGCATTTTCCACTTGAGTTATCCACATTTACCAGGCGAACTAGTCTTTTCTTGGCTCTTTCCCCAACAACTTATCTAAGGACAATGGCACACTGATCATTGGAAGAAATATCTTGACTTCGATTGCAAGGAAACTATTGTTTGGAACATAATATACAGCTGAGTAGAGGGTTGAGTCTAAACAGAAAAACTAGTTGGTGCATGGAAAAATCAGTGAAAGGTAGAATAAAACATGGGCATTTAACTAATGCCTCAAAGCATTTTTAAAAAGGATTGCTGCTCATGAGCAATATGTCGGTTGCGCAGGAGTAAATAAAGAGCAGGACAGTGGTACATAGTGTTTGCATTATTTTCTTTCAAAATCATGACTAACAATTTTTTTCCGCACAAAGAGAGTATCACTTATTTAAACCGTTTACTAGATAAAAACTAGGAAGAATGGCTGCATTTGGTGTTGTTTGACATTTCGGTTGTTAAGCTGAAAGAATGGTTTAACCGCTTTTGTGTAATTAAGTTTCAACCAAGAAAACAAAAGTTTTAAAGAAGTGTTAACTTTTAAGATTGACTTCTTTAAAAAGTAAATTTTAAATTTTTTAGTTTATATTTTTGTATAAGAGTTGTCTGATTGTAATTAAAGCCTGCTTTAAAAAACCAACCAGCAAAAAAATTGCTGGAACCTTTTTGCAATTGGTAAAACAAAACGGAATTTAAACCAAAATCATATCAATTATGGTTGCGATTGAAATACTCTTCCTAACTTTCCGTCACGCTGCAAACTGTTTTCAAACTTTCAGATAAGCAGAATCAAAAAATAGTAAAACTGAATAATTTTGTATCACTTAGTGGTTGTCCTGTTTGTCTTTTATCTTTTCAATCTAATAAAAAATTCGAATTATGAATTAAATATTATCTATATTAAATAGAATTTTAGTGTTGTTCGTTAAAATGACAGAAAGATTACTGAATAAATAATAAAGTATTTTAATGAAGTTGCAATTACTTCATTATGATTCAATGACTTTTTTTAAAAAATTGTAGGTTTTATATCGTTTACAAAATATATAATCAATTCAATAAACAATAAAACAACCTAAATTCCAAAAATTAAGTATTTGTTACGCCTGAATGCTCAAATATTGCATCAATCTGGACTACTATTAATGTGGTCTACTACTACTGACAATGTAAAAAAATTTATCATCTAAAATATTTCTGGAAATTTTTTAAAAAATTATTGTGATTGAAGCAATGAACCCGACCAATTTTTCAAATTGAAACAATTTTATATACATTTAATCGAGCAAGTATGAAGATAGTTTCTGAGATGTAACCAAAAGAAATTTGATTCTCGCTAAAGATAATTTGTTGTTCTTTTGATTGAATAAAAAAGTTTTTGAGCTAATTGTTCAAAACCTTGAGAAAATCTTAAAAATTCTCGATAAGTTGCAAAGATTGAAGCGTTGTAAAAACTGGTAAATCAGCATTTAGTAGATTTTGCTGAGATAAGCTTTTCTTTTCTGGAAAGTGTAAAAAGATCGCTTCGCGAGTTTCAATTGTCGAGAATCTTAACTTCGACTTTAAAATTACGTTCGAAAATTGACGAAGTCGTCTGTGTGTCGAAGAAACCTTCTAATCTCTGAGTGAAAATAAAGTTGGGTTGGCCGACATCCGCTCTGATTGTTATTGTAATAAACACAAGGAAACAAAGCAGCGGGAAACTGCTTTTCGCCACAAAGAGATCGAGCTTTTGTACGGCAACTAAAAAAATTCAACAGACTAATGAAGAATTAATGCATTACAATTTTGTAACGAAGCGTTAAACACATTCACTAGCAACCAAATATACTATCAAGTATAAATGATTACATGTTGGCTATTGATTGCTATTAATTACAAGTAGATTTAAAAAATTACCTTTCTTCCTAAATTACGTTAATTTAAACGTTTATAAAATGACTTTTTTTTTCTATATGTAATCAGATTGATTGTTTTTCAATTAATAATCAAAATTGAAACTATAGAAACAGTAAATTAAGAATACAATTTTGGAAACGTGGACATGAAATATAAAATTTAGTTTAACACTTGATATAGTCTCAGTTGAACTTCTTTGTTTTTCAAGAAGCTATGAATTCGCATTAATCCGTTTTTGTTCGAATAAAAAATTTTTATTCTTAACGCTAAATTCAAACCAAAAAAAAGGTCTAGGTTGATGCTTAAGAAGATAAAGGTGGTTGTGAAAATGAAAATCGTTGTGAAAAATTAGTGAAGACCTTTTTGTCGTCTGCACTTCATAAAACACTGCCTGACTGCAAAAGTTGTTTTGATTTGTTACCAGAACGCAATCATGAAAAGGCTAAAAACCCTGCAATAAACATGAAAATTAAATTTTTAGCTTTTTTAAAACCTTCATGTTGAGTTTCATCAAGCGAACATTAACATCCTGTAACTCCGTAGGCAAATATGTGATTGCATTCGCTTTTAGTGAAACATTTTAATTGTTTTTCAACTAAGTAAAAGTATAAATAGTAGATGGCTTTATCACTGGATGAGTTTTCAGAATAATTAACTAAAAATCTGAGCTGATTGACAAAGTGTTGATTGCAAAATTATTAAAAGACTAATGTTACGGATTTCGATATGTGCTTGCGCTTTCTGTGGTCACATGACTCCGCGTTCGCGTTTGTCGGTCATATGAATTGCCTTTTTCTTGTTGCGGCTACCACGTTGTCTGTCCTTCGTTGTTTTCTTTCATTTTTTCGTATCGTAGTTGTTATCGAAGGCGCAGATGTGGAAAGTTTAAAAACTTTAATAGAGATTCTTTTATTATATCTGACCACGTGTGAAGTAAGTAAGAACAGGCAAATAATTAAAAGACTCTATCTGGTTTAAACCACTCGCCAAAACAACTTTAACTAATATTAAATAAATGATTTGAAAATTTTCCAAAACAGAGAAAAAATGTGACAATATTCATTACGGTACATTATACTCTCGTCATTATCATATCTATTATCAACTTATTCGAAACTGTAGGACATAAACAGATATACTTGTTGTATTCTTGAATTTAATCAAAAATTAGAAAACACTTGGTATCAAGGCATTTAATGTGTTATCATAGCGGGACAGAAAAAATTAGATTTTGTTTGCAACTATTTGTACATCGACGGAGCAAACATATAAAAAGTGTTGACAGAACTATTTAAATGCAACAAAAAATCGCAAACATCTAGTTTGAAAATTAAAAAAAGTTCACATTTTTCTTGTCAATTAGATTAAAAAGTTAAGCTTCCAATTTTTTTTACAGAACAAAAAGTACTACCTAACCATACACACCGAGAATATTGTAGTACTTTTTTAAATACGACTCAGAAACGGCTTCGATTTATATTTTGAACATATTTAACTGTTCTCTTTTTGTCTTTTCAATTTTTTTCATTTTAACCACTGTACATACGTAAAAAATGTTTAAAAAAAATCTATGTGACTAATTTCAACGAATACTTATTATGACAATAAACACATCTCTTTAAAATAATTTTCAATTTTCAACCAAACAATGGTTTTCTTACTTTAGCGCTACCTAACGGAGAGAAATCATTACAATGTTTTTTTTTTGGCTGAGAAAAGCCTTTACAAAATCTACAGTTCAATATTTTTTAAATACAGTAAAAAGGACACTTTTTTTTTAGATCATAATAACCATATCGAATTATCCCAATTAGTTGCCGATTAATTATTATATCTTGTTTCTTAAAATTGTTTATCAATTACTACCAAAAATAGTAAAACAAAAATAAATAGACATAATCCAACTTATAAAACAAATTTTTCCATGCTCTAGATACAGATTTCTTATTACCGGTGATGGCTTTAGTATGAAGCAAACGCAGTGGATACACCGCCCCACACTAAAAAGCGTTAATACGTAAATCCCCTAAGCAAAATAATGCTCTATTTCTTCATAATGGCACTATGAGATTGACCCCACAAAGCGAGACTTTCTTTTATTGGAAATCACTTTATTTTGAAACACTAAAAAGGGGTCTCCTTTAAAATGATGACCTTTTTTTGGGAGGGCTAAAAACATTTGGAAAAAGAAAAAATGGCCCTCTATTTTTTTGCATTGGGTTCTTCTTTTGTGAGGCCATCACTGCTTATTACATACGTAAATATACATATAAACTTTAAGCATATATTCATAAATGAAAATGAAATATAATTCGTTTTTATGAAAATAAGATTGGCTTATCGAAGATAAAAAAGGCATAAAGCATACGTAATATACGTATGTAAACATACATATACAAAGCACTTATGAATCAAAGATAATTCATGTTTTAAAAACAAGCTTGGCCAAATCAAAGATATAAAATATATTTAGTATGTATGTTTTATCTATGTAAACATACATGTGTAAAACAATCACAAATCAAGTATAAATAATATTTAAAAAAATAACTTTGACCAAATCAAAGATATAAAATGCATGTAACATGTATAGTTTACCTACGTAAACATACATATATAAAGCAATTATAAATCAAGTATAAATCATACTAAAAAAATAACTTTGATCAAATCAAAGATATAAAATACATATAACATGTATGAGTTATCTATGTAAACATACATGTGTAAAACAATTATAAATCAAGTATAAATCATACTAAAAAAATAACTTTGGCCGAATCAAAGATATAAAATGCATAAAACATGTATGATTTATCTGCGTAAACATACATGAGTAAAACTAGTATAAATCAAGTATAATTTATAATGAAAAAAAAACAACTTTGACTATCTCAAAGATAAACCATATATATTTCTCAGATAAAACCTCGATTTATCTCTGTAAAAAACAAGCTTGGCAAAATCAAAGATATTGCAAACATGATCAGAGATAAATCGAGTGAATTCTACGACTGGGAGGGTGCACCCAATCAGTTGTTTCTATTACTGGTGCAATGACTCCGGCTTGTACAAGTTGGTCAAGCTCTGTCTTCACCATCCTTCTGAAAGCTAAAGGTATTTGGCGTGCGACAGGTAAAGCAAATGGAACAGCATTATCTTTCAAGGAAGTTTACTGTTCATTTCCCGTAATGTTGTGTCTTCAGAAAACACATCGCTGTACGATTTTATCAACTTGTTCTCAATTTTATTAATTTCTGCTTCAGTTGGGTTCTCTGATATAATGAATCTTGTGTTCTCTGCTTTTAATATGCTTGCTAATTTTCGAGGTGTTTTTGATGAATTTATCGGTTGAGGATACGTGTCAGGTAGAATGTTAACCTGTTGACATACGTACCAAGCAAGCAAAAAATCTTCTACCTCAGGACAGACGTAAATGGTTTCTTCCACGAATCGGCCGCAGTATTCGATGATGCATGGGAAAGTCCCTACGCATGTTACGGTCTGCCGGTTTACTGCACTAAGAGTGTCTTGATTTGGCGGCATTAGATTATCAAGGTCTATTCCGAGCCGTTGAATGATGTTTACCCCAACAAGACTTGCTTCAGCACCTGTGTCTGGTGTAGCTTCTGTGGAACCTAACGGGTTACGATGTTTAAGAGAAAAAAGATTAACAGTTATTTTGGGTGCCGCGGAGTTAGCAAATTTTGCATTAGCATTGCATCTACGCTTTATTTGTCCCGTTAACTTTTTCTTCGTTTCTTCGCGTCTGTTAAACCCGGGTTTGTTGTGAAAGCACACTGATGTAAAGTGACCTTTTTTGCGACATATTAAGCACTCTGTATCCTTTGCGGGACAGTGGGTTTGACCTTTTGGTGGGCAGGTCTTTTTACCCCATTTTGTACAGGGCTTTTTATTGCGCTCTTTAGATTTAGAGAAATTTCGACAAAATTTGCTTTGGTACGCTCTTCTCTCATTCAGCTGTCGGCTTATTCGCGCGTCGTCTAGTTTTGCTGACTCTTCCGATCTGCATAAATCAGTGACGGTCTGAAGATCAGGTAATGGGGACATGGCTAGGAGCTTTGTTCGAGTCTCTTTGTCATATATTCCTGACATGATTTTTGTGACTAAACGACGATTTAAACATTCATTGCACAAGTCTGCGTCTCTCGCCAAAGTTTTAATCGCGATTAAAAACGAATCGAAGTTTTCGCCAGCCGCTTGCTTTCTCTCTTCAAATGCGACGCAATCTAACGCTATATTTCTTTGACTCCAGATGTAATTTTTAATTTTGTCTAACACTTCGCCTGGTTTAAGTGCCGTGTCATCCGGGATAAGAAGTACGTGTTCTACGGCTTCTCGCATTTCCATCGAAAAAAAACCGCGAAGCAATGCCAACTGACTGCTCAATGGCAGCTCTGTTGCAAGCGAGACCATAGCATAATCGTTGTACGATTTACGCCATTTCGCAAATTCAGCTAACGAAATTCCCACCTGCAGTGTGGAAGGCTTTTGTGCGTCCGCTTTGGTTCGCCTTGCCTCGTTGTTAGAATTGTTGACGTCAATGGTTTGCTCACGTGATTCGCTTCTTTCGCTATTCGCGCTTTGAGGCAGCTGCTGTTGCGAAAATCGTTCGATTATTTGTTGCAATTGTCGCTGACTTTCGAGCTGCATTTGTCTCTGATTTTCGACATTCTGTTCTTGTGTTTGTCTTTGCATTGACAACTGTGCTTCTAAAAAAGTTTTTAACCAAGAAGGAGGTTCATCATTATTAATATTACTATTCGCGTTTTGATTAGATTGAGATAATTCGGCTATACGTTTGTTTGCTGCTTCTAATTCTGCTTGCAGGTCTCGCTTATTTTTTGCCATTTTGCTTTTATCTTCAATCTTTTACAAATCTCCGATCACAAACTTGCAGTATACTTTTATAATGGTTCGTAAGCTTATTTTATTCCAACAAATTTATAAGCTGACTGTCGACGACGCCATGTTATGAGTTCCACTAGTATCTGCAGTTAGCTCTTTTATTTATACGGAGTTACACGATAGTTATACGACTGAATCTGTAAGTTATACTAATAGTTTATCACGCGGTTAACCACACTTATCAAACCAGAGAGAAGAAGGCAGTAGAGCCGTGCGCTATGACGTCACATACTATAACAATAGGCTTTATTTATATTAAGTAGTCAAAAAGATAGTATGAAATGAAAAAATGAAAATAAATTAATAACTTAAATGTATTATACTCAAATAATTAACGCTTACGTTATACTGTACAAAGTTGTAGTGAAGACGAATCCACTAAAAATATCTTAGAATGCACTTGGACTGGACTCCAGTTCTTCAAATGTTAGACTCGATACAACTCTGCCTTAGTAATTTAATATGTTGAAATATCATGTCATAACATATCGCCCGTCGCTTATCACACAATTAAGGCTTATCAGTGCTATTAAGATTAAGACCAAGGCTTATTACCGGTAATAATTTCTAAGACGGCATAGCCTACTTTGCTTGCTGTCACTGGATACAAAAGTGAAATTTCAATTTCGGACAAGTCCATAATCATTCTAATCATGTGCTTATCCGCCAGAAGCTTCAGCAGCTTGCAGGTAAGGCCACGGTGCCAGACAGTGTCATATGCTGCTGTCAGATCGACATGTACGACACCTGCCTTCTTCTTAGGCTCAAAAGAATCCTCGATGTTCTGGGTCAGTAGAACGACTTGATCAACATTTGACTTCTCACATCGAAATCCACCCAGCTCTTTAGGGAGCAGTGGATCAATAATTCGTTTGACACGGTTGTAGATAAACCTCTCGAGGATCTTGTATGGGACACAGAGAAAAAATGTTGGTTGATAACATTATGAGTTGCCTAGGGGCTTTATCCGCTTTGGAATTGCGACTGCAGGTGCTCTTCTCCAGATCTTAGGAATTTTGATTCGGCGCAAGCGGGAAGAAAGGAAGTCACGTAACCGGGACTTCAAGTCAGCTCCAGCATGGATTATAAACTCTGGGCAGATAGAATCATGGCACGGAGCTTTACCTGGTTTTAAGTGTTGGAAGGCAGCAGTAAATTCTCTTTGTAAAAAATTCTCAGAATATTCGCTGGGTCTGGCGTTGTTGTTTTATAGAGGTCAGACGATTCTTGAGAAACAAGTCAAGATGACTTGCGGTCAATGGTCTCGTATATTGTATTTCTGACTAATTATGAGATGCAGGAGCATCAGCTGAAATCGGTCAATGACAAAAAAAATGTGGTGACCTACTGGTAAAACGGTTGTTTAATATAGGCTACATCATGCTTTAATTGCGACTAGAGGATGAAAAGTTGATGCTTTGAATTATAAGTTGATGGGCCTCTATTCTTTGCGTCAATAAACAAGTAGAAGGCTGTTAAGGTTTACCTTGTAATCTTGATCTTCAAGATCACATTTTTTTAGTGATCTGATCATGATCTTCAACATAACCAAAACTGGTTATCTTGCCCATCTTTGAATGTAAGTTTAATAATCCCATAAGCCTTGAAAAAACTTTTAACTTTAAACTTTAGCGGAACCCTGGTAAGGCTAATTAGCCAATTCTTATCAGCTAATTGTTTTATTTTTTAAAAATATTTCCAGAAACTAGTTTTTACTACGAGGTTTCCAAACTGAACTTGTTTCTTTTTTAATTTTTTTTTGTTGAAGACTTCTTTCCGTATGAGAGAACAAAGTAATTTCAGCAATAGTTATGTTTGAACAAACCTAGTTTTAACGAAAATCATATAACTTTTAAAAAAGTAGGCCTACACGAATGGCTTTTGGAACAAACGGAGCATATCCTCTCCAGTCCCCTTAAAAAGATGGATTAGCTAAAAAGAATTTTTGTGATAACTTATCATATTAAATTCAGATATATCATTTTTTTTTATTTGAACAGCATTCGCTCAACTCTAAAAAAATAAGTAAAAAAAGTAAAAACCAAAAAAATTTTTTCACTTTAATTTTTTTGAAAATCTAATCTTAAAACTGCCCCCATTTTTTTTAGCACCAGGCCCTGTGTATTAAAGTCATTAGTGCAAAAGCATCACAATTTCAAGAGAAATAAAGACTGATTCGTGTTTCGCATTTTCCTTTAATTTTTAGAAAGCAGCCGTATATTCATCTTAGCCTTGTTACGAATTCCGGTTTTAACTAGTCATTAAAAGTAAAATTTAAAATGTTTAAGATGTAGGCTATAGTGACTTAGAATATAAAGAAAGTTTTTGATATTGTGATCAAATAGTTTAATAATTAGCCTGGTTTTTCCAATGATATCTAAGCATTTAGTAAAAAGATTATTGTGGAAAGCTTGTCAGGTGATATAATTACGTTGATAGCTGCAAAAGTCGACTGTTAAGGTGAGAAATACTCTCGCCGCGTAGATGATGCCACGTGTGCTTGTGTTCGTTGCCTTTTTTCTTTTCTTCGTGCTGCTTTGGTTCTGTCTGGTCGCTTTTCTTGTCTGTCACGTGCAGTTATTCAGGATAGTTTTACCGTTGGTCGTGCATTCTAAATTCTCGTGGTTAGTAGTTGCTTAATTTATATTATCTGAAATTTCGTAATGTGCTGTTAATTCTGTTTGAATAAGTAATATTCTATTTTACAGGCAGGTCTAAAGCAGTTTTCAATTTCTCTTTATTCGCATAAATTCTTAAAACGTTCGTTAGTTTGTCTGTGGTTTATTTAAATACACTCTCCTCGGCTAACGTTCGTGTTGAGAACGCGTGTGAGGATTGGAAGACTAGGCCTTCCAGCCAAAAATTCTTAGAATCATACTAATCGAAGTGTTCACCGTAACATCGACAATCAATCAATCAATCAATCAATCAATCTATTTATTTGTTTTGAGCTTTAAAACGAAAAATACACCAATATATGTGAAAAAAAAATTCGAAAGCACAGGAAGGCAGCGAAATGACCATACGGTCTTCTAGTCAACTCCCTCCCTCTAAATGGTGGGATATAAAAAAGAAAAAAAAAAATTTTTTTTTACTAAGAAAAATACAACAATGTGTTTTTGGAGTGAACGAATATTAATATGCAGAACCAAAAGGCCATTTGCGGAGTAAAATTTAGACTGCAATTTAGAAAAATAAAATATTCAGTTTATTCACAATCATGAACATTGTCAGTCAGTCCGGAGAAAAGGTTATCGTTGAGATTTAGAGGATTTTCTGGTTTAAACATATCGTCGGCAGACATTGTAGTAATGAAGTAGCAGATTGTAAATAGCCAAGACAATATTATCATTATCAGTTCTCACAATAATTTCTCAGTTCCAGCTTCTTCAATTAAGACGTTACTTGCAGCCCTCTTTTTTTTTATCTTGCCAAACAAAAACTTTTTTCTTCAGATAGTTATTCAGCTGTAGGCTAAGTTAACAATTATAGCTATTAAATGAATATCAATTGATGATAATAAGCAAATATGGCTGAAATTGATAGCCTAATTTTTATGGTTACTAAAGTGATTTGAGTAAGTCAATAATGCCAAAATCTTAGGAATTGCTGAATGCTTGTTCTTGCAAACTTAGATCTTTGAAAATTAGCTGGTTTAAGTTTATTATTGTTAAATCACGTACCCGGCAGTTTCTTCTTTGAGCAAATTTACTTCGTTTAAAGATTTGTTATTTCTTGCTGCTGCTGTTACTTTTTTAATTTACTGACTTTCTTTGAAGAATAGTAGGTTAATTGTTTTGTCAATGATAGTTCAAATTTTTTTAAGTAAACGTGAAATATTGTTAATAAAAATTTTTTTTTCTATCTTTTTTTTAGAGTTAATCCAAGTAATAATTCTTTTCGTAATATTTATTATATAAAATTAAATAGCTACAAAAACACGTCCTTTCACTACCGCATCTTACTTTAGAATGATCTTTATAAGAAGAACTTAAAGCGAGATCTTCATAAGAAGGACTTAAAGCAAGTCCGAGTTCTTCAAAATAAGGACTGTAGGTTATGTAGCAAATCCATTTCAAAGAGCAAACTTAATTTTACTTTTTCGATTCCTTTTTAGATAATTTTTTTTGATTATTTCCAATCGTTGTCTGTCTTGAAATATGGGATAAATTCTTGTGGACAATAACAAATAAAATCAATCACTGACAAAGAGACTGAAGAATAACCGTGGCAAAACAGGGTGAGTGGATTAAATATTTGAAGATTTAAATCGTGAAGACATCGAATTACAATTTGGTTTAGTAATAGGTTTCATGGCCTTTACAGAAATTTTTCTTTTTTTGCAAGCCGAATCATTTATTTGTACGAACACTGGTTTGACAAAAAAATTTTCAATTTATCGAATAAACCTGTTTTTAATTGTACAATTTAAGAAATTTGTCTTTAACTATTTTTAATTAAATTTACATATTCATCATTTTTGATGGACTGCTTGCTTTTTGATTTTGTTACTTAAATCATTTATCCAATTTTGCACAAAAAGTAGTATTGTTTTGATTGGACTTTTTTTTTTGGAAGATTTTTTGTGTCGTTCATATCCCACAAAATAATAATGACAAACAATTTTTGGGTCTTTTTCAAGAACAAACCATAACTCTTGTTTGTTCGTAAAACTATCCCGGAATTCCGCTTAGAGCGCTATGAGGCAATAAAAAAACCAAAAGAAAACGATAGTAACCACACGAGATTTTGGATTAGTTTCACTTACAAAAATTGCTCATGGTTACTTATGGAATGACTTTTCGATATTAAGTTTTTGTATTTTGAATAGACAATTTTTCCATATTGAATAGACAAAAAATTTTTAACTGTAGATTGCAAAGTAAAAATTTTGGTCTCTTTAAGAAGTCACTGTAAGCGATTTTTTTAGGTGAAACTAATTGGAATTTCTTATACAGGTATAGCGCCTGGATGTAAATAAAAAAAAAACAGAGAGGAAAAGGATCTCTTCAAGAAGTGATAATAACCACAAGGGAATATGAGTTCATTTTAAGAACAAAAATCGCTTACGATGACTTCTTGAAGAGACCCAAAATTTTATCATACTATTTTAGATTTAAAATATGAGATATTGGAAACAAAATTTGGTGATGTTTAGATATTGCCAAAATAATTATTAATGAGATCAACTTTTTTAAGGTAAAAATTTTGTACAGATATCTTTATAAAAAAAATTTATAAAGTTTGCCACTTAAGATGTCATTTGATTGTAAGCAAATTGTAAAAAACCTTAAATTTTTAATATTTAAATTTTAGCTATGAAACATATTTGTCTCATTGGTCTTTTAAGTTTTTTTTCTCCGTTTGATATTTTTAAAGGATAAATGGTTAATTATACATGGTTAATTATTAAATGTAGAGTGGTGGTGCAACTGCAAGAAATGACTAATCTTTTGCCAGCAGGGAACATATTGTTTCTTTTACTTTGAGAAGAAAATGAATGATGAAATAGCCTATTTTTATTTTTTCTAATTTGACTAATATATAATAAATCTATTATTTATGTTTCTAATGGAATTTACTACTTTTTTTTCTGAATAAGCAAATTCAGATTAATTTGTGTCATATCTCTGAGTGCCCTAGTGTTACCAAACTTGACAAAAATATTTGTTATAACTTATGATAAACAGTTTGACTGTGTTTAAAATGTATAACAAGATTTAAAAGCTATAATGCAAACTTCCATCTAACTATCTTGTTCACTATTCACTGTGGCAAAATAAAGTGATCAAATCAAGCTTAAAAAATCAAGCTTGTATGAATAATAAGCTTAAGAAATCAAGCTTGTATGCAGAATTGTTAAGGAACAGATCGGGACTGGTACGACTGTGGTGGGAGAAAACATTTATAAAAAAAAAAAAAGAAACAAAGAATAAAGAGCAGTCACAAGAGAAAACAAGGAAATCTCCTTTGGGGATTTTTCCACCTGAAATGCCACCACGGCGTATAGTGAACAAGACCCAAATATTTATGGTCTTTTCAAGATGTCACAGTTAGCAATTTTTTTAGTGAAACTAATCTAGAATTCCCATTACAGTACCAAGATGGAATAAAAAAAAAACAGAGAAAAAGGATTGTAATAAGTAATAGTAACCAAATGGAAGTATCTAGGTTACTTTAATGAACGAAAATCTATTGCAATGACTTCTTGAAAAGACCCAATATTTGCACCTTTGCTTTTTACACATGTGGGTTTCACTTGTTATAAATTGAAGTTTATATTTGGAAAGTCTAATTCTAATTGAATATACTATAGAAATATATAAAGGTTTAATCTTTAACTCAGCTGCATAATTTAAACTTTAAAAAATGTACATCTTTTCAGTGAACAAATTGCTTATACAAAATTTTGTTTGAGTCATGTCTGTAACAAATCGTTATAAATGTTCTCTAGCTGAAGAAGATTTACACAAAGCTGTTGTTGAGCTGAATGAACCTGAAAATAATGATGAACGACTATTAAAAATTGATGAACTTCGTAATGCTTTCAATACTCAAGACTCAGATTTAAAATTGGTTGATAATAGTGATGAGTTTTTACTTAGGTTTCTTCGAGCACGCAAGTTTGACCACTGCAAAGCTTTAAAAATGTTAAACAATTATCATTCACAACGTAACAACTGGCCAGATGTGTTTGACAAGGTTAATAATCCACATTTTGTTAAACATGTATTTGAAGCAGGTTGTTTTGTTGTATTAAGTGGCAAAGCTGTTGATGGATCAGCAGTGTGTATTGGTCGTCCTGGAAAAGTGGAAAATGCCCAGTTTACTGATTTTGCAGCAGCTTTAACAATATCAATGGACCAAGTTCTTAAAGAAGAAAGAAATCAAATTTATGGTGTCACTATTATTGAAGACATGGGTTATTTAAGTTATGAAATGATGCAACAAGTAGGTCCATTTGTTGGGAGGCGATTTGTAAATTTGGTTCAAGATTGTCTTCCCATTCGAGTAAAAAGTATTAATATTGTTAATGAGTCAAAAATTTTTGATATTGTTTTTGCTATAGTTCGTCCCTTTATGAAAGAAAAAATAAAAAATCGAATGACCAATCATGGTACAAATTTTGAATTACTTCACAAATCAGTGGAGCCATCTGTGCTTCCACCAAAGTATGGAGGCAGTGGTGATAAGCTTGATGGCTTAGTTGCAGAAAATTGGATGAATATTGTTTATGGTGACAACGATGATCTTGATACATTTCTTTAGATTATTATTTTCCAACACTACATTTATGGTAATAGCCTATGTTTTAAATATAGTACAAAGTTAAGATGGGTTTTTAGCTTAAATTTTATTTCTTAGTTGTTTTTTTGTTATAGTTAATGAAAGTTATAAAATTAAATTGATATTGTAAAATTTTTCTGTTGACAACAATAGAAAATGTTCCATTATAACTGACCAGAAAAGTATTTGATTTGCCTTTTTATTAATCAAGGTTTCATGTTTTTTATATGTTATAAAAATTTGTTTGATGTTAAAATATTTTTTAATCTTGCTTAAAGTAACTTATTCTTAAATTTTCCATAATATATTGTTCTTTTGCACTTTTATATTGAATTTATACATAAAATACATTTGTACATCAAAGTTAGTACATCAAAAAGTAATTCGTGTATTCTTACATTTGAAATGTTTTTGCTGATGAACATTGGTGTTAGTGTTTGCCTAATACATTTTTGCCATGTGGCTTATTTCACTACCTGATTCTACTTTATTGTTTGTATTTTCTATTTTATTTAGGCTGGAGCTCTTTATTAAAAACTAGTTGCTGATGATTGTAATTTAAAACTTCAATACTATAGTAATACATTTTTGGTCATTTTATGGCAACTGTACTTTGCTATAAAAGTTGCCCCTATTAGCAATATTAGTTTTATTATTTAAATGTAATATTCAATTTTAATAACATTTTGACCTGAGAGAATATTAAATATATTGAAAATGTTTTGTTGAATGTAATTTTTGAATTTTTTAAAAAGCTATTTAACTTTTAAAATGGTTTTGAAAATTTTTTCAATTAATATGTGCAAACAAGCATTACATTTTATATCACACATTAATGGCAAAGCAACAAATGTTGATTAAATTATAAGTGAATTTCTTTATTTCTTATTTTTATTTTATTTATACCTACTGTATTTATAAAATTTAAAAAAATTAAAAAATAATTTTCATGTATTTTAAAAAGTGCTTAATAGATATTCAGGGTCTTTTAAAACTTTACATATATTTCCTTAAATAAACAAATCATGTTTTTTGGAATTCTATTTAAAAAGATTTGCTTGAGTCAAATTTGTTGATAATTTCTGAAAAAAGAAATGAGTGAACTCTATGTGTGTCTCTTTTGTTTGCCAAATTTTGTTTTATTTGACTAAAGGTTTACATCAAAGATAAAAATTCATGAAACCTTTTGTTATGTTTCAGTTTTATATTATTTATGTTATGTTTTTTGCAATTGTTGTCAAATGTTTTAATTTTTTCTCTCATTATTTTTTACCCCAAAACATATTTGTCAAAGATTTCTTAATGTTGTTTTGACTCAAGTTTGATTATTGCTATGATTACTTTAGTTAAAATGATAAATTTATTTTGATTATAAGAAAAAGCTCTTTTATTCAATTAGATGAGGCTTCTGGCATTCTTGTAAACATAGAGCTGTATTTTGCAAAAAGTAGTAAAAAAGTTCTCAATTATTTCAATACTTTTATATTTTTAAACCACAAAAAAACAGTATAGTTCTTGTTTACTATACACATGGTTTCAATAACTTTGGCTGCACTTTTCATTTATTATAAGGTTTGCTTATTATACTCAAATTGTTATTCTGCAGATGTCTAAGTTTTTACTGTTTTCAACTCTTGTAATTTATTTTGTGGGTGTAAAGGCTGATACTCCAGCCAATTGCACTCTAAATGATTTGCATGGGACATGGCATATTTATGTCTATTCTGGAGGTCACAATAGGAATTTGACTTGCTCCAGTCCAGGTTTGAGTTTTTCTTTTGTTTGTTTGTTCTTTAGCTAAGGGTTTCTGCAATGCAATTTTTTGTTGACTATTCAATATTTTTTTACATTTTGAATGTTCTCAGTTGGAGGAAATTGCAACCTACTATAATATGTCCAGAAACTAGAAAGGTTGAAAATCTTACTTTTTTTTTTTTGACAATTTGCTTAACCTTGAACTTTTTTTATCTGTAATTTTTTAACAAAGGCTTTTTCTTGTCAAAAAGGTAAAAACATTAAGATTTTACTCTCACTTTATAACCCACTATGACTTATTTGAACAATTTCAAACCAACGCTTAACATGCAAGTGCTAATAATTTTAAAAAGTAGCCAAAAAAGAGAGTATAAAAGTTTGCTGACACTGCTTAAGCTATTGAGCAAATATATAAGTAGTATTTTTTCAATTTTAATAAATTAATATTTTTAAACAGTTTTAAGAAAGAGGTTATCTTATACTATAAAATACATAAGTTAGCCAAGAAAGTTATTTTTGCTTTTCTTGTTTTAATAGTGTAGATAACTAAATTCAGAAATTCTAAATTTATTATGGCTGCTTTTTATTTCAGTTTTATAGTATTATAATTTTTATATCTACAGTATCCAATTGTGACTTTTGTTTTCTATAAATTTCACTTGTTTATGTGTATTAAAGATTTTCATGTGTAATACAGTCATACTTAACAATGTTTATACTTAACAATAACAAGATCTTCATAAATAAAAGTTGAAATTAATACAACATAAACGTTTTCAGCTTCCAAGGCCCTCTTCTGTAAACACTTGGGTTTTGACTTAAAATTTTGTTAAACAATTTTTTATTTCGAATGATATTTGCAGTAATTGTAAATATAATTTAGGACAAGTTGTTGCCATGATACCTATGACGTTTTCGGGCATGAACACCGTTGTTATGGATAAAACTGGTGCACAAGGACATTTCGATCTCATTTACAATCAGGTACAATTGCATACATTTTAATTAAATGTTGATTTTGTTACCAATACTAAAGAAGCTTATTCAACAAATTTATGCAATTAAAATGGAAGCGTTGTACAACTACTAATTACTCAAGTGGGGCCTACTTTTTTATATGGAGAGTGCTAAGTTACTGTTGCTAAAGCAATGCGAACACTTTTGTTTTCAATTGAAATTGTTGATTGAAAAACGGTCTTTAATAGTTTAGTTAAAATTGGAATTCAAGCGCAGCTGCCGAGCGCTTGGCGAACTAATAGTGAGACATCTCCGCTTTGCCACATTATTTTTAAACAATTATTTTCTGTTTCGACTATTTTTCTTTCTCACTGGAAAATATTTGCATGTGATTATAATTTTTTTTTTCATTTAAATAAAAATAAGAATTTCGACTACATGGTTGTGTGAAAATGTCGCCTTTTTCATCATTACATTGATTTAACAAAAGTATATTTTAGGATTGCACCCATTTGCAAATACTGTATATCCGATAAGATAACCGATATATCGGCTGATACAGGTTTTATGAAAAATAAATAGAAATATATCTGGTAGTATTTTTTGCCAGACATTGCTAGATAAAATTATGTCGAACTGTGTCACTTCTGGGTTTTGACAATTTTAGATGACCCATGGATTATCCCATCTTTTGCTAAGCCGTCTATGTTACATTTTTTCTTACTGAAATAAATTTTAACTCTAGAACAGTTACCAGGGTGGAATTCACCCGGTGTAATTGAGATGGTTGTGTAACTCATATGTTTGGCAGCGTGACTCCGGCTTGACACTCCCAGTAGCTGCAGTGTTTTGCATGACGTGACTAAGGGTGATCTTGTGGTTTAACTGTTCCCATTAGTTTTTGCTCCTTGGCTCGTTTCGGGTGAATTTCTTCCACAGTTATCAATTTTGTGTGTTGGTCACCTGGGTGTTTTGTCCCGGTCACCAGGGACATCATCCGCAAACAGCAATGGTGCTTTGATGTGCTGTGTTGAGTGCCCTAGCAAGAGTGATAGGAAGACGCAACTCAGATGCAACGGGTGCATCAAGGCAAAGTGCCCTCACCACCTGTATCCTATTTGTGGTGACTGCATGTAGCTGGTGAATGTTATATATAAACATATAGGTATAAATATACATTTACATGTAAAAATAAATATAAATATAAGTTTTAGATATATTGTATGTTATAAAATCTAAATTATATATGCAGATATTCAATATTTGTCAACTAAAAAAACAACTTTTTTTTGTGTCACCTATACAGTTTGTGGTGGAGATAGAGGGATAGGACTCGGCCAGGGCATGCTCCCATCACCCAAACTGTACTTGCAGGAGCATAACAAGATAGGATTTTTTATTTTTTGGCTAATTTTTGGCAATTAAGTTTTTATAAAAAATCATTTTTCGTTACTTTTTAGGAAGAGTTTTCTAAGGTATGTCTTAAACTGCAATTTTCATTTAAAATAGCAATAACAAAAGGAGAAGAGTTGTATTTTCATTGTGTATCTTCAAAATAAATGTTTTGGTTTATAAGTATGGTTTTATTAATTATTTAATTTAGGGTAAAATTCTGCCGGGTTTACCTTCCACATTAGCAAATTAGATGGTAACCATTCTAGGGTTAAAAAGTTTAGAATTTTAACACTGTACTATGCAAGTAATGTTCATAGAAGTAAAATTGAAACAAAATAACGGTACTGAAACAATATTAAATGTGTTATGTATTGTGTTTAAACTACTTGCTCTAGGCTTTTGAGCATACCGGCAAAAAATAGCCAATACCGATTCCTTGCCCATAATATCGGTGCAATCGTAGTTTATTTGCTTTTGAATCTTTTTTTATTTTTGATTTATTTATGTGTTTTTTTAGGGCTTTGAAGCAATAGTCAATTACCGAAAATTTTTTGCATTTTTTGCTTGGGAAAAAATAGATTCTGATCACAGCAAATATTGGTGCGATCATACTATGTATGGATGGTCCCATGATGTTATGGGAAATGATTGGGCTTGCTTTAATGCAATCAAACAAAAACAACTTTCTGGCAATGTTATTTTTCCTACATTAAATCAAGGAACTATAAAGAAAACCGTTGAAATGTAAGAATAATTTAGTTATTATCAATTCACACGTTAATGTTTACTTTTTCTTTTGACGGGATGGTAGGTTAATTGTGTGTTTGATCGTGCTCTTCACCTGCATTTAGAGTGTTTACATCGCGAAGCAAAGTTATTCAACCTCGCGGTAACCTTTGGTTTTGAAATCTCTGTTTGAAACAGAGTGATGGCTCTTACTAATTTCATGGCTTTAAACCTTTTACTTTTTAAATTTTGAAAGAATAATTGGCCAAATTGGTCAACTTCGAATTCTGATTAAACCAAATGCAAAAAGCTGTTTTCATTATTTGCAATAAAACTAAATCGCTGATGCGCTAACAATCGAAAATATTAATCGCTGACTAATCCCCAGTCCGGGACGCGGTTTTATGTTGTGCGCATTTGCTCCAGATGCCCTAAAGGTTGCCCACCCCTAGTTTATATGTTGTGTTCATTTTACGAGCAGAAGTATGGAAAATGCTTGCACAGTTTTCAAGCCCAAAGCCTTTAAACCTCTGTCGCGTGTGACATCACAACACGTGACTTTTGTCATGTGATGTTGCTTAAAGTGCTCACATGATCAAAAGATTGAAGTGGACAATCCAGTCCAAAAAGTTTAAATCATTTCATCGATTTTTGCTTATCTGTTAAAAATCAGCGTAAAAGATTTGAAAAGAAACAATTCAAAATAAACCTTTAACTTATTCAACAAAATTAAGAAAATAGCAAGGCACAACTGCCCTTCATCAAAAATTAGCAGCAAGCCGTCTTTGCAGATTTACAGCGGCATGGAAAAGCTCTTTATGTTCCGTACTAAGTTTTCAGAGAAATTAACGGATGAACCAGTTAAGCCCCCAGAACACAGTTTGTTCTAATTTTTTTAAACCCAACTGAAAATCTTGCATGGTAATGACGTCACAGTTAAGATAATTGTTTGTCAAACCGAATTTGATCTACAGTTTTTCCAGCCCTTGTGTAGGTGTATATGGGTGCTACTTTAGCGCGAGGTCTACCGTCCTAACCCTAACCCTGTCATCGTGATAGTGGTAGACCCAGTGATGGCCTTACAAAAAGGGGGCCCGGTGCGAGAAAAGTAAGGAGGCCCGCTGTTGAGTGTTTCAAAACATTGTGATCTCTGAAAACAAAGTCATTGTTGTAGGAGGAGCCACTTTTTACGGTCTCAAAACAAAGTTATCTCTAAAAAAATTCTTTATTTTAAACATGCCACCGACGTCCTGGTGTTATTATGAAGAAATAGACCAATATCTTGTGTAGGGGGGCCACTTTTAGATGTATTTTAGGGGTGACGGGTGTGGCCGCTTTGTTTGCACCCTATCAAAGCCATCATTGGGTAGACCTCAGGCTAAAGTAACCCACGCTAAAGAGGCTTTTGTTTGTGTTTCCAACCCTTTAAGAAGTAACATCGGAACAACCTGCGCTGGCTGTTCGTCGCGCGTCACGAGTTTGACGTGAATGCGACATGCTGTGTTGATACCGAGTATGCACTGCTGTCAGCAATATTCAAAACTTTGTTCATTGTTTCATATATTTTAGTCTTCAGCTGCGACTAATTTCACGTCACAAACGCATTCTCAAAAACGTTCGTATTGTTTTGTGTTGAATTTAAATGTACTCATTTGAATTTTTTTGTTTTAGCTCTCACGATATCCTTGAGCAAAAGTTTAATATTGATAAATCTGTTATTGACCACATCAACTCCGTGCAAACTTCGTGGACTGCGGGGGAATACCCAAACTTAAAAGAAATGACCTTAAAGCAAGTTTTAATGCGTTCGGGTTATGGCAGCGGACCTATAACCAGGTAGTCGTCTAATTATTGTTATTATAATCTTTTATTATTTTACTGTATTTTTTCTTGCGATTTTATTTTAAAATGACTTTACGTTGCCGCAAGAACTATTTAACAAAACTTTTTACAATTAAATCAGTGTGTTGTGGACATTCAATTAAAAGCTTCTTTGATTTTGGTCTTACTTGACCTTTTTTCGAAGGATTGGAAGAAATAAAAATTGCTGAAGCCGTGTCAACTATGAAAATCAATCAGAAAAGAACCAAAAATTATGCACTGAAGTTGACTGAGTTTTTATTAACCACACAAACTTTCGTGAACTCCTGCTGACTTCGTTTGGTGCAACGAAATAGTCAATTCATTGCACAATTTTTTGTTCTTTTCGATTGACCTTTTTTGTATTAAAAATAATATTGCCCGTTATATGTTTTTGTTCTTTTAAAGTCTAGTCAGTTTGGGTGGTATCTTTGCTTGTGTTCGTTCACCCACCGTTCGCCTCTTTCTGCTGGTTCACCTTGTAAAAATTTTATTCACCTGATCAAGAAACGCTGTCCGAAATTCTTGCTCAAATTTTATAATTAATTTATTACTGTTTGCAGGCCAAAAGCTCCACGCAAATTGTTCATAAACAACTTTATAAAGTCTAGCTTGCCGAAAGCGTTCGACTGGAGAAACGTTGGTGGACAGAATTTCGTTTCGCCGATTCGAGATCAAGTACGTACTTGTTTGTGTAGTCTGAGATATCAAAAGTCTTTAACAATATAACAGTTTTGAAATGAGCATAAATCATATTGATGTAATTTTTTGTTATTCTTGTTGCAAATGCGTTTGATTGTTAGTAGTTTGCTGTGGTCACATTAACAATATGGCTTCCAATTATTGCACATTCGTTTTATCACATCAGAGGTTTAGCTGTATACTTTCAATCAATTGAGACTTCTGTTTTTATTAAAAATAAAAAAAGATTTCTTATGGTAGGTCATTCCATATATAATCAACCAGGCCCTGTAACCACTACCCTTGGATAGTAATGGTTTCAATATATATTGTAGAGCTTGGAAAAACTTGAAGTTTAAAAAAAATTTTTTCAAATTATCTCAGGCGTTTTCGAGTTATCATAATTTGAAGTTTTGGACACTTGATGGCGTTTGGGTAAGTGAGCACTAGTCACGCTTTATGATTTTCTGTAATAACTCGATTTCTACTCATAGAAAAATGAAACAAATGTTGAATTTACCATTTTTGGGGTCAAGAAATTCGTTTAAGCTCATAAAAAGTCAATAAAATGTCTCCTTTATGGGATAAATAAACAATTTAACATAAAAATCAAGCTCAAAGTTTATGACCCAATAAAAGAAATAGCAATCGTTTTCATGATATGGTTTTTGCTTTTTTGCATAGTATAGTTCATATACTTTTATATTTACATAAATTGAAAACTTGTTTTTTGTGCTCTCAGAGTAAAGTTAATTTGAAAATTTGCTTGATTTTGATGATGTCAAATTAGATCAAACCATATCATGAAAGAATTAAAGGGGCAATAGCCCTAAACTACTCTTATGAAGCTAATTAGAAAAAAGTTCACACTCAATTTGATTAATTTTTGTTTTATAATTTAAAAGATATTGAATTATTATAAAACTTTCCACTAATGTTGATGTCATACAGGTACCATAAGTAGTCGATAAAAAGTGTTAGCCTTGTGTTATTTGAATTAGCTTTTAGAAACAGTTGAAACTTGAGTACATTTACCAGACATGACATTGTTGACAGAGCTGATTGGTACATTTTGCTATTGTTGCACTGTCAGCAACATGTTTAATCCCCAGCAGACAGCCAAGGTCCAGTAAAAGTGTAATTAGTGTGGTATTTCAAAGGTACAAAAAATTTAGAAATGATTGACCCTTTAAAGGGATATCATATAAAATAATGTAAATTTCAAGAAAAAAAGACAACTGTGCAAGACCGGGAAAACTTATCCATCACTGCCAATGAACTAAAATTGCTGGAGAAAAAAGCTAATGACCAAGATTTGTTAATTAAAGAAATCAGAGTGAAAATGGCTAATGCAAGCACTCACAGTGACAAAGTATCTCACACTGAAATCAAAATCTTGGTCAATTAAACAAGCTGCTGTTTATTTTGGAGAATCTGAATGAAGCAAAAGCAATCATATGGTATTTTGTCAAAGCCAATTATTTTAGGAAGAAACAAAATATCTGTTCACACAAAAGCTGCTGTTTTATCACTATATGAAGATGGTAAATTCACTCATTTAATGCCTGGAATTAAAATTTTTGCAGGTGTTTCTCAAAATGTTTGTCAACAAAAATGGTTAATTCTGTGCATATTAAAGAAATTATATGCTGCACTTTGTGATAAATATTTGGAACGGAAAATTGGTTTCTCAGAATTTTGTTTGTTCATTATGTCCAAAATCACCAGTGTGTCTTCAAAAGGCATTCATATCATTTTTCAAAAACGTGTGTATTCAATGCCAAAATGCAATCCTTCTAGCAGATGCAGCAAACAGTGATAAAACATCCAAAATGCTGATCAACAAAATGTGCATGTTGCATTAACGGGAGCAATGTCTTGGATCTGAAACACTGCAATGCTTTTTGCTTACCCAATATGATGACCTTGATCAAGAAACCAATTTTAGCAATGGAAATTTACAGATGGAATGAATCTCATAACTGTGGTGATGACCAGAAAAAAATGAATTAAAGAAGTGTTAAGAGTTTTGGGTAATCTGACCAAGCATTCATTCATAGCTAAATGCCAATCAAGGTAGTTAAACTCTCAAAAAATTTCTTTGACAAGTCATGTCAGTGTGATTTTGCTGGACTTTGCAGAGAACTACACCTTCACAATCCAAGACAAAGTGCAAAGTTATCATTAGAATCAGCTGCAATGCATTGTTCATCCAGCAGTGGCATACTACATGCAAGATAACAACTTCATATAGAGGTCATTTTGCTTCATATCAGATGAACTAACACATGACACAGTTTTTATGCTTGGGCTTTTGTGCAAACTGACTACATTATTTCTTAGCTTGTCTCAGAGTATTGGTAATCTTGAGTATTTCTTGGAAGGCTGAAGCTGAATCTGTGCTATTGCAAATGTGATTTTAACAATGAAGCATGGTGGTCATTTTTTGCCACCAGCCATGGCAAATTCCCATGTGATGATCTTGGGGAAACTGTTAAACAGGCAAAAATAGCAAGCCTACAAAGACCCATGTCTGACCAGATTATGACTATTCAAGCGCTTTTTGAATATTGTTGTGAGAACATTAGTGGTATTCAGTTTGAGTTACTGCATTCAGATGATTTTCAAAAAGTACAACTTAAGATGGCTTCCAGGTTTTTGTTGGGAAATACAATACCTAGAATTTGCTTTCTCCAGCACTTTAAACCCCCTACAATATCTTCAATTGGGCACAAATGAACCAGGAAAGACAGCAACTTTTCATAGGCATTTATAGTTTTTCACACCACAGCAGAGAAGATTTGCAAGTTGCTGGAAATGACTATATAGCTTGCAAGTATGATAAAAAGTGGGGGATAGGACTAATCCTAGAAGTTGACACTGTGCAGCTGGATGCCCAAGACCAGCATCCACCAGGTCCTGCTAATACATTTTTTTTGGCCTCTAAAAGATGACATATGTTGGGTTCCATTCCAAAATATTTTCTGCAATATCATTACACCTATAACTGTTTCTGGAAGATCTTACAGTACAACTGTAAGATTTCAATACAATTATGAATGTCTATGCTGATGAGTAATGACACTTGCATTGATGAATAATGACACTTAAGATTCTCAAACATTGCATTTTTTTCTTTGTCAAAGCTGTAAAAACAAATAAATGTAAATTGTATGAAAACTGCTGCAATCAGACTGCCATTACTAGTATTGGTTACTGAATCAAATAATTTGCAGTTAGCTTTTTACCTGGTATTTAAAAATTGTACTGGTCATTATAAAATTAACATAATGTTGTATGCTATTTAGTTTAAAAGCAGCTTAATTGTTTATTCAACCCTGGCTTATTCTACAACTCTTTTCCTTTTCCAACCATTTATTCTGCTGCCTATAATTATGTCAATTTAAGAAATTTATATGAATGCATACAATCTTATGGCATTTTGTCTTGCACAGTTGTCTTTTTTTTCTTGAAATTTACATTATTTTATATATCCCTTTAAAGGGTCAATCATTTCTAAATTTTTTTGTATCTTTGAAATACCACACTAATTACACTTTCACTGGACCTTGGCTGTCTGCTGGGGATTAAACATGTTGCTGACAGTGCAACAATAGCAAAATGTACCAATCAGCTCTGTCAACAATGTCATGTCTGGTAAATGTACTCAAGTTTCAACTGTTTCTAAAAGCTAATTCAAATAACACAAGGCTAACACTTTTTATCGACTACTTATGGTACCTGTATGACATCAACATTAGTGGAAAGTTTTATAATAATTCAATATCTTTTAAATTATAAAACAAAAATTAATCAAATTGAGTGTGAACTTTTTTCTAATTAGCTTCATAAGAGTAGTTTAGGGCTATTGCCCCTTTAATTCTTTCATGATATGGTTTGATCTAATTTGACATCATCAAAATCAAGCAAATTTTCAAATTAACTTTACTCTGAGAGCACAAAAAACAAGTTTTCAATTTATGTATATATGAAAGTATATGAACTATACTATGCAAAAAAGCAAAAACCATATCATGAAAACGATTGCTATTTCTTTTATTGGGTCATAAACTTTGAGCTTAATTTTTATGTTAAATTGACTTTTTATGAGCTTAAACGAATTTCTTGACCCCAAAAATGGTAAATTCAACATTTGTTTCATTTTTCTATGAGTAGAAATCGAGTTATTACAGAAAATCATAAAGCATGACTAGTGCTCACTTACCCAAACGCCATCAAGTGTCCAAAACTTCAAATTGTGATAACTCGAAAACGCCTGAGATAATTTGAAAAAATTTTTTTTAAACTTCAAGTTTTTCCAAGCTCTACAATATATATTGAAACCATTACTATCCAAGAGTAGTGGTTACAAAATTTTAAAAAATTGGTTGATTATAAATGGAATGACTCTGGTATAATTTGAACATTTTTGAATTTATTAAATCTTGATAATTTTCCTAGTAGTTTGCTATAATCACCTTGGCAATGTTGCTTATATCCAGTTATTGCAGGTTTTTTTACCACTTCAGAAGTTTAGCTGTCACTTTTAATCAGTTGAGACTTCTTTTTTTATTGAAAAAAAAATATATACTGTATATATATCCTACCTTATTGTTAAATCGCTACATCTACTCGTGTAAAAAATATAGTATTCAAACCAATTCGGTTTCTTTATAACGTTAGTCTTTTGTGCAAAACCGAAAGCCTTAAAACTTAGTTTTAAAAGTACAGTAGAGTTCGTTTAGAAAGGTTTCAATTGCATTGTTAATTCGCGTGTAACAACGGTCAATATTTGCCCTCGTTTATTTTCATCGTTTAGAACGACACTTTGGAAGGTTATTGTTTTAATCACGGCAGTCACTGTTATTTAATTTCTCGTAGACTCCTGTTTGTGGCTTTCTTTTGTTTATTTTGCTGCTTTAAGTTGTTTTTCTGTCTTCGTGTCCTGGAGTTATTTAACTGCTTGTCAAAGCTGTTAGTAGATGGCCTAAAAACAAATCAAAACAAAGTTATTCGAAACAGTTTCAATTAGAACATATCTGACGAACGTATTGGTTGTCGCGGGCCGCTTTGTCAGTTCCAGCTGAGTAAGCGGGCCGCACAAGTTTTTAGTCATACTATAAAACCTTTTTTTCAAAAATAATATAAAAAGCAAAATAAACCGTTATAGGTTATATTAGAAGCAGTGCTGCAAATTCAAACTTGAAAAACTTGGTGTTTTTTTTTGCCGGACTTGAACTCGAAAAATAAAAATTGCTGTATTCAAACTTGAACTCGAACTCAAAAAATATACAGGGTAATCAATATTTAGCGTTACAACTTCAAATGACTGTATTTGGGAAATGATAATTACAGTTGGAGTAACACAGGTGAAATATTGTTACAGAATGAATATAAATTCAGTACAAATACAATTTATCCAATATGCTTTCCATTCAAATCAATTACCAGCTGAAGACGCCTCAAAAATGACCTGCAAGAGTCACAAATCACTCCTTGCCAGAGCCAGAATTCTCCCGCCTTGAGGCAGGCACGCTTCGTAACCTCGTTTTCGGCGACGAAAAGAAATTCGATGTTCAACATCATGTGAATCCCCAGAATGATCGCGTTTGGTCACGTGATAGGGAGGTAGGACCTCAAAGAGTCACTCGGGTCCAAGGGGCAGCGTCAGTGATGGTCTGGGCAGCCGTTACCGAATCTGGAAGAAGTTCTTTGGTTTTCGTAGAACAAGGCGTCAAACTGAACCAAGAGAATTACCGAAATGTCATCCTTGTTGGTTCATTGTTGCCGTGGGCAAAAGAACACTTCAAAAATTGTCCTTGGACGTTTCAACAAGATTCGGCACCGTCACACGGAGCTAAAAAGACGCAGGAGTGGCTATCAGCCAATGTTCCCAAATTCATTTCCAAAGAGGAATGGCCCCCTTCATCACCCGATTTGAGTCCTCTCGATTTTGGTATCTGGGGGTACCTCGAGAGCAAGGTCTCGGCAACACATCATAAAAGTTTGGAGGTACTGAAGACGAAACTACGGAAGGAATGGTCGAAAATTCCCCAGGATGTGATTCGTGACTCTTCTTGCAGGTCATTTTCGAGGCGTCTTCAGCTTGTAATTGATTCGAATGGAAAGCATATTGAATAAATTGTATTTGTACTGAATTTATATTCATTCTGTAACAATATTTCACCTGTGTTACTCCACCTCTACGTATCATTTCCCAAATACAGTTATTTGAAGTTGTAACGCTAAATATTGTTCACCCTGTATCATCGAATTTAAGTTCATAAATTGAAGAATTTAAAAAAGAAATAAAATATTTTAAATTTTACTTTTGATATTAAATTATTAAATTTCAAATACAATTGAGTTGTACATTTACTTTCGATTGGACAACTGAATAGTCAATTAATATTTATTCTCTGTTAAATTTGAACGATTAAAGAATTTTTTTTCGTTAATGACAGCCAGTATCATGATTTTTTTTTTATTTCTTTGTGGTAGCCTTTTGAATCAAGCTTTGGATTTTTACAGCATAAAATAGAACTTGAACCTGAACTCGAATAAAAATCTATCGAGCTCTCCGCACTAGTTAAAAGTAATACGGCATGAAATAAAACAATCTTAATGAAAACTTTAGCACAGTGCTTCCCAACCTTTTTTGCGTCAAGCCCCACTTTTATCTTGTAAAAAATCTCAGGCCCCACCAGAACTACTACATGTCGTATGGATTTTTTTATTCTAAAGATAAAACGCTGCATCAATTATAAATGAAAATACACATAGTTTCTACAATTTATTACTGGACGAAACCATACAATAGCATGGTTAATGGGAGCCCTGTGCTTGATGCTGCCTACAGAGCTGCTTGATTCGAGGTTCCAGTTTAGTCAGTTTCAGTCTCAAATCACCACGTTTTTTGATTTCTAGTTGATTTCTCTTAGCATGCAACAAATCCGCAACAACGCTAAACCCACATTCAACCAAATAAGATGACGGAAAACTTATCAGTTTTTGACTTGCCAAAGCAGTACATCGAGGGTATTTCTTTTTGCATTCCTGCGACAGCCACATTAGGTTTCCTTTAATCTTGAAAAGTGTTTTCATGGATTCATCTTGCTGCAGCTCACATAATTCTTGTTGGTATTGTTCTGATACTGCAGATAAATCTGACAAAAGTGGTTGAGTTAACCAAGAAGGAAACTCCATTGCTTTCAGATCATAAAATCTTTGGTTGAAATCATTCATCAGCATTTCTAAGTGTTCAGCAATAACTGTGTTTGCCTCTTGAGTGACGTCACATTCTTTTAACCAAGGAAATTGAACGTAGCTTTTTGACAAAATATTGCCTCTGCACAAACTGAGAAATGTCACAAATCCAAATATTTTTGCTTTGGCATCACAAAGTGTTGCATCGGCTCCTTGAAGCTGCTTGTTTAAAGAACAAAGCTTTTCAAAAATATCTGCCAAATAGCTAACATAAGCTTTGCCATCTGTGGTCATCAGTAGAGTCATTTCCGATTTGTCCTTCAAAAACTCACTGAGTGGTTCGAACAGTTCCATTAATCGCCTTAGGCAGTTTCCCTTTGACAGCCACCTCACTTCGGTGTGGAGCAATAATCTCACATGATTTGTATGATTAACTTCACAAAACTTCTGGAACAAACGTTCTGTTTTGGCATTTGCTTTGATATAATTAATGCATTTGATCGCAGAATGTAGTATTTCGTGCAGTTTAGGAGCAAGATTTTTTGCAACTAAATTTTCTCTATGAATCACACAATGTACAACTAACATGTTTGGATTTTCGTCCTTTAGCAATTTTAAACATCCTGTATTTTTACCCATCATGGCAGGGGCGCCATCGGCCGCACACGAAACAATGTTGGTTTTAGGAATTTCATTATCATCGAAATAATTGCTTACTTTGTTGTAGATATCAACTCCACGAGTGGTGGTTTCTAATGACTGACAAAATAGCATCTCTTCTTGAAACTTTTCCTTGTCAATATACCTCACATATGCTAATAACAATGCTTCGCTTTTCCTAACTGTGCATTCATCGATTTGCAATGAGAACTTTTGTGATTTCAACTTCTCGATAAGTTGTAGCTCAACATCTTGCCCCATTTCATCAATTCTTCTGCTGACTGTGTTGTTGCTAAGTGCCATTGCTTGCACATCCTTGTCATCGGTTTGTAAAACTTTTCTCACAAAAACAGATATTGCTGGTTTTAGAAGATCTTCCCCCATCGTGTGATTCTTTCCGCTTTTTGCTATAAGCAAAGAAATTGCATAACTTGCTTCAAGAGTGCGATTCAGGGATGCAGTTTGATTAGCAAATAATGAAGTAATTTTTGTCCTTTTCTCAAAATTTGTTTTTAAAGTTTTAAAATATTGCAAGTTTGATTTGACATGGTTGGGATGTTTAGCTTTCAAATGATTTTCTAGACAACCAGCCTTCATTGACTCATTTGTTAAAGTTTGTAGGCATAGTAGGCAAAAGGGCGAGCGTTCATCATGCGCAGCAGGTATAAAACCAAACTTTAAAAACTCGTTTGAATATTGACGAACTTTTTTTTCTTGCTTATCTTGCTCATAGTTTCTAAATTTAAACCTAGTTTTAGGTTAATGTCATAAGTATCACAGATACGAGTAGCACTGAAATGACAAGTAATATAACTTTACCTGATTTTATGTACAACAAGTAAAATAGATGCTGTAGATACCAATGTCGTGTTTAGCACAGATATTTAGGTATAAACGAGAAGTAAAAAAAAGATGCTATGACAAGAAAAACGATATGTCGCGTCACAAACGTTGAACTTAAACACCAATACTATCACACACACCCAAACAGTGGCGACTCGTGGCTTCAAAAATAAGGGGTTCTACAAAAAACAGAAACAAGCATTTCTCAGTTTAGTAGGGGCAAGACAGCACATTAAGGCAATCAGTCTTTTTTATTTACATCGGCGATATATTAAAAATTGAAATACTTGATCTATAATATACTATAGATTCTATAGTATTGCACAAAGCTTGAAAGAAAACTAGGAAACTCGGAAGCATATAATTTCATCGGAAGCGGAAGCGAACTTGAAAGCTGTTGCGAATGTCGCTAACATATTCAGAATAATTTCACTATACGACTTAGCAGCTTGATCTTCTATAAAACGACTTCTTCTATAACTCGTAATTGTGCGACTGTATATTTACAATTGAACTTCACAACTCCATTTTACGACTGAATTTCACAAATGAATTTCACGTCTCCTTTTTTTACAACTCAATTTATGACTCAAATTCGCAACTCAATTTTCAATTTTAAATCTTACAATTTTCTACAATTATTACAACTCATTCAAATAGAATAAAGAATAGAATGTTCGCACGTGCGAGGAAAACTGGTACAACCAGACAGATGCATTGTTGCGTCATAAGACACATTGGCTACAAGCATAAAAAGTCTTCACTACAGCAAGGAAAGTCTCCACGCCCCACCACAATTTTGCATTGCCCCACTGGTGGGGCGCACGCCCCACGTTGGGAATCACTGCTTTAGCACATCGAATATTCGGTTTAAAGTTTAGTTCTAGAAATAAAAGCGCGTTAAAAAGCAAAGAATGCAGTTTACAAAAGATTTGTAACACAAAATTATAAACCTTTTAGAAATGAAAAAAGAAATTGTTTAACAAAACTAACTAACAACAAACAAAAATAATAAAAACCCAGTTTGTCACCTAATCACCCGTTTCCAATACGAGCGTTGGCGGGAGATTCTTTGTTTTGTTGCTTTTCTTAGCGCTTAAGCCGCCAAAATCACAAAGATAAACACAGAATAGTCAAAAAAGTAATGCGAACCAAACAGCCGAAGTTATTTAACGCGGTATTGAAGCATGAAATAATAGAAAGTAATAAAAAATTAGCAAGCTTTACCAATATAACCCCGTTTGAGATATTTACAGTAAAAACCTTTTTGGTTTACTAGGTGCTTAATATTAGGTCAAATTGACGATGTGGCAACTCTCAATGGCATACTAAGATTTTCGTCTGCCAGCCTTGATCTGTGACGACTTTTTATGATGTTCAATTTAGAAAAAAATTGTTCGCATAGGTACGTGCTTCCAAAACTGATGACCATTTGGGAGCGTAAGCTCGTAAATCTAAAAAATAAACACGATAGAATTCAAGCAACGCATCGCTCAGATACATCGCTTTCAGCGTTTATTTCAGCGTGTACTCTCTAGTTTCACGTGTTCGAGTTGGAGCTTAGGGGCTGCAGAAATGGGTGTAAAATTGAAAAAGATAGAAAAGACATCAAGCTTTAGCCAATTACTTTTGATATCCTGAAATCTAAGGGATTGATTTTGTCAAACCGATTCACGGGCCGCACTTGGAGTGTTCGATTCGCGGGCCGCATGCATGTTCGTCACCTTTGAATTAGAACTTACTGTGCTTACAAAGTACTTTTAGTTCTAATTAACTTTTTTTTCTGTGTCGCTTGAACCAGCCAAATTTAATTTCATTGTAGATGGTGGAAAAAATGCTTTGTTCTTTTTATTGTTTGCGTATCGTTACATTGAGTATCGCCATGCTGGTCATCGATTTAATTTTTTATTATTAATCATCTATGAATTAAATTTAAATGGCGGTCAATTTGCGTTCGTTTATTTGCGGGCGTCGCATCTAAATTGATTTTTATATGGCAGGAATCGTGTGGAAGTTGCTACGCGTTCGCGTCAATGGCCATGCTTGAGGCCCGGGTCCGGATCCTCACGAACAACACTCAACAACCAGTCTTTTCACCACAGGATATCGTATCATGCAGCGAATATGCACAAGGTTGGTATGCGACGTGCCGTGCGTACAGTAAACGCGAGTTTTGTTTCATTATTTTAAAAGAAATTAGAAAAAACTTAGGTTTTTGCCAAGTTATTTTCCAAAAAATAACAAATGAACCAAAATTTATTTTTGTCTCGTTGACAAATTCTTTCTTATCTGTTTCCAATCAATTTAATTTTATAAAATCGAATTGATTCAACCAAACAAATTAAAATTAGTAAAATATTAGAAAAATTGTCCCATCTTTGACTAATTTGCGTAATTGTGATACAATTTTTGACGTTAAAAGTTTAGTTTGTTGATGCTCTACAAAAATCTGAAATTAGTCTTTTATTTAATTAATATATAAAATTTGTTGCTCTTAACATTGCATTACCGCATTGAAACCTTGGTCAGACAGTGAGCTACGGTTCAGCGTGCTTGTTGCTCAATGCTGGTAGATAGCACTTTTCAGTTTGGTTGCTTACAACTTTTGAATTAATTAGCACACTGACTAAATAAAACTAAAAAACAGAATAAAGTAATGCGACCGGACAGCCATATCTTGGCATCTCCGGAAGCAGGTTGGGGTAATTGCTTGCACTACGTATTAATGCCTCCATTGCTTTTCTGCGAGTCAGGAGGATGAATATAGAAATAAAATAAAATGAGTAAAAAATATAGGTAGAAAACTAAATTATCGCTGAAATCTTAAAAAAGACTCTTATATCGCTTATTTTGAAATTGTTATTTTTTTAAAAACATTGCTTCTATTTTTTGCACTACTAAAAACTGTCTTGCCTGACCATAAAAAGTAAAAGGTTGAAAAATACTTTTTACATTGTGACAAAAGCAAATGAACCCATTTGTAAATAACAAATAATATCAAACATTTTACCAATTAGAATCTCCAAATTTTATAAAAAAGTTGAACGTTTTCGACTTTTATAGTCCTTATTAATGCATCTAAATTAACTAAATTTAACACAGCAGCGTGAACATAAACTTGTGAAAATTGTTGTATATATTTGAGGTTTAATTGTATTTTAATTGCCGATTTATATTCAATTGCATTTATTTAGATGCTTTAATAAGGATTTATGCTGGTCGAAAATGTTCAACTTTTTTATAAAATTTTGCAATTATAAACAGTAAAATGTTAAATAGCGCTTGCTATTATTTGCAAGTGTATTCTAAAAATTATCTCTCTAGAATGCAAAATAATAAGTTAATAAGAAATTACTACGCTTTACCTTGCGAGTCTCGATCGCAAATCCAGTAGACCTCGGTTAATCCAGATTCGATTTGACAGACAAAATCATCCAAATTAAGCGAAGATCCGGATAATCGGAAACTTTTTTTTAGAATTACAGAATATAGGAAATCATTTGTACTTTCAATTTTATCCGAGTTGAGCAAAATTCCGCTTTAACCGAATCCGAATTAACCGAGGTCTACTGTACCTTTATTTCTTTCATTAAAGCATTTCAACTTTCAGGTTGCAGCGGCGGATTTGCTTATCTAATCGCCGGGAAATACGCGCAGGACTTCGGCGTTATTGATGAATCATGTTATCCGTATCAGGCACACGATACAAAAGCATGCGTTCCGAAAAAATCTTGCCAACGCACTTACGTGGCAAATTACGAATATATCGGTGGATATTATGGAGCTAGCAATGAGGAAAACATGATGCAGGCTCTGGTAGCCAATGGCCCGATTGCAGTGGGCTTTGAGGTGAGTGCCTGGTCCTGCATAAGGACTTGTTTCCACTACAAACTTTGTCGGGAGCATTCTTTGTTTGTTTCATTGATTTTTTGCTTATCTTAGCTCTTAAGCGCGAAAAAAAGTAAAAAAAAAACAAACAAAAAATATTCCGCCAACGCTTGTAGTGGAAACCAGCTCCAACTCTCTGCTATTTCTTTTTTATCACTGACGGTAGAACAGACCCAGCTTGGAAAGAAAACACTGTCCATTTCGTACAAGCTTTCAATCATCTCCATCCAAGCAAGCCCATTTCGCTTCAACGTTTTGTTGAATATTAATCAAAGTCCCCCGAAATAATAAAGACACTCAAGTTTTTAATCACAAGTTTACCTCTTGCCCTTTCAATTAGGTCGAGGAAGTACACTTGACGTCTTAACTTTTAATCAAGTTCTATTATTTGTAACATCATTGGGTTAGACTGATTATAGCAACGTATTGCAATTTAATATGCTTCAACCAATTTTTTGATTAAGAACATTAAATTAACGTGTAGTTTAGAATTTTTATAAACCTTCAAATCTATATTATTGTCAACTTGAAGGGAAATGTGGTATTTTGAATTGCTCTAACTTTGCGCGGCATTGTGAGTTGGGACGAAATTTTTGCCGTTTTAATAAAAATTTTAGTGCCTTATGTGAAGTACTGTTGACCAACATTAATCAGGTATCAATTAATCTATATGAACTCAGTTTTATTCGAAAAAGTTTATTTTTTATGATCATTTTACAATCTCATTAATCACCCGATACCACCTTGTACCAGTTTTTTGATCACTGAACCCAGCTATTGCTCCATAACATTAGGGCTTGTTACGTAATGTTCAAACCTTTGAAGTAATCACATGATCATGAGTCAGCATAATTTTACTGGCAGTGGCAACTCGTAAAAATATCAAGCGAAAATGCTGACATCAAAATTTATTATGTGATTATCTATTATTGTGCTGAAGAGTACATATTGACTGAAGGCTAATATTGCACCACTCATCCTCGCGATAAAAACGCTACTTTCGCGTAAGTCGGGTGGCAACCTATTATCTATCTACATCAGGGTTTGGTAACTTTTTATTTTACCCGTTTTAATGAAGAAAGTTAGCATATCTCTGTCCAAGATAATTGTTATAGTCGTTCATTTTGCAATGTTTTCCGTATTCTTCTCTTTAACCTGTTGATTTTATCTACTAACCAGTAAGTGCTACTCTTTTAACGCTGTTGAATTTTTGTTTTTTAGGTTTATTCCGACTTTCAATATTATAAAGGCGGCATTTACCATCACGTGACTTCAGCCGATGCGAAACGCTTTGGCGATCACAATCCGTTCCAACTCACTAATCACGCCGTGCTGATCGTTGGTTACGGAGCTGACCCAAAAACCGGCGAGAAGTTCTGGATTGTCAAGAACAGCTGGGGTCCATATTGGGGTGAGAAAGGGTATTTCCGGATCCGTCGCGGGACCGACGAAGTCGCAATTGAAAGCATAGCCTCCCAGAGCTGGCCGATCCCTCAAGTGAAGCAGGTTGTGTAGAAGTGAACGGGATTATTGTGATTCTTCATGTATGTGTATTAATTTTCTGAATCTTGTCTTCTTACTTTTTTGTGTTGTCAAATTGCTGATTTGCCCCTTGCATTATCATAATCATATTTATATTTTAGACAGCCTTTTGTACCATGAGTGACTTTAAAATAGCGTCCAATTTTATTCCACATGGTAATATAACTATAAATACTAAGTAAATCGTTTAATTTAGAATAATTAATTTGTACTAAAATCAATGAGGAAAACATAGCAAATATCTTGGATGTAGGTATGGATTTGTTTTGCGAAATAGCAGACCGCTTTTGCATTGTGTACTTGTTAGCCTATTGATGCGGTTTTGCTTGTAATGGAATGACGTTGTCTGGACGAATCATAAAGTGTTAACAGTGCTTTCAGTATTAGTTTGTGTTTGTGCATTATTTTTTGATATCACAATAACTCAACTTGACAGTGTTAACGGTTAAAGAAATTACCTAAAATTAAGCAGCTTTTCAAACTTAAACCTTGGCTAACTTTTGCCATGAAAAAAGAGTTTTGTGCCATCGCTTGGTAATACAAATCTCTCTCCGTCAGTCTACACTATGCGAAAGTTTTTCAAATAAATTTCTAATTCAAAATAATCCTGTAACAGTTGCGGTCAGTGCAATTGTATTCTAAACGAATCTTTACTGTATGTCATTCACTTACTGTTGAATCAAATGTATTGTTAAATTATTAATGTCTTTGTTTTGTCTGGTGTCTTTTGAAATAAATTATTCATTTCTCAAACATCGAACAACACAGTGTATTTGCGATTTTAAACTTGTTTAATCAAAGTGGGGTTAAATGAACGCTTAAGAGTTTGATTCTGTATGCATTTTTATCTGTTAAATTAAATAATTACATTGGCAATGATTAACCCACAAAAAGTATGTCGTAGCTTTATAGTCAGATTGATAAATAGATATCTGATTTGCACAGTTGCAGGTCTTTTTCTCCATTTAAACATAAAGACCAAGCATGTTAAACCCGCGAGCGTGTGCGGTCGCATCGGTGCAATCTTAGCGTAAAAATTAAAGGCCAAAAAATATTTTCACTTGAATAGTTACGCTGTTCCAAGTTATTTTTTAAATTTTACGTTGAGATTAAAGTGAGGACCAAAAAAAAAGGTTTTCATTTAATTGGATGGGTGGTTTCGACTAAAATACCAGTTCTTATCAATAAATTATAACGTTTTGATCAAATTAAGTAGTGAATTAATTATTTGATTTCAAATTAAGCCTCTGATTTAAAATTATTTAAGACTTTTGGCAGCGAGTTTGACAAGCCCTGTGCAGACAAGCCACGTCAAGCTGTTTACTTTGTGGACTTAAATTGACGATACAACTGTTTGGACTAGCCATAAAAATACGTCAACTCTATTCCAATTCATGCAATCAGAGATGGAATTAATTGATCGGTGGCTGGTTTCTAACAAATTGTCAATAAATATTGAAAAAACTAAATTTATGCTTTTTAGTGCTCCAAACTCATATGTTGGAGGTAAACATTCTTTATCAATAAGAAATAGACAAATTGATCAGGTAAATTCTCTAAAATTTCTGGGTGTATTCATTCACAATAATCTTTCCTGGAGTCTACACATGAAATACTTGATTTCAAAGCTAAGAAGCTGTTATGGTGTAGTGCGCAAAATAAAATCACTTGTAAACAAGAATTCACTACTGTATCATTCTCTAATTAACAGTCACCTCCAATATTGCATTTCAAACTGGTGTTTTGGTAATTCAACTCTAATTACAAAGCTTCAGTAAATTTGTAACAAATTCTTGAGAATGATATTTGAATTGCCCTATTGTTCCAACATAAATGACATTATGAAACAATGCAACATTTTAAAAATAAATCAATTATATAAATTGGAAACTGCGTCCCTTATGTTCAAACTAATACAAGGTTGAAACAAATCTCCTGCTTTTAGTTGTAATTTGTATTTAAATCCATGCAAGTACAATACAAGAAACAAAGCTCAATACATAACACATCACTGTAAAACAACTGTTGCAAAACAATCTTTTTCTTATCAAGGCCCTTTCATTTGGAATTCTCTCCCAGCCAATTTAAAAACTAGCAACCAGACTTTCAAATGTTTCAGAAACAATCTTAAAAAATTCCTACTCAATGAATCAATATAAATAAGGATGAATAAAAGATTTTACAAATTAAGTTATAAAACTATAACCACGTCTTAATGGCGCTTTGTCTTTTCGGCGCCATAACTTGACAGCGCATGAAGGTATTGCTTTTATACATCCGTAAACTAGAATTAGTGTATAATTAAATATTCAATAAGATCTAAATTTAATAATTTCAGTGAGCTACTTACTGCGGGAAAGCATTTTTATTTCAGATAAAAATGAATTCAAGAAATTCAAGCACATGTCTTTCTAAAGAACAATCATCAACATTGGTTCTCTTATCAATTTTCAATTAGGCTACAATCTTCAAAACATTTTCAATCTCTATCAAGAAAGAGTGTATGCTACGTAAGAAAATTGGAATCAATTGATGTAACAAATTCAAACCGTTGAATGGACAATCAACCTTATTTTTTTTAACTGATTATTCAAATCAATTTACACAGTTGGCATGTTGTATTCTTTTCTAAACTTTATACTTCTTTATTCTCTCTTTAAAATGTATATATATATAAGTATATTTTGTTTTATTTTTATGTTTGTATTTGCAGTGCATCCAGAAAAGGTTTCCGGACCTGGTGAGGTTTCTTTTCGGGAGGTTTTCTTTACTCACTGTTATGAGTTCCACTAGTATCTGCAGTTAGCTCTTTTATTTATACGGAGTTACACGATAGCTATACGACTGAATCTGTAAGTTATACTAATAGTTTATCACGCGGTTAACCACACTTAACAAACCAGAGAGAAGAAGGCAGTAGAGCCGTGCGCTATGACGTCACATACTATAACAACCCCCTTTTAAGAAGCTTTTTAGCGAAAAGGTTGTCTAAGAAAAATATAGTACATTGTACAAGCCCGATTAATAAACATGCACAAACTATATACAATACGGCACAAGCGTTATGAGTTTTACGCTACTTCATACAAAATCTCTTAAATGATTAGGAAAGCGTTTTTGTCTCACGCTTCGCCGCGAGGTTGGAGATGATGGAAAGACTTCATCTTCAAAATGGACGTGACGTTCGTCTGATGTCATCATTTCCTCTTTGGGGTCTCCCCCTTCGGTGGGGAGAGGGCGAATAAAACGTCTATTGCGCCAACAGACTCGACCGCTCGGTAGTTTTATGTGGTAGTCGCGGTTTCTCCCGACGCCGATGATGAGTCCCGATCGCAACCATTTTTTTGTAATATGGTCTTGAATTCGAACATGTTGTCCGATTTTTAGTGGATTGAGGTGTTTTGCGCGTTTATTGTATTCGGTTTCTGCAGCCACTTGTAGATTTGATAAAGCTGCGTCCCACTTGTCGAATTTGTTTTGCCAATCTTCCTTGAAATATTTCAGTTTAGCTGGGACGATTGAACGTAGCGGGGCGCCGTATAAAATTTCGGCTGGTGATAACCCATGGGCCTTGGGTGTGTTAACCCATTCGATTAGGCCGCTGCTAAATTCATCGCAGTCGAGACTACCATGTTCAGCAGTTTTGGCAACAAGGTGCTTCATGGCTTTCACTGCTGCTTCTGCGTGTCCGTTTGACTGTGGGTAATGTGGAGTACTTATGGTGGAAGTTACTCCCCATTTCTTGAGAAACTGTTGAAACTTGCTTGATGTGAATTGCGGTCCTCCGTCAGTTCTGATTCGTACTGGTACCCCTGTGTTCACGAAAAATTTTCTTATAGTGCTGATTATCTGATGTGAACTAGGGTCATGAGAGAACTCGCTGAGCTTAATCCATCCCGACAGACGGTCTACATAAACCAGGTAAGTCTTACCGGCATAATAAAATAAATCTGCAGATACGTCTTCAAAGGGTCTTGATGGGAGGGGATCGCGTTGTAATGGTTCCTGTTGCAAGCTTGGTTGGTGCTCTTGGCATTTCGTGCAGGCTTCAACGGTATTTTTGATGTCGCTATTGATTCCTGGCCAGTACACTATTTGACGCGCTCTTTGTTTTGTTCTTTCGATGCCTTGATGTGAGGCATGTAGCTTTGTCAGTATTTCTTTTCTTTTCTGTACCGGCACCACAATGCGATGGCTGTTCAGGAGAATTAATCCATCTTCGAAAGTAAGCTGATCTTTCAGCTTTTTGAAAGGTTGAGCTAATGGATATTCGTTTCCTTTTGAAAAGTTGCTTTTAATAGCAGTGATTAATTGTTGTGCTGCTTCGTCCTGCTGAGTAGTTTCTTTTAAGTCTTCCAGCATTGGATCGATAAATGTTTCTTTTGTGACTTCTGGGTCTTTTCCTCTCAGAATTGTAGAAACGTTTTTGCAGATCATTCTGGTTGTGTCTACGTTTATGATATCTTCTGGTTCTGGGTCGCGGCACGGTGCTCGTGACAACGCGTCGGGGATCACATGGTCTTTGCCTTTTCTCCAGGTGGTGTGGAATATAAAGGCGCTGAGTTTTTCTTTAAGTCTCTGAATCCTGGGATTATCGACCATATCGAGTGTCTGGGTATTCAGGATTGACTCTAATGGCTTGTGATCTACTATCAGCTCGAAATTGGGTAAGCCTTGCAGATATATGCGGCATTTACGCATAGCCCAAACAGCACCGAGCAATTCCAGTTCAACCATAGCGTAGTTGGCCTCAGTCTCAGTTATAAAACGTGATCCTGCTTGAACCAATTTCCACGTTTCTTGATGTTTTTGCAAAAGTGCAAAACCTAGACCTTTCAACCGAGATGCATCTGTTTGCAGCATCGTTTCCAGATTGGGGTCGAATGCAACCAAAATATGGGGGCTACAAAGAATGTCTTTTGTCTTTGTAAATGCTTCTTCATGCTGGGGTGACCAGAGAAAAGCATTTTTTGGTTTGAGCAAGTCCCGAAGTGGGCCTGCTGCTTCACTGAGTAGGTGAGTAAATCCGCCCAGCTGGTTTGCCATACCCATAAAAGATCGTAATTCAGTTATGTTTGTTGGAGCAGGGAATTCAGAGATTGCTTCAATTTTTGTGGGGTCTGCTTTAATACCGTCGCTGCTCACTATATATCCGACATATCTCACAGCACTTTGTAGTAACTGCACTTTCTTCGGATTAAGAGTAATACCGTGTTCTCGACATCTGTTTAGTACAGCCACTACGGTATTCAAGTGCTCCTGTGCAGTTTCGCCTTGAATAAGAATGTCATCTACCACTTTTTCGACTTTTTCAATGCCTTGCAGAGCTTCATCGCCTCTTGCGCAATATTCGTCTTGAGAAGAAGCTAGTCCCATCGGAGCTCGAAGGAATTTAAATCTTCCGAACGGCGTAATGAATGTGGTAAAGTCTTGACTTTCTTTTTCTAAAGGTACTTGCCAGTATCCTTTAGTGGCGTCTAATGTTGAGAAAAATTTAGACGAAGAAGAAATATTCGAAATAGCTTCAGCAGGTGATTTAGATGGATGATATGGACGGCGTACGTATTTGTTCAATTTCTGCAAATCAATACAGAGACGAATTCCACCATTGGGTTTTTGTACAACGACCATAGGGTGCACCCAATCAGTTGCTTCTGTTACTGGTGCAATGACTCCGGCTTGTACAAGTTGGTCAAGCTCTGTCTTCACCATCCTTCTGAAAGCTAAAGGTATTTGGCGTGGAACAGGTAAAGCAAATGGAACAGCATCATCTTTCAAGGAAATTTTCATGGGTTTACTGTTCATTTCCCGTAATGTTGTGTCTTCAGAAAACACATCGCTGTACGATTTTATCAATTTGTTCTCAATTTTATTAATTTCTGCTTCAGTTGGGTTCTCTGATATAATGAATCTTGTGTTCTCTGCTTTTAATATGCTTGCTAATTTTCGAGGTGTTTTTGATGAATTTATCGGTTGAGGATACGTGTCAGGTAGAATGTTAACCTGTTGACATACGTACCAAGCAAGCAAAAAATCTTCTACCTCAGGACAGACGTAAATGGTTTCTTCCACGAATCGGCCGCAGTATTCGATGATGCATGGGAAAGTCCCTACGCATGTTACGGTCTGCCGGTTTACTGCACTAAGAGTGTCTTGATTTGGCGGCATTAGATTAGCAAGGTCTATTCCGAGCCGTTGAATAATGTTTACCCCAACAAGACTTGCTTCGGCACCTGTGTCTGGTGTAGCTTCTGTGGAACCTAACGGGTTACGATGTTTAAGAGAAAAAAGATTAACAGTTATTTTGGGCGCCGCGGAGTTAGCGAAATTTGCGTTAGCATTGCATCTACGCTTGATTTGTCCGGTTAACTTTTTCTTCGTTTCTTCGCGTCTGTTGAACCCGGGTTTGTTGTGAAAGCACACTGATGTAAAGTGACCTTTTTTGCGACATATTAAGCACTCTGTATCCTTTGCGGGACAGTGGGTTTGACCTTTTGGTGGGCAGGTCTTTTTACCGCATTTTGTACAGGGCGTTTTAGTGCGCTCTTTAGATTTAGAGAAATTTCGGCGAAATTTGCTTTGGTACGCTCTTCTCTCATTCAGCTGTCGGCTTATTCGCGCGTCGTCTAGTTTTGCTGACTCTTCCGATCTGCATAAATCAGTGACGGTCTGAAGATCAGGTAATGGGGACATGGCTAGGAGCTTTGTTCGAGTCTCTTTGTCATATATTCCCGACATGATTTTTGTGACTAAACGACGATTTAAACATTCATTGCACAAGTCTGCGTCTCTCGCCAAAGTTTTAATCGCGATTAAAAACGAATCGAAGTTTTCGCCAGCCGCTTGCTTTCTCTCTTCAAATGCGACGCAATCTAACGCTATATTTCTTTGACTCCGGATGTAATTTTTAATTTTGTCTAACACTTCGTCTGGTTTAAGTGTCGTATCATCCGGGATAAAAAGTACGTGTTCTACGGCTTCTCGCATGTCCATCGAAAAAAAACCGCGAAGCAATGCCAACTGACTGCTCAATGGCAGCTCTGTTGCAAGCGAGACCGTAGCATAATCGTTGTACGATTTACGCCATTTCGCAAATTCAGCTAACGAAATTCCCACCTGCAGTGTCGAAGGCTTTTGTGCGTCCGCTTTGGTTCGCCTTGCCTCGTTGTTAGAATTGTTGACGTCAATGGTTTGCTCACGTGATTCGCTTCTCTCGCTATTCGCGCATTGGGCCAGCTGCTGTGGCGAAAATTTTTCGATTATTTGTTGCAATTGTCGCTGACTTTCGAGCTGCATTTGTCTCTGATTTTCGACATTCTGTTCTTGTGTTTGTCTTTGCATTGACAACTGTGCTTCTAAAAAAGTTTTTAACCAAGAAGGAGGTTCATCATTATTAATATTACTATTCGCGTTTTGGTTAGATTGAGATAATTCGGCTATACGTTTGTTTGCTGCTTCTAATTCTGCTTGCAGCTCTCGCTTGTTTTTTGCCATGTCTCTTTTATCTTCAATCTTTTACAAATCTCCGATCACGAACTTGCAGTATACTTTTATAATGGTTCGTAAGCTTATTTTCTTTAAACAAATTTATAAGCTGACTGTCGACGACGCCATGTTATGAGTTCCACTAGTATCTGCAGTTAGCTCTTTTATTTATACGGAGTTACACGATAGCTATACGACTGAATCTGTAAGTTATACTAATAGTTTATCACGCGGTTAACCACACTTAACAAACCAGAGAGAAGAAGGCAGTAGAGCCGTGCGCTATGACGTCACATACTATAACACTCACCATGCTCAGTTGAGCTAAATTTATAGTTAGCAATATAGGGCGGTTGTGCCTCCCAATGATTTACATAACCGTTCCTGCACTGCACATTTTTTTTGTCATTTTTATTTATTTATTTTTTTTTTTATTTTTATTTTTTGTCTTGTCATTTTTTTTGTGTCTTTTTTGTCTTTTTAAATAATAATATTTAGTTTGAATTAGGTAACGCGGCCGTGCTTCTTATTTTTTCTCTTTCTTACCCCCTCTCTATACTTTCTGCATGTTTAACGTTCGTCGTTGTGTCGCGTTTCCTTTTCATGCTTTGCTTATGTACATTGCATATACTTAAATATTGTTACTAAGCGTGAATAAAATATCATCATCATCATCATGTTAGCCTATGAAAATTTGAAAAACTTATTGCTTGCTTTGCATACTTCGCAAAAATATTTCATTCTTCAAACTTTCTTAATCTAAAAATGTTAAAAAAACGTTCACTTTGTGGACTTAAATTTGACCATCAAAAAGCAGTCAAACTGTAGACGTAAATTAAGAGGACAATTTTGCGACGTTAAGCCGTCCGGCTGATACATGTATTTCCAAGATAAAGAATGCGTTTAAAATCAATCTTAAAAACCGAAAGCGAGTTCGAGTGATGAGTTAAGTTTGAGTTCTGGAGTTTTGCTTCACTTTTCCGTGATTTGGTGAGCTTTCCAAAGTTTAATTGAGGCAAGCTATTATAGAAGACAGCATTGCCGAAGCTGGGGGTCTGTTGAGATAATCAACAACTACGTTTGCAGCGCTAAGAAGTCATGTCCGTCGAAAAGCGGAAAAACGTCATCTGTCGTCTTTGAAATACCGTGGCGTGACTCATGTCTAAAGCAACATGTGCTTTAGGGGTTCATGATTGGTCACGATTAAAAAAGAGCGGCATTCGAGGAAAAATTTAAAATAATTAAGCGCAAGCGCGATCGCGGAAATTTTTGGTTGAAAGCTGAATATATCTGCTGGGCTATCGTAAAAGCCTTAAAAACGAAAACGATAGGCCAGGCGTCAGTTCAATGACGATTTGCTGTGCTACTGCGCCGGAAAATGTTTTACGAGCGTCGGTTATAAGTTGTTTTTGGCTTACAAGGCTGGAAAGCAAGCATGGTGGCTTCAGATAAGCATTTGTTTTGCGTACGGTAATCAAAAGATTCGAGTTTGCGGTTGTGAAGTGACAATGGTTTGTTGCCCGTATTTTTGCAGCCGTATAGACCGTGAAGTGGAGCCATAACTTGAACAGATTTTGAAAGAAAGCGTCAATATCAATAAACGATTCCTAAGAAACATCCTGAACGAAAGGAGACACTACTGGAAGATCTGAACGGAAGGCGTTGTTGACGCAGTGACAGAGAAACGTTAATTTGAAAATTTTCAAAATCGGACTGTTGAATTTCCAGGTTATTTTTTAAATATATTGTAAATATATGTAAATATATTGTTATTCTTCACTTTCCTAAACTTCTGTAAATTTCTTTTATAGCTTACATTGGCTTTGTAGTCTATTATAGTTGTTTATTTCTTTTTTTTTGTAACATTTACGTATTTTCTCTGGTTTATGTGTTATGTTTAAGATCACCAGTAGGCCTACAAGATAGAAAATAGAAAAAGTATTTGTCAATCTAGCTTAAAGTAGAGAGAATCACTCAATAAATTAACTAAATATAAACAATCAAGATTGGAGAAAACTTTGGGCTAAATTATCTGCTATTTACGACGAAATCACTTTGAAAAAGAATAAGATAGCGGCCAGCCTTAGTGCGTTCATTACGTTGTTGAAAATTGCCTTAGAGCGCGAAATTCAACGTTTTTAATTGAGAAGGAAATGCACGGGCCAAGTGTACACAATATAAGAAGGAGTAAGCAGACCGAGCACTAGAAGTTTATCGATCTCTCTTTTAAGAATAGCAAATTTTTCTGGTAATGGTCGCCAAACTTGGCTTGTGACGAGAGAAACAGTGGTCTTCATTGTGGTGCTGAGTTTTGTTTCGGTGAGGCCTACGATTTAATGAAATCAAATAGCTGTGGGTAAAACTGAACTAAGGCTTTGACTGAGCAAGGAGTATTAAAGGCATAAATAAAACTAATTCTACTGGGGATATTTAGCTCATTACGTCTAGAACTAGCATGTGAGTTACTCCGCGAAAAGTAGACATACAAAAGCATTGTTGCTTAATGCTTTAATTTAGTTGAAAGCGACTTCAGAAATTCCATTCTAGAATCGAGTATGGAGCATCGGCTAGGACGTCCACGAATAAGTGCGATCTAAAATGAACAACAATTTCAGCGTTATGATGCCAAAGAGCGGGACGGAACGAAAAGAATCTAAGCCAGTGAATTACGGACGGTTTGATGTAAAAAAGTAACTTTAATACGTTGATACCTAAAGTAATTGTTGTAAAAATAAATATTAAAAAAGATATGTATCTACCAAATTCTTTTTTTTTAAAAACATGCATTTTTCCAATCTATTTTGTTTTTCGTTTTATTCATTTATTCCACTTCATCTTGACATTTATTCTCCTGAATGGCAAGAAAGCGTCGGAAGCGCTATACCAAGAACAAGTAATTACTCCGATCTGCTTCCAAAGATGCTATGATATTGGTGTCTGGTTAAAATTTTTGTTTGTTGTCCATGTTTGTCAGCTCGTCCATAGGAGCTGCAGAGCTGCAGCACCCCCAAATATTTGTGCAGTCGTTTCAAATATTATCAACAACGCTAAAAAATTATCAACTACGCTTAAAAGCTTAGCATAATTTTAATAATTTTAATTTTTTTCAATTTTTTTTATTCAATTTACTTTTTGTGCGTGTTTTAAAAAAACTTTTTTTAAACTATGTATATGTATTGGCAACTTCTTGAGCTATTTTAAATTCAGCTCAGAAATTTCACGCAAAGTAACGCAAAATAATGCATTCCATTGACGCTTTATATGGAACAAAAGTTTAATTTAATGAATAAAACTTAAACTTAAATATAAAAATATATGTACGTTTGAGCTGTAAAAAACGCTGCTCACTTGATCTAATCAGACATATTAAACTAGAATAACTCTTCGCTTTTTTTGGCATAAAGGCTTTCAGTTAAAATGCTTAGTTACTAATATCGTTCAAATTAATTCAATTTGTGTTTTACGATTGGCAAATTCAGGGCGGCGAAAGTGTGCGACCAGGGCTTGCAAGATAGAAGCATTCTGTCAGATTTGTCCTACGATTACAGTATATTATCTCAACTAAAATCTAATCAAAAAAAGTTTGAAAATATACAAGGAGTAGACTTACCATATTTTTGCAATTAAAAACCGGGACGCTTCAGAACAAAGGACTTCATCAGAAACTCATCAAAAATCGCTGGACTTTTAGACCGTTTTTATTAAGTTTTGTTCCCAAAATCAGGTGATATCTAAAAAAAAAGGTCTTCACTTTGATTTGATCTCTAATTTTGCTATTTTTCTCCCAAAATCATGGTGATCACTAAAAAAAAGAACTTCACTTCAATTTGATTTCGTATTTCCCTTATTTTTCCCAAAACCCTGGTGATCTCTCTAAAAAAAAAGGTCTTTACTTCGATTTGATCTCTAGTTATCTCTAATTCTAAAATTCACACGAAATAAGTTTTTCAATAACTTAACAGCAAAAAGCACATGCCCTCTTACTTAAGAACCTACCCGCTACAATGACATAACAATTGCATTGCACCCAACAAAACGAAACAAGATAGCGCATCATTCTGTTTAATAAGTCGGGAAAACATTAAAACACACCTTACAAAACAAGCTTATATATTTGTAGGGCTATGTTAGCTGGTTGAAGGGGTTAACCGGGACTTTTCGACGGACCGGCCGGGACAAGGCCTTAAAACCGGGACTGTCCCGACTAAACCGGGATGTATGGTAATTCCAACCAGGAGTCACCTCACTTTTTTGAAAAAGCTACATGATATAACAGCATTTTAGCGGTAAAATTTGGAAAAAAGTACTTTTTTTGTTAAAAAGGCACTCTCAACAAACGTAATTAGCGAATTGGAGAAAAATTTTTTCTATAAAACTGGTGAAGGTTGAAAAAAGATCTTCTCTTGAGTTTGAACAGAAGGTGTAAATCTTTGTAGTGCAAAATGAAGGCCGAAAAATAGAAAAGGTCTTAATTTGCAAGAGTCCTTCCACCTACTTGAATAAATCAAAAATATTTGCTGGTTATGTAAATAAAACGCCGCGGCCGAAAAGTAAAAATTTTTATTGGTTAATTTTTTGGTTTTTGCTAAGTTTTTTTATAAAAATTATCTTCATTATAACTACCCTTAAAATTTGCGTTTGTTAAACGTGTTGTTTTGACGAAAAAACTGCTCATTCAAAAATTTTTTCTTGCCCGCCAGAAATTTTTTCGTCGCCTCTAATTGCAACGCGTCTTTGTTTCTTACTTGCCAGCCGCCACTGGATATGACTGAAATTAAAACAACTTTTTAAGACCGTCAAGCAGGGGGAAGTGCTTTTGAGTGTCTTTCTCAAGGACACAGAAGAATGGCCCGGGTAGGTTTTGAACCGAGGCCATGTCGATCACAATCACGGCTCTTTAAATTTCTCCACTACGCTTTTTTTGTGGATTTAACAAAAGATGTTTGTTGTCAAAATTGATTTTAGATTAACTAAATAAAAATATTTCAACAAATTCGAGAGTGGTTCTTGTGTGTCAAAATGAAAACCATGTTCTGAAATTCTTACCCACTCAATTCGGCTTCAGACCCAAACATTCACACGCCTTTATCAGATGTAGTACCGTGACAACATACAAACAAATACAACATACAAAAACAATTACAATGGGAGACCGGGCCATGTTGTTACCACTTGAGTTAAATCTGCATTAACGCTTATATAAACATAATTAAATCCAAATTTTTTGTTTTGATGTTTAAAGCTATTTAATCATGACATATTTCAGAATAAATTAGAACATTATAGAGCACGTGGTGTTGGACTTGATCTTTTCTCTTCTTTTAAAAATGATAGAACTCAGTAGGTTTCTAACTTCTCTCTTCATTTAGAAAAAAACAAAAAATTGTGCACTAAAGTTGACTTAGTTTTTTTAATGTCACAAGCTTTCGTGAGCTACTGCTCACTTTGTCATGTGAAATGGAATAAAAATAATGATACAATCAAAGTAAAATTTACACCAAAGGCATTAAACGTAATAAAGAAACATGTTTGACGCAATCAAGCACAAAAAATAAGGGTTAGAAAAGACTGAGGTTGGGAGAAAATGGCAGTACTCTAAGTCTAAATTTCAAACTAAAAACAAATGTGAAAAAATGGTATGCAAGCATAAAACGATGCGAAACAGAGAAAAAAATAAAAATCATAATGACCCTTACGTTTACGGAAATAAATATTACATATAATGAGACATGGACGAATAAGTTCTATTTAAACCTTAAGATGTTTTGATTTTATTGGACCTGTTATCATTACATTAGATTTAAAAAAATTTAATGCTAATTTATTGACAATTTACCACATTCTAATTTTTGTAACTTCCACTCTTATAGTTTATTAAATAAATTGATTTTTTGTCGTTCAATACTAGACAAGTATCATCCGCAAATAATCAAAGGTTTGTTGATAAAATGTTAACAATATCATTAATGTATAAAGTGAAGAGAAACTGATCAATCAACAATATCGCCAAAAATCTGCCATCTTTACTAAACAAAGACCCCCATCTTAACAAAATCTTCTCTGCTTTTGAACTTATATCATATCGTCAACCTCCTAACCTCAAACTTTTACTTATATCTACCTCTTTACGAAATGAAATTTTCATCACGGGCACCATTCCTGCAAATCTCCCAAATACCATCTCTGATCCAACATAAATACTAATTCCGCAATAACTGGTCCTATCGGAGTCCCTATAAAAATCTCTGGAAATTTTATCTGTAACTCATTTAATGTTATCTATGCAATTTTGTTTAATCTCTGTCCAAAAGCAATCTATATTGGAGAAACCAACAATTTAATCAGACAACGGATGAATGGACACAGGAGCGACATTAAACACAATAGAAGCAAACCGATAGCCGAACATTTCAATAAACCGAACCATACTTTGAAAAACCTCAGATTAGCGGTGATCAAAAAAGTTAAAGGTAAAACAAAACAACAACGGAAAGTAAAAGAGCAAAAAATTATTTTTAAAGTCGATTGCGTCAATATTAAAAACAGCTACAATAATTTAACAAAGCTTGCTAATATTGACATGAAGATTGTCATTTTGGTAAAGTATTTGGGTGTTACTTTTGACAAAGATTTGTCATTTGAATTTCGGATTAATAATTTAATAATAAAACTATCTCGGTTAGTTGGAATACCAGCAAAAACAAGACCTTTTTTGACAAATTTAGCCATGCATGTGCTGTTTTATATTTTGTTTCACAACCACTTAATTCATGATTTAATTGTCTGGAGCTCGAACTTTAAGTCATACGTTAATAAATTAAGTACTGTACAAAATAAGGCAGTAAAAATTATTGCAGGAGCAAAATGGCGTAATAGGGCAACACCTTACTCCTTAAAATATAATATTTTTAAATTAACAGATTTATTAATGTTTGAAATGGCAACTTTTACTTATAAGAATAAAAAAAATCTACTGCCATTACCGTTTCAAAACTATTTTTTTAGCTCGTGTAACATACATAATCAATTAACATGGGTTTCAATAATTACGTACAATTTCGTTTTGCCATTCTGTAGAACTAAAAAGCTACAAAGGTCCATCAAAAATCAGGGTTTAAAAGTTTGGAACATATTACACTGAACAACAACAAAAATTTTTTTTCTGTTACGCAACTAACAAGATAGTGATTTTGACTAATTTGGAATCCCTGATTTTAAAAATGATATTAGTTTTCTTTTATCACGTCACGTTTTTAAGATAACCACATGTCCCAATTTTCTCTGATTTTACAATGCACATAGTCAAAATTTATCATTTAGCAGTAAAGAGACGACTGCAACAGACAACAAATGTAGTTTATTTCCCAATATAACTTGTGAAATGGCTTTAGAAATATTTAATGCATTTGACTTTTCTTTTATATGACGAGCCTTTGCTTTCACGTTGTAGGTACCCGCAGAAATCTCCCATCATATTGGCATCAAAACGGCCCTGGTGCCGCCCTTCTATGACAGATATATCCTGGTGGAATCTCTCTCCTTGTTCATCACTTACTTTGACAAGGTTAGGGGGAAAGAAATCCAAGTGGGAATGCAGAAAGTGCATTTGTAAAGACATACGAGCTCCTAATTGCTCATGTGCTTTCAGCATGTCATCAACCATATCAGCATATTGTTCATGACGGTGATTTCCCAAGAAGTTAGCAACAACTGATTTTAAAGCATTCTAAGCAGCCAGTTCTACCGGATTGATTCGTGAATCAAACTCTTCATTCGGCATCAGTTTTCTAATTTCAGGATCCACAAAAATTTCAACTTTTAATTTTGCATCACTTTTATGAGCTCCAAAGAAATCTTTGAGAAATTTGAAGCCATCGCCTTCCTGGTCCATCGCTTTTACAAAATTTTTCATTAAGCCAAGTTTGATATGAAGAGGCGGTAAAAAGACATTTGCAGAGCTAACCAAAGGCTGGTGATGAACATTATGTCTTCCGATTTGGGGGCTTTGTCGAGTAGGCCATACTTTAACTGCAAAGTGACTGCTGTCTTCCCTACTGTTCCATAGACATAAAAAACACATATGTTTTGTGTACCCTGACTGTAATCCAAGGAGGAGAGAAAGAACTTTCAGATCACTACAAATTTTCCAGTTATACTTGGGATATTCCAAGATATCAAGTAGAATCTTCATTGTATCATAGGTCTCCTTTCTGAGAATGCTGTAGCCCACGGGGATTGATGGTTTGATGTTACCATTGTGCAAAAACATGGCTTTAAGGCTTGTTTTGCTGGAGTTGATGAACAACCTCCAGTGAGCAAGATTATGTTTACACTCCAGTTCAGTCATCAACCCTTCAATATCCTTGCAATAGCATATATTTTCTGCACTTGCATAATAACGAGCAAGGCTTTGATTCCGGATACGAAAAGAAGAAATGATTGTTCTTGGTTCCAGTAGATTCCACTGTTGGAGCCTAGACCCTAAAACGTCTGCATTCTTTTTGGATAGATACTGATCACGCACCAGGTCATTCAGGCGTTCCTGATTGATGAGAAGTGGGGCAGACTCATTTTGAAAAGATGGATCTGATTCAATAAAATCTTTCTTATTTTCAGTACTGGTACTCGCACCTTCATCAACAGACAAGGTATCTCCCTTTTCAGTGGGAGCTGAGATACAGGCAGATCTGGGTCATGGGGAACAGCTTTAATGGCTGACCTGCATACGGGGTAAGAAATTTTGGACTTATTTTTTCGAGAAAATCCTTTTATGTTTGTCATGCAGAAGTAACAATCAGTAACGTGATCACTCTGCTCACGCCATACCATGGGAACAGCAAAAGGCATTTGCTTCCGTTTACCATCCAACCAAAACAGAAGACTTGTTCTGCAACGGTTGCAGCAAATATGTAGGGCCCATTTTCTTACCTTGGTCGCCTACTTGGCATGGAAAATAGTGCTGATATGCATATTTTATTCTGCTATTCAGGTTTACACGGTGAGAAGGAGAAGTGTATTCGCCGCAGACATAACAAAAGTTGTCAGGGTGATTGATACAACCACGTTTGGAGCTTGAAAGCATCATTCTAACAAGTTGATTAAATCAGGGGTGGCCAACCTTTTGCATACAACGCGCCATTTGAACTAACTATAAGAGCATATGCGCCAATTATTACATAAATTTACAATCAGTGGTGGATATTCCAATTTAAGGGTCCGAGGCAAGAATTTTTAAAAATTGATGTTGTCCAAAAAAAAAGAGCTTTGTTCTTGGCTTGCATATTTTTTTCCGAAACTCATGGTGTCCTCTAAATAAAAAAAAAGGTTTTCACTTCGATATCATCACTAATTTCTCTATTTTTTTTTTTTTTTTGAAGAACACCCAAAATCAGGGTGTTCTTCAAAAAAAAAGGTCATCGCCGGAAATGCAATCCACCACAGGTTGGCCACCCCTGATATAGCTGGATATAGGTTGTGGAACATTTTTCATTTGAAATATTTTCCCCAAGTGCAATGCGCCACCACACCAATGCGTCGCAGGTTGGCCACCTCTGCTTTAAATCAATATGCTAATTTCAATGGTTATACAGCAAATACACTAAAATTAAACACTTTTTTTAAAATTCCTACCTGCAGGAAATTCAATTGAAACCCAGTACGGTAGCTAAAACTATCTGGCTAAATTAAAAGGCTGTGGCTAAAGTTACGGGACCGAAACTTTTTTCGCCATTATTAAATCATATTTTAAGCCTAACTAAGCTTTTAAGCCTAACTAACCTTAACCCTAACTTTAATCCTAAACTCAAGCCCTTATGGTGTTCTGGTCTCGTTTAACTTTTATTTAACCTTAACTAATCTCAACTTATAGTTTATAACAACCAACACGCGTCTGCTTCTTAACTCGTTATATTTCCAATAAAGCACATGTTCGCATAGCGTAGTCACGTTGCGTGGCAATGTTATGTTGCCAATATAAAACATCACAAATAGAATAGCTCGCCACACCCTAACACAAAACATAAAAAAGTTGGTCAAGATGAGCACCAAAAATTTACAAACTCTAAAACTTAATCCCTAACTACTCATTTAACCTTAGTTCAGAAACGGGCCTGCTGCTAAGGTTTCGGTCACGTATGCTGTAACCTTAGCTACTTTAAAATTGAGTAAAACAGAAAATTGTGCACTAAAGTTGACTATTTTTTAGTTTTTATTTGGGCACAAGCTTTCGTGGGCTATTGCTCACTTCATCAGGTGCAATGGAATAAAAATGCAATCAAAACAAGTTTTGCACAACGGCATTAAACGAAACAAACAGACATATGTGACGTAATGAGATACAAAAATATCGGAAAAAAAGTTGAAGTTTGAGAAAAACTACTTTAAAGTTTGAGAAAAACTACTTTAAAATTTCATTTTTATTATGTAGTTGAACTTGTTCTGTTAGTTGAACTAGATGAATACTAGTTGAAATAGTTGAACACGAGGATTTATTTTTGATTACAAATTGAGCTGCTGAAAATGAGAAGCACCAGACTCGAGTTTTGCTCTTGTTAGAGCTCGTCAGTAATGCTTATCTCACTGCGAATCGAACCGAGGATCTGTAGTCTTCCACGCAGGTTACTATACCACTAGACCACAGGACCCGGACGAAGGTTGGACTCAAAGCAGCTATAAGTATTTCTCGGATTTGCAGCTCAAGGCGACCTCATGACCTCTAGCATTAATACTACGAGTATTTAAGCATCTTGTTATGAAGAGCATAGACTTTAAAATTGTAAGAGCATAGACTACTAGCATTAATACTACGAGTATTTAAGCATCTTGTTATGAAGCATTCAATCAACCCAGCCATCGGAGGCACTTTTCTGTGTCCCTTGATGCCGGTCCCAAGCCCGGATAAATGGGGAGGGTTGCGGCAGGAAGGGCATCCGGCGTAAAAATTTTTTTTGCCAAAACAGACAAATGCGTAATCATCATCAATCCATACCGGATCGGTCGAGGCCCGGGTTACCAACGACCGCCTCAGGTGTCGCACAGCAGGGCACCTGTGGAAATTATGTTACTGCTAAACATTGTGAAAATAAGAGCAAAAAAAGAGGAGGAAAGCGAATGAAGAAGCAGCGAGAAGCATGGAAAGGAAGATGCTCACTCACAAGGGTGGGTACTTTAAATATTGGAACGATGACTGGAAGGGGAAGAGAGCTGGCAGATATGATGGAGCGAAGAAATGTAGACATATTGTGTCTACAGGAAACAAGGTGGAAAGGGAGTAAAGCAAGGAACATTGGAGGCGGATGCAAAATATTCTACAACGGAGCTGATGGAAGAAAAAATGGGATAGGGATAGTGCTGAGGGAGGAGCTGGCTGAAAGTGTCCTGGAAATGAAGAGGGTGTCAGACAGACTGATGGCCATGAAGCTGGAGGTAAATGGGTCCATCCTAAATATAGTAAGCGCATATGCTCCACAGGTTAACAACAGCATGTAGGACAAAAATGATTTTTGGGAAGACCTGGATGGATTGATTGAAAATATATCAAAAGAAGAGAGGATAGTTCTTGGTGCAGATCTTAATGGACATGTGGGCGAAGGAAACATAGGGGATGAGGAAATAATGGGGAGGTACGGTGCTGGAACAAGAAATAAGGAAGGATCAATGGTTGAGGATTTTGGGAAAAGGATGGATTTGGCGATTGTCAATACTTATTTCAAGAAGAAAGAGGAACACAGAGTGACATATAAGAGTGGAGGAAAAAGTACCCAAGTAGATTATGTGATGTGCAGAAGGAGAAACTTGAAGGAAATGTGTGATTGTAAGGTAATATTGAATGAGTGTGTCGCAAAGCAGCACCGTATGGTGGTATGCAAAATGGCTCTTATGGTGAAAAAGAAAAAAGCAGAAAAAGTAAAGCCAAAGATACGATGGTGGAAACTAAAAGAGACAAGCTATCAAAAAGCGTTTAGACAAGAGGTGACCAGGATTCTGGGAGGCAAGGACGGGTTATCTGATGAGTGGGACAAAACGGCAGAAATGCTAAGAAAAACAGCTGAAACTGTACTGGGAGTGACATTCGGAAAACGGAAAGGAGACAGGGAGACTTGGTGGTGGAATGAGGAAGTTCAAAAGAGCATAAAAGAAAAGAAAGATGCAAAGAAAGCATGGGACAAAATAAGAAATGAAAATACTAAAAAGATATACAAAGAAAAGAAGAATAAGGCAAAGAAGGCAGTTGCAATGGCAAAGGGGCGTGCATATGGCAATTTGTATGCTAGATTGAAAACAAAAGAAGGTGAAAAGGAGTTGTACAAATTGGCTAGGCAGAGAGACAGAGCAGGGAAAGATGTACAGCACGTGAGGGTTATAAAGGATGAAAATGGTAATGTGATGGTAAATTCGGAAGCAGTGTTAAAGAGATGGAAGGAGTACTTTGAGAAACTGATGAACGAGGAAAATAACAGAGACCCTAGGACAGAGGAAACAGAAGTGGTTAACGAAGAGGTAAATTGTGTCAGTAGAGAAGAAGTAAAAAATGCACTAAGAAGGATGAAAAAAGGTAAAGCAGTTGGGCCAGATGAGTTGCCAAGAAGTTTGGAAGTGCATGAGAGAGATGGGGATAAAGTTTTTGACCAAACTGTTCAACAGACTATTAATGGGTGAACGGATGCCAGAGGAATGGAGAAGGAGTGTGCTTATCCCAATCTATAAAAATAAAGGGGATGTACAGTGCTGTAGAAACTACAGAGGAATAAAGCTAATGAGCCACACAATGAAGGTATGGGAAAGAATTATTGAAGCCAGGTTAAGAGATAGAGTGGAGATCAGCAAACAGCAATATGGATTTATGCCAGGAAAGGGAACCACCAATGCCATGTTTGCTCTAAGAATGTTAATGGAAAAATACAGGGAAAGTCAAAGAGAGCTACATTGTGTATTCGTGGACCTAGAGAAGGCTTACGACAGGGTTCCACGGGAAGAGCTGTGGTACTGTATGAGAAAATCTGGAATAGTGGAAAAGTATGTACAACTAGTACAGGATATGTATGAGGGAAGCGAAACAGTGGTGAGATGTGCAGTAGGAACTACAGAAAGTTTCAAGGTTAAGGTTGGACTGCACCAGGGAACAGCATTAAGTCCATTCCTTTTTGCAATGATAATGGACAGGCTAACGGATGAAGTAAGGAGAGAACCACCATGGACGATGCTGTTTGCTGATGATATTGTGATTTGTGAAGAGACCAGGGAAGAAGTGGAGCGAAGATTTGAATCCTGGAAGTATGCATTGGAAAGAAGAGGGATGAAAGTAAGTAGGTCAAAGACCGAATATCTTTGCATAAATGGAGCAAATGATGACGAAACAGTAAAAATGGAGGATGCAAAAGTGCCAAGAGTAAAGGAATTTAAGTATTTGGGATCAACGGTGCAAGAAAGTGGTGGTTGTGAGAGGGAGGTAAAGAAGAGAGTACAGGCAGGATGGAACGGATGGAGAAGAGTATCGGGAGTAATCTGCAACAGGAGGTTACCAGCTAGAGTAAAAGGAAAAGTGTACAGTTCAGTGGTAAGACCAGCAATGGTGTATGGACTTGAGACAGTGGCAGTCACAAAAAAACAAGTAGAAGAGATGGAAGTCGCAGAGATGAAAATGTTGAGGTTTGCTATGGGAGTGACGAGAAAAGACAAGATTAGAAACGAGCACATCAGGAGTACTGTTAAGGTTGAACAGTTAGAAATGAAGATGAGGGAGGGCAGGCTGAGGTGGTATGGACATGTCATGAGGAGAGACCAAGAGTATGTAGGAAGAAAAATGATGGAAATGGAGTTATTGGGAAAGAGGAGAAGAGAAAGACCAAAGAGAAGATTTTTAGATGCAGTAAAGGAAGATATGCTGGAAGTTGGTGTGAAGGAGACGGATGTTGAAGACAGAAAGACGTGGAGAATGATGATACGCTGTGGCCACCTCTGACTAAAGGGAAAGGCCAAAAGGAGAAGAAGAAGTTATGAAGCATTCAATCAATTGTTGCATCGCAAAGAGATTAGAGTGACGTCATAAATTTTAATTGTTTATCAATAATTGACCTCTTTATTGCGACTGGATTTTAAAGTGAAATAAATTGAAGATATCTCAATTTTTAGACGTGATAGAAAAAATCGGACTGCAGATTTGGGCTCAGCACACCTGAAACACTGGAAAATGATTGTTTTTTTGCGGCATAACATTTTGCTGTTGACCGGTGTTATCTTTAAATTAAAAAAAATTCAAGTCATTAAGCTACGTTTAATTAAGTCAAAACGCTCACTTTATTAGAAAAATATTTATCTGACATTTGACTTCTTTTTTTTCTCTCATACTTTCGATACTCGACGGAATGATAAGATTATTTTGCTTCTCTTAGTATACTGTAACTTGTGCATGAGGTGTTTTACTGATAATCAACCCGTTTTGATGAATCACTTCCTTAATAATGTGGATTGTTCCCGAAATTAATTTTTATTTTTTTATGTTGCATTGCACATTGTCAAATTCAAAAGATATTGACGAGTTGTTGTTTTTTTTCAATACTATTATTATTTTTTTGTTGTGCATGACACATGTCAAATTTCACAAGATATAGCATATACAGAATTGAGGACCTATTTGTAATTATCATCTCATCGATGGTTTTTGTTTTTTCCGGCAGAATAGAACTCAATTAAATTAACTTGTATTATCTTTAAGTTTAATTTTAATTTTAATCTTTTTTTACTACCACTATACTACGTATTCATAGTAGTTTAAATAAATTCTCTTGCACAATGTATTGGCACAGATATAGCCCAACATTTAGGGCCGTAGCTATAGATATGCGAGACGATGCCGATGCAGGGGCCCCGCGTTTTCTTAAAACAAATATCTATCTCCAAATTTTATTTTTCGATTAATTTAATAGACCTTGTTAATTTATCAAATAAAAAAACTTACTTATAAGTAAAGAATTGATAGATAAACCAGTTCATAACAAACAAATGAATTGAAACTAGAGATACCAATAGCATCGTGTCACATACGCGGCCGCTTATGTTGTACTTGTCTCATCGCGTAGACCAAATACAACAGCTGCCCCGCGAAGACCACTTTTTTCGTGGAATGTTTTGTGCACATATGGCTTGGACGTTTATTTCATAATGTCTCTTTTTTCAAATTATGTTTAACTTCTTGAAGAGCATGCTACTGTTTTAACTTTTTAGAAAAGTTTGATAGACTATTATTCTTATTTTACTGAGTTTTCTTTAAATTAAAAAAATTCGCTATTTTTATTTTTTGTTGTATTAAATTGTTAAAAAAACATATTTGACGTCTTTTTTGTATCATCTTGAAGTTACATTTTATACATTTGTATTAAATTTTCACAGGCTACGTTTATAAATTGACAACTGTATGTGTGCTCTGTTATTTCTATGAATATCATATTTTAATTTTTTACTGCTCTGAATAACCAAAAACGCCTAAAAGAGATCGAGATAGTGGAAGAAAATGCCTTAGTGAAAATAAAAAGAGATATCTTGCAAGGAAACAAGAGGCAGCATTGCAAGTCAGAAAGAAGCACTGGACAAGTTTTTTAAGTCCAATTTGAACACAAACTAACAAAAAGAGACAGTGCCAAACCAAAATGCAGTCGAGTACCAGCTATGTACCGAAGAACCAGGAGCCAGTGAACAAATTACCAAAAAGCCCTCATCTATAGATAATAATGTGAGAAAAGAAGATTGCGTCACCAGGCCTGACACAATTTCTGGACAGTTAAGAAAATATCTTGTGATGCAACAACCTGCTCCTAATAAAAAGATACTTTACAAACATATAGTAAGAATGGTCAAGTCAATCAACAAACAAGTGCCGACAAACCTGTTTCGTCCTTATTAGGACTCGTCAGGACACTACAGCTTATTGTTGACCCCAGCTGAAAAAGTTGAAAACTTAAACAGCTGGCACAACTTTCTGTTTGTGGTTTTTACACCTCAAACATCCAGTTGTGGACCTGAACGCTGGGCAGATAGTACAATGAAAACAATGTTCCACCAGCGCAACTGCAAAAGACACCGCTAAGCCGCAAGGGCATAATGGCGGCGGTTCCGATATGCTAACCACAACGAGTTAGCTAACACGGATAGGGGTTAAGACAAGCAAAACCTTGCAGTTCCCATTACAAACTTATAGTAAGAATGGTCAAGTCAATCAACAAGCAAGTGCCGACAGACCTGTTTCGTCCTTATTAGAACTCGTCAGGACACTACAGCTTGTTAGGACTCGTCAGGACACTACACTACTTTATCAGCTGGGGTCAACAACAAGCTGTAGTGTCCTGTTTTTGTACCATGTAATTGCCATAACTTAAATTTACTACTTAGCATTATTGCTAAAAGTTATACAGATGCTGTTTGCTTTTTTGGTACAATGCAGCGACTATATGTATTTTTTGCAGCATCAACCAAACGCTGGGCAATGCTAAAAAAGCATGTAGGCCACATGGCTTATCGGTAAAACCCGTAAGTAAAACTAGACGGGAAGCCGAATTGAAAGTGTAAAACCAATCAGATATTAAATTGAGGAAGTATTTGATGCATTATGTGAGGCCGCAGAAGCAAATAATGATGGAAAGTTTTAATCGGAAGCAGGAGGCCTTGCAAACCAATTGGGTTACTTTTAATTTGCAGTGTGCCTCTGCTTTTGATTTGATATAGGGGAGAGCCTCCAACAGTGCGCCGGTGCAAACAGTGCGCCTTTGCGTTTTATCTTTTTATTGTTGCGTAAAATAACATCGTAATTGCATTATCAAAATTTGTATTAAAATATCAATTTCTCTTTGTATTTTCAGAAATGCTAAAAAAACAGAAAATTTTTTAAAAAGGTTTTTTAATTTTTATGGAAGTAAAGTTAGTTTTTGCTGACAAAAAAAATTGTTTTTTTTCATTGCATAAAAGCACTAGGAATTAAGTCAAAATGACATCAATTTCTCCATAGCGTAAAGTAAAGCCTGGTAAAAGATAATAATCGATTATTGTAGCTTTTCTCTGAAATCAAGAGTTAAAGTCAAAATGGCAGGTGTTCCTACAGTGCGCCACTCAGTAGCACCCAGTGCACCCCTTGGCGCACTGTTGGAACAAACATTTTACATATTATTCTATTGCTAAAGAAACATACAAAACAGAATCTTCATATATTCGGCTTTACAAATGAGCTTTTTCTTTTATGCTTGTATTGCTATTCACAGCAAAAGAACTTTTTCTTTCAAAGAAAATTTTATTAAAACGATATGTGTGAGAGCGATTGTGACCTTAGTTCAAAAGAAGATGATCTAAACGAAAAATAGTTAGCGAATATTGGTGATTTATCCTATAATCATGTTGTTCTCCAAAAAACAAAAAATCATCACTTGAAATAAGTCCCATTTTTCTTACTTTTTGTCCAAAATTCATGGTGTTCTCTAAAAAAAAAGGTCTTTACTTAAAATCTCTCCCTGATTTTCTACTTTTTGTCTCAAACCAGCTCACCTTTTCTAATTTTGTCCCAAAGCAGCGCTGTTCTTTATTTCGTTCAAAAATAAAGGTCATCGTACAAGAATTCGCTGGTCATGCAACGCATAACTTGCATGCCCTGACCGCACGCCACTGGTGTAGGATACCCACAAGTTAAAATGTATATTATTTTTTTAATTTCAAAAAAGTAAAAATTGTTTATTTATTTATTTGCTAATTAAAATAGTTTTATTTTTTATGTTTTTGTGTTTTATTCATAAGTTACATGTTATATGTTGACTTATTAATGATAAACTTTGCATTTGCTTGTTTAAATTGGTTTTAAAGTTGTTTTGTCTTTCTATATAAGAATAAAAAAATATTTTTTGACGTAAGAGTTCCACGTATTTTGCTGTTACAACAAAGAATATATGATTTGTGGTTCCTACCAAGTGCAAGACTGCACTGGTAGGAACGGCATTGTGCATCACGCACGCCGTATGACCAGATGCTGTAATATATCGAGTTAGGGACAGATGGCACTAGAGAGTACCACCTGTGGCATTGTGCATCACGCACGCCGAACCCGAGCTCACTGCCCGACCATGGTTTCGAGTTTCAAACTCTCATCAGGGACAGTCTGCTTACTCGGGTTTAGTTGCAGAGCTGGTCATATAAGAAAAGATAAATATATGATTTGTGGTTCCTACCAAGTGCAAGACTGCACTGGTAGGAAGGTAGGAAGGCCCAGATGGTAGGTGCTTTCACGCAGCCTGGGCCGTGAGTAAGTCTGTTCATTGATTTTAAAATGACAGACCGAAACCGAACCTACCAAAACGGAAGGGTATCCACCCATTCCGATGTTCAGTGTGGGTCTGTTAATCGGCAAACGTCCTTTTCAGGACGGGGCAATGTCAGGATAAAACTGCCCTTTTCAGGGCACATTGCCAACAAGTTCCGAAGACCCACTATTCTTCAGCTGAACATCGAAGGCCTCACTGCAAGCAAGATGAATGTTCTTCATCACCTCGCTATGCAGTCTGAGGCACTCGTCATCCTACTGCAGGAGACCCACTGCACTGATGCAGAGAAGTTGGTACTACCACACTACCAACTAGCTGGGTCTTCTTTAAGCAGGAAGCATGGCCTTGCCACGTTTGTCCACGAGCGACTGAGATACACACTTTTGGACCAATCTCCACCGACATCGGAGATCGAGTGGCTGTGTGGGGACGTTGATGGCTATAAAATAGTCAACGTCTACAAACCACCACCAACGCGATTGCGAACCCTGGATCTCCCAGTGTTTCCTCACCCCTGTCTGTACGCTGGCGATTTTAACTGTCGTCATGCTGACTGGGGTTATGATGACAACAGTCCGGATGGTGAGTGCTTGGCTGGCTGGGCAAGTATTAATTGTCTTGCCCTGCTATATAATGCCAAGGACGCTGCCAGTTTTTATTCCGGCCGCTGGAACACTGGCACCAATCCAGATCTAGCTTTCGCTAGCGTAGGTCCAAACAGTCGCTTACCGGATAGACGTGTCCTTGAGAAGTTTCTCAGGTCACAACATCGACCCTCGCTTATTACACCACCAAGGTTTGCTATGGCAGTGCCAAGCATGCCTGTTAAGCGATGGAACTTCCGCAAGGCCAAATGGAGTCACTACATTGCTTTGACGAATAAATTCGCAAAGACTTTGTTGCCGCCTGATTCACTTGATGTGGATGCGGCTTACCAGGACTTCTGTAACATCATTAAGAAAGCAGCCAAGAAGACTATCCCACGCGGGTATCGAAACAACTATATTCCGTGTTGGGATGCAGAGTGTGAATCCCTCTATAAAACCTTTCTGCAGTCTCCTCAGGGAGACGACTCAAGTTTGGCTGCTACAACTCTGCTTGCCAAGCTTGACAGAAAACGGAGGGATCGATGGTCCGAAGCAGTTCGGAGCATTGACTTCTCACACTCTAGTCGAAAAGCGTGGAGTATTTTGAACAACCTTACTGGTAGGTCACGACACTCTCCTCGTCATTGTCCCGTTTCAGCCGATGCTATTGCATCTCAGCTGGTTAGAAATGGGAAATACGAGGCTGTTGATCGCAAGTCATCTCGACTTGTCTTTCAAGAAGTGTCTGACCTTTGGAGGGCCACAACACCAGACGCAGTAAATATCTCTGACAATTTTTCACAGAGAGAATTTGCTGCTGCCCTTCAACATTTAAAACCAGGTAAAGCTCCGGGTCCTGATTCCATCTGCCCCGAGCTTATACTCCATGCTGGAGCTGCTTTGAAGTCCTGGTTACGTGACTTCCTTTCTTCCTGTTTGCGCCGACTCAAAATTCCCAAGATCTGGAGAAGAGCGCTTGTGGTCGCGATCCCAAAACCAGGAAAGCCCGTGGGGCACCCAAAGAGTTATCAACCGATATCTCTGCTCTGTGTCCCCTACAAGATCCTCGAGAGGCTTATCTACGCCCGCGTTGAACCATTAATCGATCCACTGCTCCCTAAAGAGCAGGCTGGGTTCCGACGCGAGAAGTCAACCGTAGATCAAGTTGTTCTGCTAACCCAGAACATCGAGGATTCTTTCGAGGCTAAAAAGAAGGCCGGTGCCGTATTTATCGATCTGACAGCTGCTTATGACACTGTCTGGCACCGTGGCCTTACCTGCAAGCTTCTGAGACTACTTCCGGATAAGCACATGATCAGAATGATCATGGAGCTTGTCCGAAATCGAAGTTTCACCCTTACCACCGGTGACAGCAAGCAAAGCAGGCTACGCCGTCTTAAAAACGGCGTTCCTCAGGGATCGGTCTTGGCTCCACTCCTATTTAACATCTATACGTACGATCTTCCTTCCATGATTTCCAGAAAGTTTGCTTATGCTGATGATTTAGCATTGTTGCACTCTTCTGGAAACTGGAAGGACTTGGAGGGGACATTAAGCCAAGACATGTCCACACTGTCAGCGTATCTCCAGACTTGGAGGTTGAAGCTCAGTCACACTAAGACGGTGACGACAGCCTTTCACTTAAACAACCGAGAGGCCAAACGTGAGCTAAAGGTCTACAACAATAGTAGACTTTTACCGTTCTGTCCAACCCCTACATACCTTGGGGTAAAACTGGACAGATCGCTCACGTTTCGTCACCATTTAGTGGCATTGCGCAAAAAACTATCTTCGCGCGTCACACTGTTGAGGCGACTCGTGGGCTCGGGATGGGGTGCTGGTGCTAAAACACTACGCATAGCTACCTTGTCTCTAGTCTACTCAACAGCTGAGTACTGTGCGCCAGTCTGGTGTCGCAGTGCTCACACTCGCCTCATTGACAGTGTCTTGAATGACGCCTTGCGCATAGTTACTGGATGCCTGCGTCCCACTCCAACGGACCACCTACCTGTACTTTCAGGCATCCAGCCAGCTGAGCTTCGCCGACTGGGAGCGACACTCTCCTTGGCTTACCGTGGATCTCTGGACCCCGATCATATCTTGCATGGTCTGTTAAATGGGTCCTCAGATACTGGCCAAGTGAGACTAAGATCCAGACGCCCGTTTGTGCCAGGTGCGCGGAATCTCTTGGACAATCTTGCCAGACTTGGCATCCGCGCCTCTGAATGGACGAATCACAAATGGAACGCGGAGTACTGTGAAAATGCTTCCAGGCTCCGTGCTTTTGTGCCCGGGACCAGTGTCAGGCCTGTTGGGATGGGCTTACCCCGAGCAGCTTGGGTTAAGCTCAACCGCCTGCGGACTGGTGTTGGGCGATTCCATTCGTCCATGCACAAATGGGGTCTCGCTCCTTCACCGAATTGCGAGTGTGGCGCCTCAGAGCAAACCGCAGACCATGTACTAACAATGTGCCCCATACATCGGGCACCACATGGAGCACGCGGTCTGACGGTTTTGGATGACGAAACTCGATGCTGGCTTAATAACATCGCTGCCAGCATCTGATCCAGGCAGTGCAGCAGTCTGGGGTAGTAAAAGGATAAACCCTCGGCCCCAGTTCTGTTTGTGTCTGGCCTGGAGTGGATGCCCTTCAAACGATGACGACGACGACAACAAAGAAAAACTTATGAACAAAAAGAACTTAAAAATTTCATTAATCAGGTAATATAAAGCTATGTTGCAAAAACTAAATGGCGCAGTGTTGGAACCGTAATGGCGCACTGTTGGACCTATGCTCCATAGTGCGCCATTTTTTTACTTCATTTTAAAATCAATTTTTTTGGAAAATAAAGACTTTCAACAAAAAACCTAATTATGCACCTTAAATATCAATTGAATGAGATTATAATTTTATAAAAATTTTTCATTCATAATTTTTCAGTTTCCGAAATTTTGAAAAACTCCGAAAAGTGGCGCACTGTTGGAGGCTCTCCCCTACTTCTTCACATGAATTTCGTCAACAAAGCACTTCAAGGGAAAAATGTTAGCTTTGATGATGGACTAAAAAATTTTTCTAACTCGCTGAAATGGATAAAAAAATAACGCAACGAAGGATTTGAACCGCTGCCGACCTTTGTTTTTAAGATAATAGTTTAAAAGAAGCATTTTGTGATAAATCTGTATAATGCAGTCTCTGCTTTCAACTTTGTATCTTGTGTGATTAATTGAAAAGTTATTGCATCTCGTATTGAAGTACAATATTGTGGCATTCAAAGCGGTGTATTTGGCTTTAGCAAAATTTACGCGACTATTGGCGTCCGGCAAAAAAGTTTGCATTGGGCCCGAAAAACCGTAGCTTCGGCCCTGTTACCATTGTTATTTTCTCTTTTATTATAATTAAAGTAATACTGTTGTTTTTTTCTTTTTGTTTGTTTGTTTGTTTGTTGATGTTTTTCTTTTTTTTAAACATACACTAAAAATTGCATCACATTTAGTTTACAATTTTAAGAACTGCTAACTAGAAGACCCTCTGTGTCATGGTTGCCTCGCAGTCTTTATGTCAGTGTGCTTTTTCTATGTTTTATTTTTTTTTGTGTTAAATTACTATGATACTGACAATAAGATACTCAATATTTTCTTATGAACTATTGTCATCTTAAGGGTTTAACTAAAAACAAAAAAAAAGCTATTTACTACGGGGAAACCCCTAATACTAAAGCATAAGAATTTTCTTTAAAACTTCGACCGCTATAAGTATTTTAAATAGCTTTAGTAATCGTTTACGATTTACACTTTTTATATGTATTAAACAGTGACTGACAATCAGCTGTTTTTAAGGCGTGCACTTTATTTAAAATGTATAATATTGCGGTAAATTTAAACCAAAAAAGTCGCTTATTTTTGTAACATGTTTGTAACAGACCACAAAATTTTTATTTAGTAATTTTTTCGTAATTCTTTTCATATTTCTTATGGTGTTCGTCAGGGTGGGGTATTAAGTCCTTATCTTTTTCGATTTACTCGAATAATTTGTCAGAGAATCTGAATCGCCTTGTTGTGGGTTGCTACATTGGAAATAACAAACTCAATCATGTATTTTTTGCTGATGGTAGCCTATATGCCTACTTGCCCCCAATTTAAATGGTTGGCAAGATCTTGTTAATATGTGCACAGATTATGCTAAAGCTCATAATATTTTTTTTAATAGCAGTAAGTCAGTTGGTGCACTTTTCAAGCCCAAACAGTTTTGTGTTTCAGCTGCTGCCATTTGTCTTAGTACAAATACTGTGTTTTTTTCTTATAATGTTACAGTAAGTAGCCTACTTAGGAGTTAAACTTAACGTTTTGTTATCTGATAATAATGATAGTTATAGACAAATTAGAAAAATTTATTGCACTGCAAATAAGTTGAAAGTATTCTTTTCTCAATGCTCTACATTGGTAAAAAATGTAATATTCCATTTTTAATGATTGCAGTTTTGTTCTAGTCAATCATGTTCAGTTTTGTTCTTGTCAATTCAGGTGTAATTATTTAAAATCTTCATATTACTGAATTAAAATAGTTCATATCATATCACCAGATTAAATATTGATGCATTTAGAATGTTGCATAATTTTTTACGTTCTATTAATGCTTGAAATTTTAAAGTTCAGCTAAGCATAATTGCAAAAATGTTACTTTTTTTTGTAAATTGCTGTTTTTGTTCCAGCAATTATTTCATTGAAAGTCTTATTCACTCTGATGTATTTTTAAAATCTTTTTCTATAAATATTACATTCATTCTTTGCATTATTAAATTGACTGGTTTTCAAGTTAATTGTATTGTTGTTTTTTTTAATCTAAATCTTTTATCTTAGTTTGTTGTTATATGGGTTTTCAAACCTGAATTTTAGTTTAAGTGCACGTCTTAAAAACAGCTCACCCTCTGCCACTAAAATTAAAATTCTTTTACTGACAACTGAACTCTTTTTCTTTAGCATTGATATTTTTTAGTATGGTAAGATTTGGTTCAATATTGTTGTAGAATATTTTGGAAAGGTGCTTTGCATTGTCAAGATAATGAAAATCTAAAAATGATAAGTGGGCCTTGTATTTTCCTGAATAATATTTTGAATACTTCATTTTTTAATTTTTTTAAAGCCACTGTCATTAAAATTATGAAATCTTAAATTGTTGGCAAAAACATTACATGCTCCAAAATTTTTATTAAATATTTAACTTGGTTAAATAATTGGATTGTTGATAATCTTGATATTTACAACTACTACTTAAAGTTATGTCAAACCAATGGCTTTAAAGTTGAAATTTATAGCTTTCTCACAAGACATTCAGTACTATAGAACTGTGTAAAAAAGTAATAAATTTTCTTTGACTTCAGAACCTGGAAATTTTATTATGGGCACATTATGTTGATATTCACATGATGTTGATGTGCTAAATTGCTAAAAACAAAATGTAATTATTATTATTTCAGATCATGAAAGTGGCCGAATTTTTGGTTTTCATATTTTTTGTCTCAAATTTTAAGATAAAAGCTGATACACCAGCGAATTGTATGATATATGATTTGCATGGGGTCTGGAATATCTATATTTATTCTGGTGGCCATAAATCAAATTTGACATGCAAAAATCCAGGAAAAGGTGAGCTTAAAGAAAAAAATTAAGTTTTGAAGTTTTACAAGGAGGATAGGTTCTTAAGTTTTTATTATCTCAAAGTGCTTATGTATATTTTGAATCACTGACTAAAAGATAACCGTATAAGACTTGTAACTTATGAAATTATCAAATAAATTTGTGTTGTTAAAAAAGCAGGTTTAGTTGTACAATTTAAATGACTTTGTTAATCTATTTAAATGTTTATTTACATTATTTTAGTTGAAATTAAAAAAAAATGTATTACTTATCAAATATTGTGTGTTTCTTTTACTTAATTTGATTATTTTATTTAATTGATATATCTACTTAGTCTTTTTGTCTACTTTTATTTCATGAGCTGCAAATATTCCAATTTGGGTTTGATTTTCTCTTGTTAATTGGTTGAATAAGTTTTGTATAAATTATTAAATTAGTTTCCAAGTGCATGGCCGGAGTTATAATATTTGGCTTGCAATGTATGAAAAGTATTTTTCCACATATATTTACTGTCATCTCTTTAGTACAAAAAATAACAACAATAACATTTTCTGGAAGAAATAATGCTGTGATGGATGATACTGGTTCCCAAGGAAAATTCAATTTAGTATACAACGAAGTAAAATATTATTTTTTGATGATTTAAATAGAGACTTTGGTTTGTTTTTAATTGAAACTTTTGGATTATTATTTTTACTTAGACTCATTGTAAAGCCTTTTGACTTAGTATGCATTTTTTAGCTGTTAGAAAAAACTTTTTAGAAATTTGTTTATTAAAATCATTTCTGGAAATTTTTGTTTTATTGAATAATAAGGGTGTAACTTTAATTCTAAATGTAACTGTATTAAAAAGCTACATGAAGAACAAATATTGCTTTATTTCACAAACTTTAATGCAACTCACTTTATATGTCAATCAACCATTTATAGAATTTTTACAGTCATTGCATTACATACAGTAAATAAAAAAAAAAGTTTTGTCAAAAAAATAATATTTAAAAAATTTTTTGATAAGATCAATTTGTATTCAAATTTTTTGCTTAGTATCAACAGATATTAAATAGTTGGTTACAGAAAGGTTGATTATGGAAATAAAGCAAAAGAAATGTTCAAACAAATAACCTGTAAACCATGTTGGATAGTAGATAACCAGGAGAGAAGATTATGACAAATGTCAAAATCTTACTATTCATGTTTGTAATAAATTTGTTACTTTTACACAGCATGACCATTTGATCATTTTAATAGAATTAATTGTATGTTCTAAATTTGATATTTGCTGGTTTGTTTATTGATGATATAACCAGGTTTTATGTACTATCAACAATATAAAATATGAATAAGTTTTGTTTGACTAGTCTGGTCTTTAAAGATAAATTATTTCATTAAAATGTAGGGCATTGGAGCCTTTTCTATAAAGCAATTTTTCTGAGTGTTTTGTGCTGACAATCAGAACTTAATTTTTTTTGAAAAAACATTTGTGATTATATGTTTTTCTTATAAAGCAGAGGTGGGAAACCTTTTTATTATTTGAGGGCAAATTAATATTAGGCAGTAATAAAGGATATAGCCATATAAGTTAAAATACCTTACATGCAAATTCTGTAAATAAAATAGATTTTTATTAATTTATTGCAATTGTAAGCAAATTATGGTAACACATGTGTGAACCATTGCAGAAATACAGCTTTTGGTTTGGTTAGATCAAAAAGAGCTAATAAGAATGTTATTTAATGTAAACATTTCAATCGGTAAGGTAAGAAGAATGCTATAACTTTAGCATCATTTAAGCTCAGTTTTATATAAATTGCCATAACTAAATGCAATATAGAACAATAAACTTCAAAAAGATAATTGCACACATAACTTATTCTTTGTCAATACTAACAATATTTTAGCAATTTAATCCACTTTAAAACTAATTGTCAGTTATGGCGTAATTCTTGTTACTTAATAAAGGGAATATAAATGAATCATTACTATTATTATTATTTCTCATTTATCACAGTCTTTGCTGGTGTTCTTTCTGTGCATTAGCCAGGTGCAAACCATGCACCTAAAGCGTCAATCACTCAAATCAATCATTCTGTTCATACACTGAGCATCTTTTTGAGGATTATTGTTATTAACATAACAAAGGTAAATTTTTTAATAATCTACCATAATTTTTGACACTGTCTATATATCAATCTATTATCATATTTGCCAGGCGTACCATCTAATTTTAATAATTAACAACTAGGAGCTCATAAAAACTTTAGTTACAGACTAACTGGCTATTTTTTCCAAAGGAAACTAAATAACAAGAACCTGGAACTGACCAACTTTTGTCCACGCGCTATTGGATTTTTAATAACGTTTCGAGTCCAGATTCAATTATATTCGATTTTTAATAACATTCCTTCAATCTACCACATAAAAGCTTTAATGGATTGCGTCACTTTGCGTGAAATTTTTGATCTGCATTAAAAAAAGCGCAACAAATTGCCAATTCTAAAATTTGTACAAAATTTGCCCAAAGATCCCGACTAAATATAAACTTATGTGAAGAAAATTTAGAAAAATTCAAATATATTTAAAAACAAATTTTTTAAGGCCAAACTGATAAGACGAGTATTTCCAACTACTCCCCAAATATTTGGGGATGCTGCAGCTCTAAAAAATTGCGTAATCACTTTGAATCCGTCTCGTTTTTCTTGATTTTCGTCGCCAAAAAGTGGTGGACTCTAAAAAAAAGTTTATGACTTTTAATTTGACCCGTAATTGTCGATTTTGTCCTTAATTTAAAGTGATTTCTAAAAAAAAGATTTTTCACTTTGAATCTGACACGGATTTGTTGATTTTCATTTCGAAATTGTAGTGATCTCTAAGAAAGGTTTTCTTTTATCATCAGTAGGTTCTCACTTGATTCTATTGCCATGGAGGCCGCAGGTTTCTCACCTCTGGGCTAGGACTTAAATTGAGAGGTTGAGTTTTTATGTTTAAAGAGATAAATTTTCTTTTACCTTAATAAGTTTTTTTCGTCTTCAGGGATTCGAAGCAGTTGTTGATTATCATAAGTTTTTCGCTTTTTTTGCTTGGGAGAAAAAAGGTATTCACAGCAAATACTGGTGTGATCGAACCATGATGGGATGGGTACATGATGTCCTTGGAAATGATTGGGCTTGTTTTAGAGCGTTCAAGAAAAAACCTGCCAAGAATCTGATGGATCTTTCTGCCGAGGCTGTTGTTGTTGAAAGTGCTAGCGCGTGAGTTACATTCGATGCCGTGTGTCTTTTGTTTTTGTTTACTAAACTTATAATAGTTGTTATTGGCAGAAATGAAAAGGTACTGAATAAACCATTTGATTATGACGATTCGATTGTTCAGCAAATCAACTCGAAGCAAAGTTCCTGGGTAGCGCGGAATAACCCCGAATTGAAATCAATGACGCTTGAACAAGTGTTGAAACGATCAGGTTATGGAAATAAAGCACCGACTCGGTAATGCTTAGGTTTAAGTAGAACAAGCTAATTTTATTCTTAGAACATAATTTTTTATCCTGCAGCAAAACAAAATATTTCTTATTCTCAATTATTGCCACATCACTCTGCAAATTAGCGGTCGTCATTTTTTTAGAACTTCATTGACCACAAGAGTATAAGTTTTTATAGAAATGATTAAGTATAAAACACCAAATAAGAAATTTAAACCCGACAACAAAATCTTGGTATCTAAGGAGCTTAGAAATACCGAGATATTGATTGAAAATTTGTATTTGTTTAATAAATAACTATAAATAATATAACTGTACTTCAGACCTGCCTTTTCCGAGCTATTTAAAACATTAAAGTGCATTTCCTAGAAACTTAACAACTGGACGAAAACTGCACTTGAGCCGTCAGTATGTTGATTCTTTATCAATGCGTTTGTTAAAGCCGATAAAACGGAGCTACTTGAATACAGTATATTCTATAAAAAAGTGGATCGCATTGCTGAAGAATATTTTTTTGGGAAGTACAGTTTTCAAATGAAATTGTCTCGATAAAAGAAGACAAAAAATTTTTTGGCGTAATAGATTAAGGTTAGCTTAAGTTAAAATGGTTTGTAGCCTATAACCATATCACAATATCATTCACAACAGCTGCTTAAATTACAGCGAAAATGGCTTGATTGACCTGACAATGATCTGCTAACTTTTTAGGGTCTGTAGCATTAATGTCAGAGTTCTTAATTCGTTCTTGTAACAAATTTACGTTGCGTGTTGATGTACCACACTCTGACATAACTGATACTGAAAATCTATGCCGAATGCGGTGAAATATTTAGTAGAAAGAATTATTTCGGCCACCGGTAACTGAAAAGATAAAAGCAAATATTTATTTATTTTTAGAATTACGGAAATAATTCCAATTAAAATAATGCCGTTGGTAACAAAAACTGTTTATTGGCGTTTTATGTTTTTTAAAAGTTTTGAATTCTGTAATCAGTTGAAAATCTGTTTCGACCACAAATCATATAAAATGCTATTAGATGATTTTTCAAATGAAAGAAAATTATTATTTTACAATTAAATGAATTTATTTTTGATTTTGATTTTTCAGAACACAGAAATTCCCCAAGACAATACAAAATTTTTGCATTGCTTTGGAAGATCGTACATACAAATTATATTACAGTATAATATTTATATCAATAGCTGCTGTAAGTGTAGACGCAAAACTTATATTTTGATAGAAATTCAGCAAAAATATGCCAATGTTTGTTACAGCAGCACGACGAAAGAAAAAGAAAAATATTTTAAAAGAGAATTTTTTAAGACATCCTCAGTAAATCAAGCTGATATCATCCAAATTTATGTCAATATCAATAAATACTAACTTGTAATTTTTGCAATATTTACATCAAATCGATCTTGTATAACACCAACTTCGACAAACAATCATCTGAAAACTGGTTTCGCCTTAATTTCTTGATTTTCAACTGAATTTTTTTCTTAGACCAAATTTTTCTGACGTTGATTCTCGGGAAACATCACCCTTTTGGACTTTCGAGGTTCCGGAGTCAATTGACTGGAGAAATTATAAAGGTCAAAATTTTGTACCACCAGTCAGAAATCAGGTTTAAACATTTTTTTTCAAATTAAAGTTTTGATTGATTGAATCTTATTTTCATTGATTGATTTAATATTAGACAAAGAGGTTTTATTGTATAAAAAACGTATCAAAGTATGTGTACAGCCTTTACAGCTTTCCTTTGGCCAAAAAATATTTAATAAATTTTTGAAAGCGCATAACTCAAACTGCCAATTTATAACTCTTCGTTTTGAAAACCTTCAAATAAATACACGTTTGACGATTGCTCTTGTATCATTTTTAATTCTTTAGTTCTATCTTAAAAGGTTAAATCTTTTCAATTTTAAAAAATCTTTCGAAATAGAAAAATTTATCTTAAAAGATTTTTTGACAATGAAAAAGTGAAATAAGTAAATAAGTTAGAAATACTCATGTATATATAATATGCAATAATATATATATATATATATATATATATATATATATAATATATGTACAAAGATAAGTGTTATCAATTTAGCTTTAACAGTTTCCAATGATGAGGATTAGAGCAAAATTTGTTAATTAAATTAAAACACTGCACATAAAATTTTTATTTAAAAACCGCAACAGGCTGTTTGCCAAAAAAACGGTTCATAGAATGAGATTCTATTTAAATAAGATAATCGGCTTATGAGGCGGTTTTTTTTTGACGATATAGCCTGGTGCGGTTTTTAAATAAAAATTTTATGTGTAGTGTTTTAATTTAATTAATAATATATGATATCTAATATGCAATAACATATATACAGGGTGATTCAAAAGTCGCCATACATAAGAAAATTTTATTTATTATTTTTATAATCACAAGTTTAATTATACAGTATAACAGGCTCTATATGCCCACCACTGTTTTGAATACACATTGTGACACGTTTATCCCTGTCATAACAAAAATAACAGGTTAGGGAGAATAGTCAAACAATAAATAGTTTTCCCTATGTATGGAGACTTTTGAATCACCCTGTACATATAAATAATTAAGTGTCTTCGGGGCGCCAAGCTCAAGTTAAACAACTGACTCAAACACAAGCACACCCTTTGCATGATCTTAATGCATACTTAAATCCTCCCAGAAACATGAAAGCCACAATTTTTCATAACAATGAGCACACTAACATCATCATCTCAAAACCAGACATAACACCTGAGATACAACACATTCACACTACCATCACCTCATAATACCTCAGTTCTAGAAAAAACAGCAAAGTTACTAACTCCACACCCTATGACATTCATTCAACAGAACAAACATTACCACGTCATATGCGTAAAAATCTGGCACAGCTCAGAGCCCACAAATCACCACTCTTGCAAAGTTACCTACATACAGTAAACCCTGAAACTTACACACTACAGTGCCTACTATGCTTGTCTCACACACATGACACTAATCACCTCTTTAACTGTAGTCAAGTACCAACGCAACACAATACCGCTAGTATGTGGGAAAAGCCTTTAGAAGCAGCAGAGGTAATCAAGAGTGGGAATTTAAATTGACTTCTTTGAGAGATTAAGGATGGCTACTCCAAGATATTGTTGGAGGAGGGGCAACAACAACAAGGGGCGCCAAGAGAATTGACCAAAAAATAGAGTTCCTGAGTAAGTACCTAAAATAGGGGGCACCAAAACGTGCGAGCTCTAGTCATTTTGAAATTGTTTTTACTTGCGACGTCAAGAAAAGACCAAAAAAAGGTCTTTACTTGATTCTAAAGAAGACTTATACTAAAAGAAAGATCTTTGATTTAATTTTGTTTTGGGGGGTTTACTAAACATTGCTTGTTAAATAAACACGTTTTCTAGAAATGCTATTGAAAACTATAATATTGTAAACGTTAATAATTAAAAAACTACGCCCTCTAGTTAAACTAAACACATTTCTTACAAAAAATTGCATTAAAACTTTTCTAGCTAACCCATTGAATGATGTAATGAAATGAATGTAAGCACTTATTTTAGAGTTAAACTCGACGCGCTTATGCAGCTCATGTATGTATTCGTATGTAGCCTAACATGAAATTAATTACATTTAGCTATACGGCAAAAAGAGATGTCGTAAATTATATTTCGATAGCTTAAGTTGTAATCATGTTTAGGGTGATTGTGGAAGCTGCTACGCCTTCGCTGCTTTAGATATGCTTACGTCAAGGATACGTATTATGACCAACAACTCCCAACAGCCAATATTCTCAGTACAAGATGTCATTTCATGCAGCGAGTATTCACAAGGTAAAAAAGTAAAAGTTTTTTTTCATCAGGATAAGTTTTTTTAAAGACTGAAATGATTTTTTAAGTACTTGAAATGCTAATTTTTACAAAGAATTTTAGTGAATACTATTTATTTGTTTTTTTGATTTGACCAAAACGTAATGTTGTAAAATGTCATATCTTTTTTAGTTTTCGGCTGTATAACTAATGATAAACTTATTTCTGTTTCAATTTAGTTAATCTGATACAGTTTAGCGACTTTATATTGAGCGACAATTAATTATGCATTTTATCGAAGCTAATTTCCTGAGAACCTTAAATAATTGCGGAACTTGGCTGTAGCGGGTTTTTGCTGTCGTCAATCATTGAGATATTAAAGCTGTTAAATATAAGTTTTGCCTGTATAGTTTAAAAAAAACTGTACTAAAAATTCAAGCTGTTTCTACAAATTTTTTTATCTATTGTCACCACAATTTAAGCTAAAAGATGTTTATTATTCAACTTCTCTTCTTCGTGTGACGTAATAGACTGGTTGCGGCTTTCGTTTTAAGCGGAATATTGTAGGTAAATAGCGTGACTTTATTTAAAGCAGTGGTTTTCAATCTTTTTCATACCCTGGCCCACCTTCCAACCTTACGTAACCTAACGACTTACTTCGGTGAACAGAATTTAATTTTTGTCGTGATGTCTAAAAAAAGAAAAAAACTTGGGATTTGTCTGCGATTTCCCGATTTTCGTCCCAAAAACATATTGATCTCAAGGTCTTCACTAAGAATTTGTTTCCGATTTCTCTATCATAATGACATCATTATAGATGTCTAATATAACTTTCATTCTGATTTATGCTCTGTGGCCCACTGAAAACAGCGCCATTGTCTACCCCTGGACCATGGCACACCGGATGAAAACCACTGATTTTAAGATTTGTTGTGAAGTGTCTTTCTTAAGGGCACAAAAAAAGCCGAGTACACTGAAAATTGAACAAGCGACGTCTCTTTAGTCAGGATTTTATCACATTGAGATCTGAGTAATTTCCATTGTGCCCTTGAGAAAGACACTTTAGGACAATCTACCACTTGCGTTTTTGGTGTTTCCCTAACATGTTGACTTCACTAAAACGATGGAAGCAACAGGTTAACGCGGCCACACAAAGATTTTCAATTAAATTTACGGTAGGTTTTTGTAGGTGTCATTTCTTTTATTTCTTGCAAGTAGGTCTACCGAGACAACAATGTGAAGTAAATGGATTCTAATTGTTGTGAATATTCTTTGACATTTCACAATCTTATTAAAATTGCTTTTACTTTTGTTTAAATGTTATGAAACTTACTCTGTTCTTACTCATCATATTTATTTATTTATTTTTTTATTTCCACGAGGGATTCTTTAATAAATTCTTGTTATAACCGATATAATTAACGGCTTACTTACTCGAATGTTTTTAAACACACAATGTTTTGGACATGATTGACTATTTAACACAAAAATTTTTAAACATTTTTGCATTTTTTGCCTTAAAAATAACCCCCACTTGAAACGTATTTGCAAGAGTTTTTATTGACGTTTGCAGCAAGGTGAACACCGACTAAAAAAAGTTTTTGAATTTAGCCTGACAAAAACGGATCTTTGCTATTTTTTTCTACTTTTCTGTGCATCTTTCACTTTTTATTGATGAATATCTTTACCGTGAAGGTCTCCAACTTCCTTTGAACGCCGTGGACTGAAAGCCGTAAATCAAAGCTTTGTGTCGTCTGCTATTCTTCATCGGATCTTTATATCTTAACTCAAAAGCTGCAAAGTGTATTTTATTTTAATAGAAATAAGTAAAAAATGCAAGAAAGATAATTGAAATTAAGTTCTGTTTTTTTGTAGGTTGTGCTGGTGGATTTCCTTTTTTGATTGCTGGAAAGTATGCTCAAGACTTTGGAGTTGTTGAAGAATCCTGTTATCCTTATTTAGCCCATGACACGAAACATTGCAGTCCTGCTAAGTCTTGTCGACGCACTTATGCTGCAGATTACGAATACGTCGGTGGATATTACGGAGCTGGTAACGAGGAGAACATGATGTGGGCTCTGATTAACCATGGGCCGTTAGTTGTATCAATAAAGGTCAGTTTAGCACGTTTTGTTCAATTACTTTTGATATTTTTGTAGTTTGTCTTTTTAACGGAGCCGGTGAGGTTTTCTTTATTTGTTATTTATTGTATCTTGGAAGGGGGTAGAGATGAACATAACGTATAGATTATAAATACTAAATATTTTACCATACTTTTTTGAATACTGATGGTCAAATAAGCTGCCATAGCTGTCAGTAGTAATTGGTGTAATATCTACGGTATGACCATCCTTGGAATTAAACTTAACTTTGATCTGACACGTTAGGCGCGATCGTTTATGCTAAAACATCACTTGTTGTTTTTGAGTGCAGCGCTTTTTAACGTGGAATGGTCATTTTTGTACGGCTTATTTTTTTTAAAGTCTTCATCGCTCGTTTTCAAGACGCTATTCTAACCTTCGTATGTGGTTTCATTCAAGGGTAATCACAAAAAACTAAGTTATTAATAAGTTGTTATTTAATAATGTTTTTGTATTTTTAATTTTTAAATGTTTGTTTTGGACAGTGTCCCCTGGACTTGCATCTTTACACCCATGGAATTTACCACGAAGTGAAGGACATTGTTGCCACGCCATCCCTTACTTTTAATCCATTTGAAAAAACTGATCATGCCATCCTATTAGTGGGGTTCGGAACCGATTCAATAACTGGCGAAAAATATTGGATCATTAAAAATAGTTGGGGTCAAGGTTGGGGAGAAAAAGGTTTCGCAAAATTTCGCCGTGGGACCGATGTGGCGGCGATAGAGAGTATGCCCATGCAAAGCTGGCCTATTCCTCATCTAGTATGAGTTTGCACCAGTTTTTCATATCAAAGTTATTTAAATAATGCCAAAAGTTTTCTACGATGTTGTAATTTGTGCCGGTAATATTACTTACCTTTTAAATGTCTGTGTCTTTTGTGCAATGAATTGAGTTGGAGCTGTAGGACCTATTGTCCTGTTTTTAGATTATTTGAAATTAAGTTGTTGCAGTGTGAAACTGAAGTACCCGTATTAATCGTAAGTAATTTTACGTCGTAAAATTTTATTTATTACGAATAATTGTGTCTTACACGTGTTGCTCGTATTAATTTTACTATTCGTTTACCCAAAAACATTTAAGTAGTGCCTATAACGAGTATCATAAAAAGTTATTTTTTTGTATATTAAGCTTATAACCTACATGAAAATGATCGCGCTTTGACGTTTTACGTTTACAGAATTATGTTTTAGAAAAATGGTTTGTTTAATAAAATAAACATTGAAATGGAAACTCAATCTTGAGTGACTTTTTACGCCTCACACCCTTGTACTTATTCAGGAATTAATTTTTCTAGGATTGTATTTGCCGTAAGTTTCATTTATTGGTAAATAGAATCAGTTTATTTAAAGGAATTTTTAAACTTTGCTAATTTTCATGCTTTTATGAACAACACTGCTTTTTTTTAGCATGAAGTATTTTGAACAACCTTACTGGCAGGTCACGACACTCTCCTCGTCACTGTCCCACCTCAGTTAAAGCTATTGCATCTTAGCTGATCAGAAACGGGAGATACGAGGTTGTTGACCGCAAGTCATCTCGACTTGTCTCTCAAGAAGTGTCTGACCTTTGGAGGACCACGACACCAGACCCAGTAAATATCTCTGATATTTTTTCATAGAGAGAATTTACTGCTACCCTCCAACACTTAAAACCAGGTAAAGCTCTGGGACCTGATTCCATCTGCCCAGAGCTTATAATCCATGCTGGAGCTGCTTTGAAGTCCTTGTTACGTGACCTTCTTCCTTCCTGCTTGCGCCGACTCAAATTCCCAAAATCTGGAGAAGAGCGCTTGTAGTCGCAATCCCAAAACCAACTAAGCCTGTGGGGAACCCAAAGAGTTATCGACCGATATCTTTGGTCTGTGTCCCCTAAAAAATCTTCGAGAAGCTCATCTACGTCCGCGTTGAACCATTAATCGATCCACTGCTCTCTAAAGAGCAGGCTGGATTTCGACGCGGGAAGTCAACCGTAGATCAAGTTGTTCTACTGACCCTGACCCAGAACATCAAGGATTCTTTTGAAGCTAAGAAGAAGGCCGGTGCCGTATTCATCGATTTGACAGCTGCTTATGACACTGTCTGGCACTGTGGCCTTACCTGGAAGCTGCTGAGACTACTTCCGGATAAGCACATGATCAGAATGATTATGGAGCTTGTCCGAAACAAAGTTTCACCCTTGCTATCAGTGACAGCAAGCAAAGCAGGCTACGCCGTCTTAAAAACGTCGTTCCTCAGGGATCGGTCTTGGCTCCCCTCCTATTCAACATCTATACGTACGATCTTCCTTCCATGATTTCCAGCAAGTTTGCTTATGCTGATGATTTAGCATTGTTGCACTCTTCTGGAAACTGAAAAGATTTGAAGGTGACTTTAAGTCAAGACATGTTTACACTTTCAACATATCTCCAGACTTGGAGGTTGAAGCTCAGTCACACTAAGACGGTGACGGCAGAAGAAGAAGAAGTTTATTTTGTTTAGTCAAATAAAATACAGAGAAAATAACATAATCACATCCATTTTCAATTACAATATTACTTTTAAGCAAAACTACATTGCAGACAGGATATAAAGAATTTATATTTGACTAAACTGGACAGTGAAAGACCACTATGTGGTCTTTCACTTAAATAACCGAGAGGCCAAACGTGATCTAAAAGTCTACAACAATCATAGACTTTTACCGTTCTGTCCAACCCCTATTTGTCTTGGGGTAAAACTGCACAGATCGCTGACATTTCGTCACCATCTTGTGGCATTGCGCAAAAAACTATTCTCGCGCGTCACACTGCTGAGGCGATTTGTAGGCTCGGGATGGGGTGCTGGTGCCAAAACACTAAGCATAGCTGCCTTATCTCTAGTTTACTCAACAGTTGAGTACCTCGCACCAATCTGGTCTTGCAGCGCTCACACTCGTCTCATAGACAGTGTCTTGAACGACGCCTTGCAAATAGTCACTGCATGCCTGCGTCTCATTCCAACGGACCACCCACCCATAATTTCAGGCATCCAGCCAGCTGAGCTTCGCCGACTAAAAGCAACACTCTCCTTGGCTTAAAGTGGATCTCTGGACTCTGATCATATTTTGTATGGTCTTTTAAGTGGGTGCTCAAATACTCGCCAAGAGAGACTAAGATCTAGACACCCATTTGTGCCAACCGCACAGAATCTTTTGGGCAAACTTGCTGGACTTGGCATCCGCGCTTCTGAGTGGAAAAACATAAATGGAATGCGGAATAGGCTACTGTGCAAATTCTTCCAGGCTCCGTGTTTTTGTGCCAGGACCGGTGCGAAGCCTGTTGGGATGAGCTTGTCCCTAGCAGCTTGGGTTAAGCTCAACCGCTTGAGAACTGGTGTTGGGCAATTCCATTTGTCCATGCACAAATGGGGTCTCGCTCCTTCACCGAATTGTGAGTGCGGCGCCGCTGAACAAACCGCAGACCACGTACTAATAGCATGGCCCCATACATCGGGCACCACATGGAGCATGAGGTTTTGGATGACAAAACTCGATGCTGGGTTAACAACATCACTGCCAGCATCTGATCCGGGCAGTGCAGCAGACTGGCGTAGTAAAAAGATAAACCCTCGGCCCCAGTCCTGTTTGTGTCTAACCTGGAGTGGATACCTTTTCAAACGACGACGACGACGACTGCTTTTTTCAATAGCTTTTTGTAGAGTAGTCTACAGCTAGATCACACTTGAAAATGATTTTTTAAGTAAACTTTTTCTTGATCGTCCAGCAGACGCTTTAACTTGCCATCTGCATTCTGATTCGGCTTGAGCAGTTTATATTCCGGATGTCATTCTTAACAAATACCAGTGTCGCTTACCAGTCTAGTTGTGAACCCAGAGTTTTTGCTCCAATAAATAACAGTAAATTTAATTTCTTTCAAATAGCTCCGACAAAGTAGAACGAAAAAAGCTTTGTAACTTTAAATAATATAGGGTTTCCCGACCAATAGTAGAATCTTCCCGACCAATAGTAGAATCATCCCGACCAATAGTAGAATTTTCCCGACCAATAGTAGATTCTTCCCGACCAATAGTAGAACATTTTTTTAATTCAGGAAATCCATTTAAAAATTATAACAAGCAAAATCCAACATTTCATTTAGTTTTTAAAAAATCTCACATACGCAAAAGACATTTCGAAACTTATTTGGAAATTTTCTGCAGTGCACTTAACTCCTATATATAAAACTTGCAAAAATGGAAACTATTTCAATTTAAAATGTAACATACCTGCGCTTTTGTTATCAAATGTTGTTTATCGCTTTTCGTGCCCGTGTGATGCGGGTCTGACTTACATCGGTAAGTCAACACGTCATGTGGTAACAAGAGCAAAGAAACACTTAAATTTTAGTTCTTCGGTCAAAAGCAAAATAAAAGATCATATATATTATTGAATGCAATTTGTGTAATAAAAAAGATATGGATAACTTAATACATCGTTTTAGTGTTATAAAGAAATGTTCCTCAGATTACGACTGTAAAATTCACGAAGCGTTACTCATTAAAAAACATCAACCTAAATTAAATAAACAACTGTATGAAAATGGCTCGTCTTTCTAGCTACAACTCTTCTAATTTAGTCATGTGATTTGCATTGTTTTTTCTCTTTTTTTTCTCTTCTTTCTCCTTTTTTTCCTCTGTGAATTCTGACGTTGTTTTGTGTAATTGTGTTTGCCTTTAAATTGAATTAGTAATAACAGAGATAGCATAAACTTGAGAAAATTATTGTTTTTTATATTGTTATATACTGTATTTTAATTGATTGTAATTGGCGTTTATGGTTAAAAGTTTTTTAGACGATTTTAAACAATTTTAGATGCTTTGATAAGGACTAATGATAGTGGAAAACGTTCAGCTTTTTAAATAAAAATTTTTTAAAAACTAAATGAAATGTTGGATTTTGCTTGCTATAATTTTTAAATGGATTTTAAAAATTACCTCTCTTCCTAAATTATAATTCAGGAAAACTAAATAACATTAACTGCAATTCTAAATTTTATAGATTTTATACTTAATTTTGATATTGGATTAAGATTATTGAAAAAAATTGTCATGTCGGAAAAAAGAAAAATAACAGCAGAGGACAAAAGAAGAATTATAGAGAAGTCTCTTGATGGAGTATCGGTCAAAGATATTTTTTCAATGCTTTCATTAAAGTACTCGACAGTATGGAGAATCGTCGATCAATTCAACAAAACGGGAGATGCTAATGAGAAGAAGAGAGGCGGTGATAGACGTTCTAAATTGACCTTAGATCAAAAAAATGAAGTACTATCATGGGTTGATGAAAATTGCCTACTTAGACTCAAAGATATTGTCAATCTTGTTCAAGAAAAATTTAACATTCTAACTAGTAAAAGTGCGATAGATAGAATTCTTCATGGGTTTCATTACACTGTTAAATCAACAGTACTGGTCCCTCAAAGAAGAAACGATGTCAGAACAATCGATATAAGGGAAAGATATGCAGAAGAATTCAGGAGATTAGAGGCAGAAACTGAACACTCAAATTTGGTATTTATAGATGAAGTGGGCTTTTGTGTAGTTTCTCGTCCTAAAAAATCCGCACTTCCCCTTATGTGAGTGTCAGTGCTGCTAGAAGCCGTAACATTTCAGTGGTGGCTGCAATGAACAAATACGGCCTGGTTTATCACAAAATTCATAATACTGCAGTTAACGGTGAGGACTTTAAAACTTGTTTGATTGAGTTAAAAAATCAGTGTTTGGCTGCAGGAATAAGTGATCCCGTTTTTATCCTTGATAACGCGAGAATTCATCACTACAAGGGTTTAAACGAAACAATTAGCGAATTGAATTTAAAGCTCTGCAATTTACCACCGTACAGCCCTTTTTTGAATCCTATAGAAAATATTTTTTCTGTCTGGAAGAATCTAGTGATAAGAGCTTGTACAAGGAATGAACAAGAATTAAAAGAAATTATTTCATTAAAATTTACAGAAATCGGTCGGGAGCATTGAGATTTTTTTTACCGTAAAATGCTACGTTACATATAAAGGCCGAAAGAAGAGAAGAAATAAATGAATAAAAAATTTACTAAATTATATATATATATAATTTTTGTTTTTTCCATCATTTTTTATTATTGAAGGTAAAAATTCTACTAATTTGTCTTGACGCCCCATTATTAAATATCAAACATAAAAATTAAAAGAAATACTCTTAAGATTTAGGATTGCAATTTAGGTTGCCTAGTTTTTCTAAATAAAAAAATTGTTCTACTATTGGTCGGGAAAGTTTTACTATTGGTCGGGAAAGTTCTACTATTGGTCGGGAAAGTTTTACTATTGGTCGGGAAAGTTCTACTATTGGTCGGGAAAGTTCTACTATTGGTCGGGAAAGTTTTACTATTGGTCGGGAAAGTTCTACTATTGGTCGGGAAAGTTTTACTATTGGTCGGGAAAGTTTTACTATTGGTCGGAAAAGTTCTACTATTGGTCGGGAAAGTTTTACTATTGGTGGGGAAAGTTTTACTATTGGTCGGGAAAGTTTTACTATTGGTCGGGAAAGTTCTACTATTGGTCGGGAAAGTTCTACTATTGGTCGGGAAAGTTCTACTATTGGTCGGGAAACCCTATAAATTGGAAAAGCAAGAAGCAGAGTTTTTAATCGACCACTGAAAAGTTTCATTCATAGGCTTAATAAACGAGACAAAAATATGACCCGAAATGGCTTAACAAGTTTGTAGATAGCGCAAAACTACATTTAAAATAGTATTTTACTGATTAAAATTAAAATTTGCATTGAGCTTTCACACTCAGGCCTAAGTTAACGGGAAAATAAAATCCATTTACGTTGGCTTACTAAAAAAAAATTTTAATTTGTCGCTAAAAGGTAACCAAGTTAAGCAAAACAAAAAGCTTTTTTATTTCTATTGTAACGTTTATTTTTATTTGCAGCACATCTTACTCTTAAATCATTTCAGCTACTTATTAGGACAGCTTCTCAAAAAAGTAGTTGTTCTGTCTGATCATTCAGCTCTAGGTTTCTCGACAATTATTTCCACCTGGCTGTTTCAAATTATATCAATATCAATATATTAATTTGCAAAATGGGCTAAACATTTAATCTGAATGCTATCACGTAATATAAATCCAAACAACTCAAATAGATTACAGTTGTGGCACAATAAGGATAAGTGACAAAGTCGACGGCAGAAAAGGCTACAAAGGCACAGCTATGCATAAAGCTAAGATTATCGTCAACTACAGTTAATATTAATTTTCATTCTTGGGTAACTAGCCTGAGTATGAGTATAAGTAACCAGCAACATTTATTTTGTCAGATGGCTACGTGCCTCAACTGGTTTCTTGTCGCACATCCTTGGTTTGTTGGCTGCTTCTTGTGATGTTTTACATTGCGGAATGCGGATCCCTACTTCCTTTTCAACCTTGAATTGAAATTAATGTTGTTCAGTGAAAATGAAAGTTATTGACTTCGGCAAATAAAGCCACTCTAGAGTAAATTTTTGTAACAATTTGTAAAGCTTGCTTGGGAATTTCCAACTCATTTTGGGAGGTTTTTTTCCTACATTGCAAGGTTGGGTATTCTAAGTTATATCCATGAAATCAGTACAAACAACTCTATGCATTGGTTTGTCGTGAGAAAAACGTTTGCTGATAAGCAGGCCCTTGCTGAACATTAAAAGGGGTAAATACCCTTCCATTTAAGCAGTTTTGGTTTCGGGTTGTTATGTAGAGCAAGAAAAGCAAAGTTATCCGAAAGCTACTGAGATTTCTTCCGGATAACGCATGGTAAAAAATAATGATACAATTTGTTCGAAACCAAATTTGCATTTTTACTACCGGTGTCAGCAAGCGAAACTGGCTCTGCAGTCTACTTTTCTTTTTGTTAATACGATCTGCTTTTACAACCTCTAAAAAATTTGTTTATGCAGATGATCTAGCATTGCTACTCTCGTCTGAAAGCTGTAGGTCTTGGAGAGTATTTTAAGTCAAGACATACACTACAGGCCAAAAGTTTAAGTCCACCCCTTGAATTTTGATGCGCTTTCTGTCTTCATTTACTCCAGTTTCTGTCTTTCGCTGAAGTGAATACTGTACACCAAATTTTGAAATCCCCAATTTTTTGGCAATAGATCGTTGTGAAAATCCCTCTGCAGCAAGAATATCTATTCTCGCCCTCTGTTCAATTGATAACTGCTTTTTCTTGGCCATTTTATAAGAAGGGCTCCATAAATAGTTAATAACACAGCTCAACAAAAAAATATTTTTTTCTTTTTGGGATAGATCTTTCAACGATTTTATAGTATATCAGGTGCGCTGATTCCAAAATTGACTTTACTTTTGCTGAATTGGCTCTAGTTTTTGAGATAATGCAGACACAATAACTGGCTATAAAAGCTCAGATAACGGCCATATAAACTACACGTAAGAGGCAATTGTGCTGACAAGGAGATTTTGTTTTGCAATAAAGGACCAGTTGTCTCATTTTTAGAAAGGTTAACAAAGCAGAAAAGTCAATAACTGACCATTAGCAATCTTGGAGTCTAAAAAAATTCTAATGAAAAGTTGAAATGCAGTAACTTTTACTATATTTAGGTTTTCATGTTTTCAGTTTTAATTGAAGGGTTTAGAACGAAAAGTAACGAAGTCACATTTTTACCCGAATTGAGTTAGCCAATGTAGTGCGTTGCTTTCAATGTCCTTAATCACCATGCAAAATATTATTTCTAAAAAATGTTACTAAGTCTTTTTTTTGAATGCAAGGTTTTGCTGGAAATGCTGAATTTTTCTTTTAAAAGTTTCTAAGTCCATTTTATCCAATCACATTGTAAGGTTTAGTCACGTGATATGAAATCAGTTTTGTTAATATTGTAGCTTGGTGCTTTGACTATATAACATAAAAACTGGTAAATTAGGTTTCATTTTTAGTTTACTCATATATAGGTGTAGGCTTCAAAGAAATATGCACGAATGTTCTATTAAAATGTTTGGTTCTTAAATTGAATACAGTAATCAAGAATGAAATAAACACAGAGAATTTAATTAGAATTAAAAGCTAGGTTGGCAAACCTTTGCTTACTCATAAGCGTACTTTGTGAGCAATGGTAAAATCAAAGTATTTTAAATATATGTCGGACATTTTATCCATTTTCAAAAATTTTTAACAGACATTTCCTGTTTGAGAGGGTTTAAATTTAAGCATCACCTTCATCAATAAACTTTTTGTAAATAAAAGTATTGTTTGTAATGAACAGAAGTAGAGGCTTAAATTAAACTTCACCCTATGTTTACTGCTTCGAATTTTTTTTTCATAAATCTTATTAGTGCTTTGACTAAGGACCTAACAATTTTAGTGTCATATGCGTTTTTAAAACATTGAGAAACAGTTTGTAAGTATTATTGTTATGGAGCATTTGATTTTACAAGCCTTACGCAGTGATGAAATGGCAGAATATAGCAGGACAACTGCAGAAGTAATAGCTAATTTTTACCCAATAAATCTAATAAGGTAGTTACAAGGACAACGAAAAAGAGTGATTACTTGGATATTTTGACGTGTCCTGAAATTCTCTTTCTAAATAATTCAATATTAAGTATTTTTACTTAAATATGACTAATGGACTTTAAAAGCAAAGTGCCTAAGTCCATAGTTTGTGGTTAAAAGTGCCTAAGTCCATAAAATCACAATAAAAGTGCCTAAGTCCAATCTAGTATTTTATTAATATCATCTGACATGTTCATCCAAAATATCTGTAAATGATGAAATAAGTTCATTATACAATATGTAAATGCTTAATAATCCTAAAAACAAAAATCGCTGTGAAACCTGATTTTATGACTCATTTAAAAACTTTAAATGCAATTTACTCAAAAGCAGTATTTTGTGACTTAGTTACTTTTCGTTCTAAACCCTTCAATTGCTTTATGTTGCCTGCTATGAGTTGTTCAAGAAGAAGAAGTTGTTGTAATGACCCTGACAGTTTCTGTTACATATGTGGAGAATATATTCTTAAAGAGTATAAAAGGTCTATTACAGATTTTGTTCGCAAAGTATATCGTGCTTACTTTGGAGTTAAACTTGGTGACCAAGACAAGCCATGGGCTCCACATGTTGTCTGCAAATCATGTGTTGAGCACTTACGAATGTGGACAAAAGGAAAAACTAAAAGCTTTAGATTTGGTGTGCCAATGGTGTGGCCAGAACAGAAAAACCACTTTGATGATTGTTATTTTTGTATGGTAGATTTGAAGGGTTTTAATCGTCACAAGAAAAAATCATGGAATTACCCGGGCTTAGAATCTGCTAGGCGTCCTGTACCCCACTGTGAAGATATACCCGTGCCACAATTTAGTCATCTTCCAGAAAAACCATCAGAATGGGACTTTGTCCACCAAGCTTCAGAAAGCTGTAGTGAAAGTGATGTTTCAAGCATTTTTGAAGAAAGTTCGACCAGTCCGAAGCAGTTTAATCAGGAGGAACTGAGCGATCTCATAAGAGATCTTAATCTATCTAAAGAAGCTTCTGAAGTATTGGCATCCAGGCTTAAAGACAAGAAATGCCTTAGTGTTGGTACGAAAGTAACCTTTTACCGCACAAGGGAGAGCGACTTACTTCCGTACTATCGTTCAGAAGAAGGGCTTGTTTTCTGCTCAGATGTTAAAGGACTTCTTTTAAAAATGGGAATACCTGAATATAAACCTCAAGATTGGCGTTTATTTATAGACAATTCAAAAAGAAGTTTGAAGTGTGTATTGCTGCACAATGGAAACAAGTATGCCTCGATTCCCATTGGCCACTCTACATTGCTCAAAGAAAAATACAACAATATTAAACGAGTGCTAGAAAAATTGAACTACTGTGACCACCAATGGTTAATATGTGTTGATTTGAAAATGGTCAACTTTTTGCTTGGTCAGCAGAGTGGTTATACTAAATATCCGTGCTTTATTTGTTTGTGGGACAGCCGTGCTCGCAGTGACCACTGGGTGAAGAAGAAATGGCCTGAAAGAATTACACTAACAGTTAATGAATGTAATGTCATCAATGAGCCCCTTGTCCCAAGAGAAAAAATCATTTTGCCACCTCTACACATCAAATTGGGTATAATGAAGCAGTTTGTGAAAGCTTTGCCAGTACACGGAAATTGTTTTAATTACATTTGCAGAGTATTTCCAGGGATGAGCAATGAAAAACTAAAAGCAGGAATATTTGATGGTCCTCAAATTCGAAAGCTGATGGACGATCCAAACTTCACAGCATCTATGACTGAGAAGAAATTTGCTGCTTGGATTTCTTTTACTGTGGTTGTAAAAAACTTTTTGGGAAACAATAAAGCAAACAATTACATTCAGATAGTTGAAGATATGCTTTCAAAATTTCAAAGTTTCGGAGCAAAGATGAGCATCAAGATTCATTACCTCTTTAGTCATTTAGATAGATTTCCAGAAAATCTGGGGGAATTAAGTGAAGAGCAAGGAGAAAGATTCCATCAGGACATTAAAGTAATGGAAGAAAGGTATCAAGGACGATGGGACACCCACATGATGGCGGACTATTGTTGGAATCTTCAACGACATAAGCCATTTGCTCCTCACGCTAGAAAGTCTTACAAGAGGCGATTGGTTTCGTAGATTTGACAGAATGGTAGTTGTTAAAGCTCAGTATTTTCAAGCTTCGTTTGTTTAAATAAATAACGGCAACATACATTTATACGCTGTAATACTGGGTTTTAGTTCCAATACGTTTCTTGCAAACTAACGGTAAATATTGCTGTTGCATCCTTTTTTAGCATTGTAGTTTGCATGGATGCTTTGCATTTTTGTTTTACTGCGTTTACAAAAGAAGATCGAAGCGTACAGTATTGATTAAATAGCATTAAATGAACAACAATGCCATATAACACAGTCTAAGTAATATTTTTACAAAAAAATGCAATTATCTCAAAAACTAGAGCCAACTAGCAAAAATGAATGTCATTTTCGAAATCTACGCACCTGATATACCCTAAAATCAATATAATATCTGTGGCAAAAATTTGTGTGTTGACCAGTGTAATAGATGAAAACTACTGTAAATACAGTAGTATTTTTTACAATGTTTTCTTTTCAATTTTTATCTCTGTAAAAGAAAAAAAGGATATTAAATTAGACAAACACCTTCTGAAAAGTAGAGAATATGGATTAACTTCATTATAACTAAAAATTTAAGGAATAAGCAATAAGCAAGGAAGAAGTCAGGATAACCCTCACAAGGAGCTTATATCTAAACTCAGTTGAAATGGCAGCGAAATCCAATAAAAGTTAGTCAGGCTTTGTTAAAACATTTTGTCGATCTTCATTATACAAGGGTTCATTGTTTCTGATGAAATTAATTGCCAATACAGACAGATTTAACCACTTTTTGAAAATTCAAGAGGTGGACTTAAACTTTTGGCCTGTAGTGTAGCTCGGAGGGGACTTTAAGTCAAAACAAAACGTGACTTTCAACGAAATGCCAAACTTGAAGATTGAGGCTTAGTCATTCAAAAAAATTGCATCAATATTTCATTTAAATAATCGAGTGGCCAAACGTTAGCTAAAAGTTTGAACATCTATAAACATTTACCATTCTGTTCGGTACCGATTTATCTTGAGTTAATCTAAATAGACCGTTCTCATTTTGTCACTTTCTTTCCCTATTGCATAAAAAACTATCTTTACGCGTCCTACTACTGAAACGACTTGCGATCAAGATGTGTTATTGGTGCCAAAACATTGCGTACAGCTAACCTATCTCTAACCTACTTGACATTTTACTACTGCACGCCAGTCTGTTGCAGCAGCGCACACATTCTCCTCATAGACTGTGTTTTATATCGTCACTGGATGCCTGCGCCCCCCTTTAAAAAACCACCTACCCATACTTTCAAGTAACAAGCCATTTTAAGCTTATAGACATGCAGCCAGCTGAGCTTTGCCAACTAAGATCGACACTCTCTTTGGCTGATCGTGATACTTTGGACCCAGAACATAAAAAGCATGGTCAATTATTCCGCCATGAAAAACTAAGGTCTTGACGCCTGTTTAATCAGCGTCGATCAGCGGCGCGGAAACTACTAAGCGATCACGCGAAGTAGACATGCACGCTACCCAGTGAACAAAACATAGGTGGAACACAAAGTACTATGAGAATGTATCGAGGCTCCTGCTCTCATTCTCGTGACCAGTACCAGGCTGGTGGAAATGGGCTTGCCCCTAACAGCTTGGTTTAGGCTCAATCGCCAGTGGCCTGGTGTCGGCCATTTTATTCGTCTATGCACAAATGGAGTCTCATTTCTTCACAGAATCGAGATTGCAGCGTCACTGAACAAACAAGGACCACGTCTTAACTAAGTGCTCTATACATTGGGAACCTCAGGAGAACGAGGTCTGACCATTCAAAATTACAAAACTCAATACTGCTCAAAATCTGGATCCAGCCAAGGGTAGTAGAAGTATAACTTTGCGGCGCCTTTATAGGTTAACCGCCTTTGCATTGTTCTGTGGGATCAAAAGTTATTCTTCTTTGCTTTGACTTAAATTTTTTACAAACCTTTAATAGTCGCAGAAGTGCAATTAAGCTCTTTGCACTGCCATCAATTTTTCGGAGATTGAGCAAGGTGAAACAATTATTTATTCTTTGGTTATATCTGTAATTTTACCATATTCTATTACGGTATTTCAAAGATAGGCTACTTAATGTTCAATTCAATTAACTTTTTTTAATTCGAATCGGAAGTAACGAGATTAATCATCAACATTATCATCATTAACTTTTTTTGGTTCTACTCGGAAGCGCCCAGATTAATTATTTATCATTATTATCATGATCATTTTTGTTTATCTTTTTGCCTTGCAGCACAACGTTAGGCATTAAATTTCAAAATAGCCATCGAGCAATTACCCTGACATTGTTCCTGAACATGCGGTCCGGTACAAAGTTATGTATTTAATCATATGATCAAAATTTAGCGCTACTTGCTATATATATCAAGCACGGAAAGTTGGCTACGGTAAAATGTCGTAGCCTACTTTGTCGTCGTCGTCATCGTTTGAAGGGTATCCACTCCAGGTCAGACATAAGGACTGGGGCCGAGGGTTTATCCTTTTACTACCCCAGACTGCTGTACTGCCTGAATCAGATGCTGGCAGTGGTGTTATTAAGCCAGCATCAAGTTTCGTCATCCAAAACCGTCAAACCTCGTGCTCCATGTGGTGCTCGATGTATAGGACACGCTATTAGTACATGGTCTGCGGTTTGCTCAGAGGCGCCACACTCGCAATTCGGTGAAGGAGCGAGACCCCATTTGTGCATGGACAAATGGAATCGCCCAACACCAGTCGGCAGGCGGTTGAGCTTAACCCAAGCTGCTCGGGGTAAGCCCATCCCAACAGGCCTGGCACTGGTCCAGGGCACAAAAGCATGGAGTCTGAAAGCATTTTCACAGTACTCCGCGTTCCATTTGTGATTTGTCCATTCAGAGGCGCGGATGCCAAGTCTGGCAAGGTTGTCTAAAAGATTCCGCGCACCTGGCACAAACGGGCATCTAGATCTTAGTCTCACTTGGCGAGTATCTAAGGACCCACTTAAGAGACCATACAAGGTATGATCGGGGTCCAGAGATCCACGGTAAGCCAAGGAGAGTGTCGCTCCTAGTCGGCGAAGCTCAGCTGGCTGGATGCCTGAGAGTACAGGTAGGTGGTCCGTTGGAGTGGGACGCAGGCATCCAGTAACTATGCGCAAGGCGTCATTCAAGACACTGTAGCCTACTTAAAACCAACACAGAATATTGCAAGTAGGATTTGTACGAAAGCCCGTTTTGATTGCGTTTGCCATTATTAAGGCCTTTTACCTACTCGGCGAAGTTGCACGTTGCCGACAGTGTATATTCGAAAAAGTGAACCAAATCTTTTTTAAGAACTGTAAATCTGACAAAAGAGACTAAAGAAAAGCTAAATTTAGATATACCTTCAATTGTCCTGTCAGTCTATGCCTTGCAGTTTTTTGTACCATGTTGTGAAAGCTAGTCAGATTTAGTTAATAATAACACTCAAGAAGCCAGATGACAAAAATATGATTGTCGTCATCATCATACAGAAGGGTATCCACTCTGAGTCATACACAAACAGAACTGGGACGTGGTTTTATCCTTTCACTACCCTTGAAGGTGGGTAAAATGCTGACAAGAATGGTTTTGGGCTAGTAGTGAGTTTTGCTATTCAAAACCCACAGACTTCTTACTCCATGTAAAGCCCGAAGTAGGAGAACGCTGTTAGGACACGCTCTTCGGTTTCTTCAGTGACGCCGCATTTTTCGGTTGTCGTCGTTCAAAAGCGCATCCACTCCGGGTCAGATACAAACAGAACTGGAGTCGAGGGTTTATCCTTTTACTATCCCAGGCTGCTGTACTGCCCGGTCAAATACTGGCAGTGATGGTGTTGAGCAAGGATTGGGTTTTATCCTCCAAAACTATCAGACCTCGTACTCCATGTAGTGTCCAATATTTGAGACACGTTATTAGGACGTGGTCTGCGTTTTGTTCAGGGCCACCGTACTCGCAATTCGGTGAAGGAGCGAGACCGCATTTGTGCGTGGACAAATGGAATCGCCCAACACCAGTTCGCCGGCAATTCAGCTAAGGGGCAAGCTCATTCCAACAAGCCTGGTATTGGTCCTAGGTACGAAAGCACGGAGCCTGGATGTATTTTCGCAGTACTCAGATATGGTCCATTTTTAGTTATTCCAAAACAATAAATGTCTGTTTTTTTTAAATAGTTATCTAAGATTACATTTTAATTAAACAAGTATATCTATCATGTTGAAAAGAACTTTACTCAAGTGTAGTTGCATCATCTAGCAAACCGCTTTAAAAACCCACTCAACTAGAGCAGAAGAAATCAAAACACACAAGGCACGCTGGTTAACAATGTTGAAAAAAGCAATCAAAAAAATGTTAATGAATATTTATCAAAACATTTTTCAAAATTCAAAAATGCTGAAGACACGCTTATCATGGGAATGGTTGATACTTTGGCGACCGGTAAATTCCACAACGGTAAATTCCACGGCGGGTTTTTGTTAGGTTTAGAGGATTAAAGTTAGAGTTAGGGTTCGGGGTTAGGTTAGAGTTAGGATTAGTGTTAAGGTTTGGGCTTAAGTGAGAATTAGAGTCAGGTGTTAGGGTTAGAGTTAGGGTTAAGAGTTAGGGTTAAGATTAGGGGTTAAGGTGTAGAGAGGGTTAGGGTTACAGTTAGGGTAATAAATAAACTTGTTAACTACTGTAATCGGTATTTAGCAGCCTATAGCGTAATAAATCAACAATAATCAACAAATAAGATGAACAATAAACATGTTGTGATATGATGGGTAGAATATACCGTGGTGGAATATATATAGAATCAAAATTCAATTCAAATATTTGATTACCTCGGTTATTTGTGTTGGCGTGTGGTATTTGTTGGATTTGTTAGCTATGTTTGGCTTACATAGAGTATAATTAGTCGAATTAATCACCTAAAAAAGATTAGAAATAATGACAAATTATGCAAACGAGTAAATATTGCCGAACAAGTCGTTGATTTATTTTCTTTCCATCTTTGGGTAAATTAATTGTAATAGTTTTTAGATATTTTTCGTCTTATTAGCAATTCAGTATTTTATTTTGAGCAATTAGATTCATACAGGTGGCGTTTGCAGAAATTTGTTATGGAGGGCGGTTGAGAGCCCAAAACACGATCACTATAATTCGTGATATCTTTTACCAAAAGGCATGTTGCAACAAAAAACGGAGAGTTACTTTTAAAGATTTGCTTAAAAAAACAATTAAAAATATTTATTTATTTTGGATATTATTATTGTATCTTTACTTTTATCTTCTTGACTCTCTGACTCACAGAAAATTGTTGGTGCCACTATACATAGAGCAACTGTCAAGCAATTGCATTGACCTGCTTTCGGAGATGGCGAGATATTACGATCCGGTTTGTTTTTATTTTGTTTTTTAGTTTATATTTAGAGCATGATCAAAATTTAGAACTGCTTAAAAAGGCCACCAAGCAGGAAAAAGTGCCGTAAAGTGCTTTTCTTAAGGACACAGCAGAAAGGTGAGAGTAGGCTTTGATCCTTAACGGTTTCAATTGCAGTGTATTAACCACTCAAACTCGCTACCCACAAATTTAAAATAACGTGGAGATATTGTTTTGCTCTACACTTTTTTCTAGCCCTAATTCTCTTTTAATTAAATGAATTTTTCACTTTATTTTAACAGTTTTTAAGCTGTTTTAGTGCTTCTATGAACCTTTAACAATAAATTTTCAAGGAAGTTTTTTAACTTCCAACTTCCCCCTTCCCGCGTATACGTCTATAGGTTTATTGACACAACTTTTTAACCGGTTGGTAAACGGGTCTTGGAAAGCATCATTAAGTGTTTAGAGCATGGTGATCGTGATCAAAACGGCTGCGATTGAAAACCTACTCGTGCAATTCTGTTATGTTCTTAGGAAAGACACTTTACGGCACTTTCCCTTGCTTGGTGGTCTTGTCAAGCAGTTCAAATTTTAGTCATATCGTTATAAAGCTAAACGCCAAAATATATATTTTAACCGAACAGAAATATCTTGGCATCTCCGGAAGAGGATCGGGGCAATTGCTTGTCCTAAATATAGCGCCTCCGACGCTTTTCTGGAGGCAGGAGAATGAATATAAAAATGACAATAAAAAAATAAACAACTTATAGGAATGGCAAACGTTGTAACTCAAAGGGCCGCCACTTCTTCACTTTTGTAAACAATCGCAGACCATAATGAATAAAGATATGAAAGGTTGTTCAAATTATAGCTTACATAAATTTTATTACAAGAACTTGTTTGCTTGTTCAGGAAAAAATGCTTAGGATCAAATAATAAGTTTTTTTGAAAAAAAGGGTTTCGATCCAAGTTAAGGTCGACATTAATCCAAAACAATCATTAAAATTAAAGACCAAAACAAGTTTTATCACTGTAATTCTGCACCGATTGTGGCCCAGAAGATACTTGCAAAAAATTTTGGCTCCCACCGTGTCAAAGTTTTAGCGTGCCAACACTTTTAGCGTATCTTCAGACTTCGAAGCTGTAGTTGATTTACACTAAGTCGGCCAGGACACCCTTTTTATTTAAATAACCGAGAGGCTAAACGCGAGCTAAAAGTCTACAACAGCAATTGACTTTTACCATTTTGTCCAACCTCTTTATCTTGAGGTTAAACTGGACAGATCGCTCAGGTTTCGTCACCATCTAGCAGCAATGCGCCATAAACTATCTTCGCGCGTCGCACTCTTGAGGGGACTTGTAGACTCAGGATGGGCTGCTGGTGCCGAAACGTTTAATTCGGTGAAGGAGGAGATCCCATTTGTGCATGGACTAATAAAATTGTCCATTAGTCTGCAGGCGATTAAATGTAGCCCAAGCTGTTTTGGGCAAGCCCATTCAACGGGATTGGTGCGCTCAAAGCATTTGATTTTATATCTATAATTAGTCCACTGGGTAGCGCAAACGCATAGCATAGGGAGATTTTTTGCAGACGATTTTGAAAAATCTCCGTGCAGGTGACACAAACGAGCGTTTTAAAATGTAAAACGCATACAGGAAGGAAACTTTTGTTAAAAAAAGTTACTCGTACAACACAGAAAACTTGTCGGTAACCTTAGTAATTCCAGAAACTGGAACTTGGTTCGAAAACACGATACGAATTTGTTTTCCTTAGCGCGGTAAGAGTCAACTCTAAGGACTTTAATAACGAGGATCATGCGCGTCTTCATTTTGCTTTAAACGTCTTTAAACTATGAACGTGTTAAAATTCGATTATGCAACCGGTTTCTTTCTGCATTTAATTACTTCTTTTAAAATCTTTTTTTGTTCACACTGTCTTGGCGAATTTTCTGACGCAGCTTTTCTGCAGCAGCATGTAGTGGGTTATACTTTGGTGACTCTACATTAAAACTATCGCTTGGCCATTTCTTTTTAAATCGTTAATCAACTTTAATTAATTAAAACTTTTAAGATTATGAATATGTTTATAGAAGTAGTAGATAAACAATTGGTCAAACTATATCTTCAAAGACATTATTATTTGCTATTATTGTATTTTGCAAAATAATAAGAAACAGCACAAAGTTGCATTAAATGAAAAAAAAAGAAAATTGATTTTAAATAGTTCATGCAGAAGGCCAATTTGTCGAAAATAAACAACTAAATTGCTCACAAGACTTTCTTCAACAATTCAAATAGTAGGAATTAATTACTGAAAATTTTATACGAGTAAAAAGAATCTTAACATTCTTCGAATGTAAGATCTATAGCAAATGTGTTGGTGATTCCTTTACATAAGCAGCTTGTGAGGCGTTTATGAGTTCAAAAATCCAAACCTGAAAAATATTGAACTTGTATTTATGATCATGCATCCAAAAAAAACTACAAAATTTAATTTGTACGTGAAACACATACGACTTTTTATGGATAAAACAACGGACTTTTTAAGAACCAAAAAAATGGCTTTTTCTATGAAAATAAGAAAAAAAAATTTGGTTCCTGCTAACGTTATGTCAAAAATTAGTAATGATGACTTATTGGCCAGACTAAGTTTGCAAAAAGCATTACCACTTCGTTTGACAGAAAACAGATTGTATCACGCATTTATCTGGGATCTTCAAAATATCTGACATTTTAAAAGATTCCAGCAATATTTGAAGGTTTGAAATCGAGTCATAATGTAAATATCTTGAATATGCTTCGATCCGGAAAGTGTACAAGCAATTTTGTAATATAAAAGGAATGAATTAAACCAAGCAAGTTAAAAGTCTTTTATCAGAAATCTATTACCCTTTTTCCAGTAAAGTCACATTGACAATTTTATTCAACTGATCAAATTGCGATGCATGAATTTATTAATAAAATCGGTCAAATTTCAGTTTAATACAGAAAATATAAGTTAAAAATTTAAAACCAACTATATCGTTACGAAAAATCGATTTCGACCTACAAAGGTCATCATCAGTTTCTTATTAAAATAGATTTTATTTGAATAAATAGATATTCTATTATTTAATAATTATATCTAATATCTAATAAATATATTTAAATAAAAATAAATAGAATCTACTTGAATAAGAAACTAATGATGACCTTTATAGGTCGAAATCGATTTTTTCGTAATGATATAGTTGGTTTTAACCTTTTAACTTTTATTTTCTATATTAAATTGAAATTTGGCCGATTTTATTAATAAATTTATGCATCGCAATTAAACCAAGCAAAATAGAATAAAGTCACTAGTTTTATCAGTACGCAGCTAAAAATGCATCACGGAAGTGTTTATTTTTATCACCACGCATGGTATACTGGCATAAAGTTTTTTCACATTTTTTAAAAAATATTATCATCTGAAATAACGCACACACACACATACGTATATCCACTAATTTTTCATAAGAAAAAGTTTGACGACATGGAAGATTTCGCTTTTGTCAGCTTATCCTAAAAGCGCCTTTTAAAGCCAATCTTTTTTCTACAATAACACAGCAAGCTAATCATTCATAATAACTTTTATCTTTTAGTTGAAGCAACGCTAAATACCTAAATTATGATACATTCCAATAAACTTGAAAAAAAAAGATCACACAAAAAACTTTTGAGAATGCACTTCAAGTCTATTTAACACGCATGAAAAAAAGAACACCCTAATGAAACTTGCTTCAACGTCATCCTACGAAATACAACTCGAAGCAAATAACAAACGATTGCTATGACCGGTAATCACGTAAACTATGCTAAAAAAGTTGAAACTTAAGAAATTGAAAATAAACTAATTTTTACGCTCTGAAGATTAACGCTTCACTTTCATTACCATATATGGCAGAATGATTATAAAGCTAAGATGATTACATAAAAAAAGCAACCATAAAACATTTTTAGCTATGGCATTATTGGAAACCGGACATAGTGTTGTAGATCTTGAATCACTGGAACTATATACACGTTCGACGTATTCTTGAGCCGGACGGCAATTTTCAATTTTGTACCCAAAGAATTGTAATCTACATATTTTTAATCTATCAAAAATCCAAATTTTTTTCTCTGCTCAAAAAATTCTCATTCAGTTCTTTACAGTTTAATCATATTTATTTTTCGCTACATTTGCAAATCAATCATAATTATTTTTCGGTACTCTTGCAAACGATATATATGAAATAGATTGGTTTGTCTATCATCTTAAAAAGTCGCTAAAAACAAGCTTTGCCATGACAACTACATAGAGTGCTCCTTGATTGCTCCAAGAGCTGAGTGATAGAATTTTTAGGAGCAGAAAAAAAATTTGGGATTTTTGATCGGTTGAAAATATGTAGATTACGATTCCTTGGGTACAAAATTGCAAATTGCGGCCGGGCAAATACGTACGAATTTAATAAATAAAAACGAATGGCGAGTGTAGAAAACTATGTTTTATTAGGACTTCAACTATAAAAGCTTAAAGAAAATAAACATCTTAATGAAAAATACCAAAAAATGCGGTTGCTTGTAAATCAGAATGCATTATAAATTAGTCTACCCCATATTAAACCAAGAGAAATGTTAAAATAATAAAAGCAGAAAGCTTCCAACATTTTTATTTGTTTCACGAGTATAGTGTAAAAGATCAAAGTGAAAATACTTCCTAAACTAATTAACACTTAAAAGCTGCACCTATACTTAATAAACGGCTTTAAATCAACAACAGCAACAACAAAAAAGACACAGGAAACCATATAACATATGCAGCAAAAGCCCAACGAAAATCAGCCAACGAAACTAAACTTTCAAAACCACTAAAAAATTTAAATTACATGTTTCAAAAAAACAAATTAGACCCTACTAAAAGACATTTATTGCTCATGATTGCTTGTCCCTAAGTTACTAGGAATTTAAAATTTGATAAAAGTTTTTTTGAAAGACATTGTTTATCAACTTTCGGATATAACAAGACAAAAAATGCTGAAGAAAAACACAATAATCGTCAGGCAACATTATCAACCCTTTACGCCCGGGATTGTTTTTTTTAAAAAAAGAAAAGCTATTGCGTCACGTGTCACCTGAGAGATAGTTTGTTGAGCTACTGAAAAACGCGAAGTAAAGATGACGAAAGACTTCTCTCAATGAAATCGCGGCATGTGACGAAGTCGTCACAATCGCTTGCTAGACTGAATGCATGCGATTATTCTCGCTATAAGCCATTGTTTTTCATGTGACGAATTCGTCACGCCAGGGCGTAAAGGGTTAAGTATCACTGTTTCCAGCTTAGGATAGAACAATATTTTGCGGCCGCAAGATTAAGGTTTAAGCTTGAACCAAATCCACTAACTCAATGATCACCAAACTACGGCCCTCTAAGATTTTTTATCCGGCCCGCGGAGCTCTTTTTGAAAAACATATACACTCACTTTGAGCCACAGTTGGATAAAATTACGGTATGTCGGGAATACCCCAGTTTTATTTTTTTAGAGAACACATCAAGATTTTGGGAGAAAAAAATAGCGAAATTAGAGATCAAATCGAAGTGAAGACTTTTTTTTTTTTTTAGAGAACACTTGATTTTAGGAGAAAAATAACGAAAGGTCTTTGTTCTGAAACGTCCCGGTTTATAGTGCAAAAATATTTTTCTCCCAAAATCGTGGTCATTTCTAAAAAAAAAAAAAGGTCTTCACTTCGTTTACAATCATTTATTAACTGTTTTTCCCAAATCAAGTCTCTAGCTTTGGCCAGAGGAGGTCCAAAAAAATCTATACAAGGCCCCCCTGCTCGAAAAGTTTGGAGATCCCTGCACTAACTTGTATTCATCTTCGGACACGACAACAAGCATGAACAGCTTAATAGTTAGATTGAAGGGAATAAAAATTGGGAAAGCCGTTCCGACTATTGAAATTAATCAGAAAAGAAAAAAAAATTGTGCACTGAAGTTGACTGAGTTTTTTGCGTTGCAGTTTCCGAACGGAATTCCGTTGCACCATATAAAGTGAGCTGTAGTTCGCGAAGCTCGTGCGATCAATAAAAACTCAGTCAACAATTCAATAGTTAAAAGCACTCACCCAAGCTTATTATACATCCGATTCTATGGGGACGACAGGTATGGTGTGGTACGAGCGGGCGGGGATAGGAGGGGGATAGTTCTGGTAGGGACGTTCCAGTTTCGTAAACGTGCAAGGCCGCTGGGGAACCACCGGAGACTTGGGATTATGTCTGCCGGGGCCCGTTTTCGGATTGGACGCAATCATTGACTTTTTGCACGACATAATCCAGCGCATTACACGCGCGTTCTTTTCGATCACGCTCACGGCCGGCGAATTGGCGAGGATCGCTGTGGCCGGATCGGCTTCTATTACGTCATCAATACCGTCGCGGACGTAAGCCGAAGCTCCTGCCATAACAATGTCCAAATCGATATTCTTTATCACTGCGAGCCATTACACAGTCGTTAATGGAATAACGCAATCGAGCTGCTGGCGTCGCGCGCCAATTAGAAGGCTCCGAGCAGTGCATAGGCTGCCGATGACGTTAATACTTTTGGCCATTTCTCTTTATAGCTTTTGTGCGAAGCATTGTGTTCAGACGAGCGGATTGCGAACGGCTTGTTACCAAGAAGTGAAGCAATTAATCTTCACAATAAGTTTGACATATCCGGTCGTTTCGCGAGACTAAGTTGAAAAAAGTCAACGCAATGAATCAGAACAATGTGCCATGAGGCCGCCGCGAAACGCTTCAGAGTCGCTCACCTGCGAACGAGAAGTCGGACTCGCTGCTAACGTGAGGCACACCAAAAGGAGAAAAGAGGGAGAAAAACGACTCGTCCATGCCCATGGTGGAGAAAAAACGATCCAACTCCCCATTTAAAGTGCTAGCGTCCGATTTCGATCTGCTCAGAAACGACAAACGATTGTGACGTCACAAAAAACGAATGGTCAGGATCGCGTGAAAACAGCATAGCTGCGTAACCAACCTAGGGCGATTTCGTTTCAGCGACGAACTTCTCGACGACGGAGGACTACGTTTCAACGACGAATACGGCGTAGACGACGAACTAACCGGAAAAGCTCGCGTGGCCTGAAACAATCTCTTTGTAAAAATTATTTTTAAATGAACTACTTTATCGAAGCAAAGACCCACTTGTAAGTTTTGAGAAATTGTGGGCGACAAAGGCCTGTTATTCAAACGCTTTGAATTTCCCATGCAATTGGGGGCGTAATTGATCGCAGGTTTGATGGGAACAGATTGGGGCACAGAGCTTCTTCTACCTCTCCAGGATTTAAGATCAGAGGCTGTGGTATCTGGAAAAGGAAAAGTTTGGCTCAGCTATTGCCAAGTCGAGGCACTTCGTTAAATTTGTAAAAAAAGCAAGAATATCATAATAGCGCAGTACAGTTTGCAGCAGGATATTGGAATTGCGGCTATTTTCTCAGCTTTGCTAACGCTCGGTTCTTTTTTCGAGTGGCTTTAAGGATTTCAAACCGAAAATAAACCCTTTCACTTCAACAGCAAATTACGGTTTTTTGATTAGCTCTAAATGCGCGGCAAATTTGAAGGATGCTTATTGCTTACCGAACAAGAGCTTATCGTTGTCGACGGGCGCAGTGCTCATTGTGATATGCGACTTTATCGTATTAAAATCCCCATCCTTATCCATACCAGCAGATTCCAGCGTCACGCGGTTGCTAATTAAAACAATCAAGTTTTAGCAAAAGTTTTTTGTTTTTTATTGAATAAACGTACCTTGGAGAGGATTCAGGAGCAACCTCCTTTCTAACGCTAGGGGCAAACATGGGTGACTTCGGCATAGGTTTTTGATAGCTGTTGCTAGCACACGGTGCTAAATCAATTCGATTTAAAGGCTGAGATGAGGCCGTCGATATGTTTTTCCATTTTCGGTTTACACACGCGGACGAGGTTGGTCGAAATATAGGTTTTTCGTTGGCCACAGTGTTGGAAAAGTTGTTATTTGGCTGTGTGATCTGTTCGGAGAGTGATTTTCCAATCGACGCAAAATGTTCTTTGGATGCTGATAAAGTGTCATTGGCTGATTGTTTTTGAACAGTGTTGGATGGTTCACGCAATTTCGCAGTGTTGATTCTAGCTAATCTGCCGTTAAGCGCATTATTTATGTTGACAGCAACAGAGTTCGCTTTGCCCTGGGCAGCAGGAGCAGCCATTAACGTCTTCGAATCGGTGCTGGCATCTGGAGACATGCTGCTGTATGCAGTGTCGATGTCATCTTCAGGCTGTGAGTAGTTGATAATCTTGTTCAAGGCTTCTGAAATATTCTTTTTGGGGCCTTGAAGGTTTCGATAGGCCTCTAAAAGGAAATAGTCGTAACTACGAGACTCGATAAAGTGTATCAAGTAACAAGGAGACAATAATCTTAAATCAATACTCTTTTGGCCAAGAAACTTTTGAATAAACTGCTCTATCTAGCAGGGCGAAACAACACACACACACACACACACACACACACACACACACACACACACACACACACACACACACACGGCATTACCTTCTTGGAAAGAAGTTCGTTTTGGAAGATCATTCTGTCCTACTCTCTTGAGTTCGAAAGTAGGCTCGTGGATTTCCGAAGATTTGGTCATTTGGATCCAGGGTTTTTGATCCGACTCCAGATTATGAAGGGTTAACATGGTCTTATCGGAATCAGGAGAACGAAGTGACAATGAAGGAGGGGCGTTTTGAGACTAAAAATATTATCGATAAGCAACCTTTAGTAATTACGCATGTTTAAGCACACTGAACATAGACAAAAACAAAAATAATTAATGGTTACGAAAAGAGATTGTAGTGACAAAGAGAATGACAAAATATTCATAAATAAATTCAGTTTATGTCCCGAATTTGATATGTGATGTCACCAAAAGTGTTTCGAGTTACGAAAATTCAAAAAAGAGAACACATTGGATGTTGAGCAGGTCCTACATAGAGTGAATCCTGATATTTACATGCCACAATGCCTACTATGCTTGTCACACACACAAGACACAAATCACCTCTTTAACTGTAGTCAAGTACCAACACAACATCACTAGCCTGTGGAAAAAGCCTTTGGAAGCAGCAGAGGTAATTCAAGAATGGAAATCTAAATTGGCCTCTTTGAGGGACTTAGGGTTGGCTACTCCAAGATATATTTGGAGGTGGGGCAGCAACAACAACATGTTTAGCAGGTAAAAAAGTCAAAAGCAAAATAAGCTAGAATTCAATAGAGTTAATATACATGAATCGGTTTTGTTATCTAGAAAATATGATATCATGTGACTCAGAAGTTGATGGGCTTGTTGGTTAATTATTTTAATTTAACTAATTTTTAATTTTATCTCTATATTTATCCTTCTGACTAGGAAAGCGATGGAGGCGCTAATACATAGGGTAAGCAATTACCCAGACCTGCTTTCGGAGATGCCAAAATATTGCTGTCAGCTTGAAATTTAATAGAGATATAAATGAAATTTAGAACTGCTTGCCAAGACTACTGAGCAGGGAAATGTGACGTAAATTGTATTTCCCAAAGACACAACAGAATGGTGCAAGTAGTTTTTGAACCGAGACCATGTCGATCACAATCCCGGTGCTTTAACCACTAGACCACGCTGCCGACATACTTAATGAAAACATACTGTTAAAGTGCAGAACAAATTTTTCTTATATGGGCATCTAATCAGTGTTGTGCAGAAATACGGGCGACAACAAAGACTTTCAAAAGAGGATACAATATGCAGATTGCAGAAGTGTGTGGTGTGAAGGATGTTAAAAATGATAAAGAAAGTAAATAGAAAGAGATGAAAGAACATATCAAGAAAATTTAATGCATTGAAAATTTGAATTTGGACAGAAAGAAACCACGAAGCATGAGAAAAAATAGTTGGAGGAGGTAGAAATGGAGAGAATTTATAAAATTTTAAGTCCTAACATCAACTTAAAACAAATAAAAAAAACGAAAATGATTATGATGATGAACCAGTATAATTTGAGCTCGCAATTATTTTTAATTTTAACAATTAATCACAACTTTCAATTTTTTTTTTCATCTAAAAAAAATGAGTAAAAAAAAGCATATTTGAAAAGTATGGGAACATTAAAAGTTATACTATAACATTTGTTCTATTTTAGCCTGATTTTGGATAAGTTAATGAAAGCTAAATCAAACGAGGTAAAACTAACTCGCCATAAAGCAATTGGTGATTTTCAAGGAAATAATTTAATGAAAGTAGAGCATTACACTATACACAAACAGTTTAATTTAAACACTTGACGTTTATAAAACTAACGAAAAGCATCAAACTACCATAGGCAAATGAAGGTTCGTGTCGATTGTGCGTGAAAAATCCAAAGATCTTCTTTTATTAATTTTTTTGGACTGGTTGTCAATGAGAAAATGCGATGCAAAGTTGCCATCAACGTTTTCAGGAATTTCGGAATCTGAAAAAAGGATTTATTACCGCTTAATTTTTGTTACCTAACGTGATTAATTAATGATGAAAAAGTTGTGCGTTCATTTATTTCTTACATGGTTTTGAAACATGTTTTCTCATAAGCTTATTATAAACAACCAGCAAAAAGTAATTCTTGGTCAGCAAAAACACTTCTTAAAAATTTGTAAAAGACCCATCCCAAATTAGTAGAGAAATGTTTCAATTTTTTTTAATCGATTTGAAGCGGTTGAAGCAACTAAATTAATCAAATCTAACCTTTGTTACACTTAGTGCTTGTCTTGGAGGTAGCTCTTGATTTCTCTTCCATGTCCGGACATGCAGACAGTTCAAAACGGTTAATATTTTCGATCACCGAAAACGGTCTTGGCTTTCGATTCGACTGCTGTCGCACTTTGAACGTTTCCTTGTCGTCGCTCGCGGTTGTCCTGATAGCGCGGCGCGAAAAAGCATCAACGGCCGTTTGTCTTTGTCCGTTTCTGGACGCAACTAATCGATTCTCGTCCGGTTTAACTGCTTTGACTTTCTTTAAATTCTGTCTGGCCTGGCGCAGCTGGGTTCTGGGGCTCATCGTGACCGCATTTTGGTGCCACGACGCGTTTTTGTGTTCTCGCTGATGCGAAGTAAACGAACCGACGCTGGCGGATCGCTTTTGACAGCAGGATTTGGATTGCTTGGATCTGGATTTTCGACAGTCATGAGAGGATTCGTCGGAATTTTTAATTTTTTCGTTTTCAATGGTTTTGTTCGAAGTACTCGCTTTTTCAAACGCATCCGCTTGGGACCCTACCCAAGAAACAACCCCTTGAGCCGTAGACGATCGGGGTCGGGGGCGTCTGGTTTGGGGGTTATTTGGATAACGCAGTTTGCTGGCGATATCGACATCCGTGATTGAACGATTCAGCAAAATATTGCCAGCTGCTTGCGAACAATCTTTTTCTTCGAGGCTACTGGCTGAATGATCGTCGTTAACAGGCGACGAACTCGAAACGCATCCCGACGAGATTGTCCCGGTGCTTCCTTGGCTTTGTGAAATCATAGACGAATAAAAGTCTGAAACAGCAAGCAAAACATTAGAAGTCCGACCGAGTCACGCTTAGTTGAGTAGAAGAAACGACAATTGAACATGGTTGTGACAAACGCTAGATTGTTTTTGAAACTTGCAGCAATCTAAACCTTTTTATCAAATGAGGTGAAATTTCATCGGAGTCGGAGTAGATCTAAACGTTACACAAATTGAATACAAAGCAGGCTCACTTTTGTTTCATAGGAATAAAAGTTAAATAAAATTTATGGTTTTTTGACAAGGCATTTAAATAAAACTCGTTGGCAATTTTTGAAAATTAAAAATTTGTAGATTCTAATTACGTTACATTTACATTAAACTTATGTTTTTACTTGCTCTCCTGGTGGGTAGAACAACAATGTATGGGTTGCAATTGCAACAAAAAGTGACGTTAAACGAATATTTACTTTCCCTAATACACCGGTGCTTCTACGTAAACTTAATTATTGGTTTAAATGTTTTTTTCATATAAAAGGTTCTTTAAGAAGATTTTTTACAAGTAATACAAAACTTGCTGCCCATGGGTTGGCACGTAAATAACAATTCCCCTTAATATCTATTGAAAGTCGGTGGATAGCACATAACACGACGATTTGAGGCCGATGCACGATTCGTTTCAATGTACGAAGATCGTAAATAAGCAACTTAATCACCGCGTGTACACCGGCGCTGTCGCACTTGAGTGCTCTTCACGTATTTCAATTTGTCGGCTTCTAGTCTTTCAGCTGCAGATAAACGTCTGACGTCAGAATCTAAAATAGAAACGGAAATTATTCGAGATACCTTCACATAAACATTGCTGAATCGACAAACCAGGTTACGAAGGAAAATTGTAATAATATTTAAACAAACAAGCACTTATGATTATCAGAAACTACAACACAACTAAAAGTTTTTTTTCCTAAACTGTAATGTATCTAAAAGCAAGGTGTACGTAGATAATTTTCTTCCTGTTTTGAGAATGCAAAATGATTAATATTGTAAACAGTTTATTGTCTTTAGTCTTATTTTTTCGCTAGCAAAATTCACAAATGTTTAAAAATTTTTTATCTAAAAATTTTACAAAAGGTCATGCATGTCCTAAAACAGGGGTTCTCAAAGGGGCCATGGGTCTTTGAGAAAATTCTTCTTTTTAACTTTATTTTACTTTTGGGACCAAAATGAGAAAATTAGAAACAGTTTTAAAGTGATGGGTTTTTTTTTGGTCTTCGCTTGAATTTTGGGATGAAAATGTCAAAATCAGAATTTTAAAGTGATGAATTTTAAAGTGAGTTTTAAAGTGATGATCTTTTTTTTGTTTTAACTTGACGTTTAATAACAATATTATAACCAGAGGGCCCACGGGTGTTTAAAATTCTCTAAAAGGGACCACAGACCACCAAGGTTTGAACCACTGTCCTAGAATAAAAAAATTTTTAAAGTTAAATTGTCGTTTCAAGATAAAGTTTAGGCCGCGAATTACAAATTGACAAATTAGCCCAAATAACGTGGCTTTGATGAATTAATATTTGAGCTAACATAAAATTTCGTTCAACTTAACACAGGTTTACACAAAACTTTCCTTGTAAAGCGGTCAACTTACTTTGTGACGTCAAACTCGTAGATCGAAAGAACTCTGGTCCTTTGCTCAGATAGCGCATAGGCGCTTCAATGTGTGACGTAATAGTCGTCATTAGAACCTTAAAAACTAATCTTAAGGTGATAAAAATCACTGCACTCCGTAGTTCTAATTTAAACTCTGTAAAAAAATTTAATAAGTAAAAGCAGTTGCAATCGGTACAATACTTTAAAATTAATACTTTTTTATTGGTTGGTTTTAGCACGTAAATAAAAAATCAAAAACTTCTAAGCCAATACCAACTTCTTTTTATAAAACTCACGATTTTTTTTTCTGCTGGATTTTTTCTGCTGGAAAGTACGGTTTTAATGCTTAAAAAATCTACTGCAAGGCAAATTGTTTTAGTTTAATGTAATAAATTAAAAATAAAAACATATTTAAGCAATCACCTTCAATATCGAAAGTCAACTACTTTTTAATGTCGAATGTTACCTCTTCTATTTGCTCTTGGTTTTAAAACAATTTGCTCAGCTTTCAATTTATATAGTATAATCGTCTTTAATTCCCCAAAGAATCTTTCTATTCGACAGAGTTTTTCTTAATCCCCACAAGACGAAACACCGTAAGTAGGCAGAAAGATGACAAAAATTGAGACCGCGCAACGAATTATTAACAGGAGGCGCCTCAAACACGTCACACAGCTGATTGCTTATTTAATCAAGGTTAGGTAAGTCGCAAAAGCGCGAAGCGACAATTTTAAAAAATTTTTTTCAACCAAAAACAGCTGATCACCCGCCAACGATGATGTCGAGTTTGAGTTTTACTGACAGGCTAATAAATTAAGAAGTAAACAACTGGTAAGTCTATGAATGGCCAGCAGGACAGGCCGAGTGAGTGCAATATATCGCTGAGTCAGAATTTTCTGTTGACAAAGTGAATATGTTTCTTACGTAAAATTATTAAAAGTATTCTTTCTCTTATATTTGAACTTTTGCATTAAATAATAACTTCAAACACGTGAGGGTTTCCATTTGCAAAAAAGCCAAACCCAATCTCGGAAAGTTTAATTTCTGTTATTAAAACCTTGCGCAAGAGTGGTAATTGTCACTTGTCATTAAGTTGCCAAGAATTGAAAAAAAAAAAGAATAGAAACAACAAATCAACTTGCAGTAGAAAACATCTCGTTGTCAAACCAACAAATGTCAAAAGGTTATCTTTTATAAAAAATTTGTTCAAGTTGGGCAAGGCCACGTGACTATTAGTTGTTCACATCTCACAGCTTTAGTAAACAATTAAGTCTCAATTCGCTATATCAACATGGTAAAAGCAACGAGTTTGTTTTGTGTTGAAAACACGTAAAACTCTAATGGAATCTAAAATAACTTCGTCATTCTCAAGCACAGGTAAAAGCGTGACCAAGTGTCTTCCATTCTTACACTTTGTGTTGACCCTTTACACTAATAAAAAAAAATCAAAATTAAATCTTCATTAAAAATACCACATCAGTAGCTAAACTTTCAAGTGTTTTCCGACCTCAGAAAACCTTTCGTTTTTAAGATTATTTTGGAAGCTAACAATAGGGCAATCAACACCGTTGTCTAATTCGCACAAGTTATACTTGTTCAAACCAACGATTTTAATAGCTGATTCTAAGCAAGCAAATTTTATTAGCTGATTCTTATACTTTCATGCAATTCATTCATTTTACTTCTAATCAATATTACGATCTTTGTCTTCTATTCGGTCACAAATAGACCTGAACAATCTTTAAAATCAAGTTGTTTGCTTAGGAGACGGTAAGCACGAAGTTGGACATGATAAGTTTGCTTTGAAGGTCGAACTTATTGATATAAAACATGTCTTTACCTGACCAAATATCTTGATTTTCAAAAAATAAACAGAGATTTGATTTTATGGCATTGGCATATTGACACTTTTAAAAATTGCTTAATTCTTATAATTCATTTTCAAAGCAAAAAAAACGGCAAGTTTCTGAATCAAAATATAACCTACATTAAACTAAAATTTTTACCTCAGCTAACCTCTCATTGTATTAACTTCATACGCTGAAGCTTGTCACGTGTTTGAGGCGCGCATGCCGCAACATTGCGCCTATCAACACAGCTTCTTCCGTCGTTTTGTCGCAAGGATGGCAAGCAGTAGAAAACACGTGTCAGGTGCGGCATGGAATCGAACCTTTGGCTACTGCACCAAGAGCAAGAACAGCAAGACATTAAACGAATACTTTTTTGAACAAGTTATGCAAGATAAAAAGATATTGTTTTACTTCTCCACAGGTTAGCCTTTTTGAAGCTTAAAATTAGATGAATCTGAATCGTCAAACCAGTTTTTATCAATAATTCACTTTTTATTGAACGACCAGACGAAAAACTTACTGTATGCTGTTTTGTGAATGTCGACAAAAATTTTGTTCATTTACTGCTAGGATATACTATTACTTACCAATTTACTAATTACTCCTTTCACTAATTGAAACAATTTTCGACTGTAAACCAAAAAAATATACAATGCCAGATCGATAGGGTTATAACTTAAAGCATTATTTTAAAAACACCAAGAAAAACTTAATTTTCAATCAATAACAATCCTATAATTGTAGCCATTACTATATTAAAACGGCTTGGAGCTGAATTACCATTCAGGCAAATCCAGTCCTTGAAGAAAACTCTTTGTGACGTAATAAGTCAGCAGGATTCCATGGTTCAATGTGCTCCTAATCACGTCCTTAATTTTTTTTCAAATTTCTGTCTTTCATCTTCCTAACGTGTCATTTCAAGGGACTATAAAATAAGCACCCACGCAATTCGGTAACAAAGATAAAATTTCCAAAAATGTTTAAATAACAACTTTGATAAGAAAACGTGAATAGAAATAGAATTTTTAAAGACAAAATGACTACTGCGTCCGTTCAATCGAATTCGTAAACATTTGTATGCTGAGGAAACTAAATTTCGTCACGTGATTTCCGATATACGAATGGAATCAAAACAATAAACTGCCATCATAAAAACTTTCAAAATGACTATATATTTGCTTATTTTGCTAAATCATAAGATATCGCAATCTAACTTCGGTTTTCAAAGAATACGCTGATTTCAGTTGGATTTTTAAAGTTCAGATAGACTTTTCTGTTTCTTTTCATCTTATTTATCATTCTGACTCATAGAAAAGCATCGGAGACGCTTATACTTTAACCCTAACTGGTGTAACTAAAATTACAATTGATCTTCAAAAAACGGGCAACCTCATGACCTGAGGACCGCCGAATTTTTGAAGGTTGTAATTTTGCAATGGAGCCAATGGCGTAAGTTTTACAAATGGTTCGCATGGACACATTGTTATCAAGTATTTTTAATATTTCCACTTTCCCTGCGATTGATAATGCACAATGTTTGCGTTTTAAGGCAAATTTCTTCATTGTTTGATTGCATAATTGGACCTAATTTCAAAAACAGTATTGGACTTATTCTTGTAACTGACTGAACAAATATGTCAAAAAAATGGGAGTAAATTTTTCTCGAAAAGTTTAAAGGGGTAAATGAGCAAAAAAGGTTGAGAATTGAGGTAACTGTCAAAAGATTACTATGACTTGCTTTAGAGATGTCCAGATATTGCAGTCTGGTCGAAATTTGCTATGATCTCCAGAGGAACGTTCCTTAAAGTGTCTTTCTCAATGAAACTACAAGATAAAGCAAGTTTCGAACCATCACAATCATAGCCGTACCTGCCGGGGGTGCAGGGGGGCAATTGCCCCCCCAAGTTTCGAAGATTTGGGCAAAATTAAGATTTTTCGGGCAGTGAGAAGAAAATATTTGGGCAAAACCATAGTTTTTCGGGCAGCGATATGAAAAATTTGGGCAAAGTCAGGAAATTTAGAGAGGTGATGATGAGGAACTGCAAGAAATAATAACCCAAATTTAGGTGAAGACCTTTTTTTTTTTTTTTTTTTTTTTTTTTTAGAGATCACCATGATTTTAGGACAAAATTGGTTTTTGTCTGAGAAACTCAGACAATTTTTTTGTCATATCCGAAATGTACTCTAAAATCATGATTTGGGCAAACGTCACAAAATTCGGGCAAAACTTCATTGCCCCCCCAAAATTTTTTGGGCTGGTACGGGTATGATCACAATATTTATTAAGTTCGCCATCAAAACGACGCTCGTCACCGCTCGCCCACGCTTCCGAGACAACGACAGTTTAGTGTTGCATTTGCTTTTGAACGAGTAAAACTTTGTGTTGTATGATTTATACAAAGATAAGAAAATACGAAAACATTTTATTCTATTTACCAGACACTACTGGAGTTAGGACGTAACTAAAATAAGGTTGGTTTTAAAACGCAAATACTTCTTAAGATTAACTTTAAATTAAATATTAAACAAAAGCATAAAGGCTTTTGTGATGTAACAAATGTTGAATAAATGTTGCTTTGAAAAAACGTTGGTTGAATCGATGCAGAGTATAAAAACATACAAGTATTAAGACAAAAAAATAAGGAATTTAATTTAGCAGATTTCATATGATGTCAAAAACAACTTTTAAATAAAGCTTAGGGGCCTTAAAAAAATCAATTTGAGGTCACAGACCTCTAGTCCGGGCACTCTGCTTAAGCACCTTATGTTGCTGCCAGTAGCGTTTTCGCTCGATTCTGCAATACTTTTGACATAGCCGTACAAGCCAAAAAAAAATTGGGGGAGAAGCAATGAAGTTTTGCCCAAGTTTTATCACATTTGCCCGAATCATGATTTTTTAGTACTTTACTGATATGACAAAACATTGTCTGAGATTCTCGGATAAAGACGAAAAAACAGTCTTCACTTTGAATCAGTTTGAGATTTCTCAATTTTTGTCCCAAAATCATGGTGTTCTCTAAAAAAAGAAAAAAAAGATCTTCACCTAAATTTGGTAACTATTTTCTGCATTTGCGCTGCCCTAAAATTCTTGATTTTGCCCAAATTTTTCCTATCACTGCCCGAAACATTCTGGTTTTGCCTAAATATTTCTTTGTCCCGGCACGAAAAATTATAAATTTTGCCCAAGTTTTGGAAACTTAGGAAGACAATTGCCCCCTGCCCCCCCGGCAGGTACGGCTATCACTTCCGATAATAAATCATGTCGATTTTTTCTTTTTCTGTCTTCGATTTGAAATTTAGTTATATCAAATAGTTGTGGCCTGAACCTGGTTGTGTCCGAGAAAATATTCGCAATATTCAAAGATTCGTAAACAACTCGAAGGAATTTGCATATAGTTGCAAATTATTAGTCCAATGCTTACATTTTTTGAAAATCAACCGAGGTATATGATCGTTTGCCTTAACATTGTTAGAGTTGTTCGCCAAGCAAACAAACATTTTTGCGAATAGATCAATTTAGACCACAAAATTTTTTTGGAAAAGCGGCATTTTATTAAAATTGATTGTTCTTTGTGGTATTGAAAAATTTCAACGTCTATTCACAGTTCCTACGCCTGAGGCAATTGATACAATTTCACAAGCATTTAGCACAATGAACGACCTGGCGGTATTAAATGCATAGAAAGTGAAATAAAAGTTAAAACAGTCTTTGAAAAATAGTTTGTAAAAAGAAAACAATGAAAAGCAATTTAAGAAAACATTGACATTCGCTCAAATGGCCTGGTAAAACTTGGACAAACTTCAAAGTAATGTGCTTGCTAATGATACCGGTGTCTTCACCGGGCTGGAGATTGTTAACATGGTTACGAATTCATTTACTAACCAGCAAGCGATAGAAGAAGACAAAGGGAAACGCGACCTTAGCGGCGTCAGTCGGAACCCAAAACGAAAATCCAACAAAAGAAAGAAATTGAAACCAATAAAAAGCTAATTTATACACAAAACCCTTCGCAGAAAAGAAACGATCATAACTTTCAGCTTAAAGTCGATATAAACTTACCTGGAAACAATCATGACCAAAACAATTCAATCACATTCAGATAAGAAAAGCGAATTTTTTTAGGTACTAGTTTTTTTCAAGATAAATATCTACTTCAAAATTTTCACTAAAACTTTAAAAGTTTCAAAAATTTGAAATAATTGAACATGACTGAAGAGATATTTAATGCTAGTTTTCATTGATAAACACCCAATAAACAAATAAAAAAAACTAATCAACAAATATTGTTTCTCAAAAACTTAACTCCAAAACTGTAGCGAACTCAACAAAAACTTTATTTTAACATTTCTATACTGAACAAATAAAAACCAAAACACAAAAAACTCCGTTTTATCATCTCATCAACTCGCTTCAAAATTCTTTTCCTTTCTCGTTCTCTCCGGCAACTGCTCAAACAATTTGCACCTTTTTTTTTTTATAAAAACTAAAATTGCTTAAAAATTATTGCTACTCTAGCACTTAATGAATAGTTTTGATAAATGTTAAGTGCGCGATTTGAAGGTGATAATTTTAAAACCACTGATTTGCAATGCAACCTGCGACGTGGTAATTAATTCGTCACAATCACATTTGATCCTAAACAAACAACTGAACAATAACAAATGGGCAAACAAACTCAAAGCGACTTTGCAAGAACCATTCTAAATAGCTTCATTGATTCTGCGTTATAGCACTCATTAAGTTATCGCAAAAGAAACAATTTTCAAGAGTTTTTGTCCGAAAAGTGCATAAACTCAACTGAAAAGTCAAGTAATTGTACGAATCTTTAAACAGCTGAACACTTTCAGCTTTTTGAAAAGACTTTAAGCAGCTAATTGTATTCTTTTCTTGCTAAACTTAAACCGCTTTACCGGTGACAAATACATCAATTAACAAAGCGGTGCGATTAGGAAAAAAGCTTCATATTAAAAGAGACTGCAAAGTGTCGGTCTGATGATAGCAGGTCAAAATAATGAGCTCAATTTTGCAGAAATTTTTTAATCTCTTATCGTGTTCGTGGCAGCAGTGGTTTTGCAATTCTTGGGACAGCTTTCGAAAGTCCAAATCTCAACTTTCTCACGGCGGGTTGTTTCAACTTTTTTTTTTATCCTTTCCAGTTAGACCAATGCAACACAAATTGCTATATACATAATGATGACAGGAAAAATTAATATATTGAACTCAAAACTGTCTTGGATGGAAACTGAGAAGGCTTTTAAACTTCCACCTATAAAAAAAGTCATTATTTCAAGCAGCAGTGCTAAAATTCGCACCGTGTTATTTAATCTTTCCAGCTCAAAGTTTTTTGGCGTGAAAAAAGGCTAAATATAACAAATCGCAAGTAAAAATGTTGTTAAATTGTCACTTATCAAGAGTAGATCGATAACCAAACAAATTTCGTCCGTTAATGACGAAACAATAAGTGTAATCGGGCAAGTGTGCTCCTGAATTCGGTGTTTGTTTTTTGAAAATTAAAGTCTTCATCATCATCTGTATTTATCGTCATGACTCGAAGGATAGTGTTGGAGGCGTTGAACTAAATCATCAGACGATTATTCAAAATACTCGATATTCTTATTATCTAAATATTCAAAAGAAATATTGAAACTTGATTGCATGGCAACCTTTAATTTCAATTAAAGCACACTAGAAAATTTTAATATGTAAAATAACAAAATAAAATTTTCCAAAAATATTTTTATTTCACTTGTTAGTTCAAAAAAAGCTTTGCTTTTAATGTAGTAGTAACACAGAAATAAAATTCAGCAAATTTATATAAAAAGTATTCCTTAAAACTGCCAATTAAACAAGCAAAAATTCATAAAAAAACTTCCGTTGTTGTTTTACGAGTGATTTTAAAAACGATTTCACAACGAAAAATAAACAGCAAACTCGTGACATTTCGCAGTTTAAATACCCCGACGGTCACATTTTTGAAACCTATAAAGCGGCAATTTTTTCATAGTCAAACAATTCATAATATCGGAGAGTGAAATAAATCATTTTTGTACGTCGTTACTCTAGACCCCCAAAGCACAAATTGCTTTTATGTTTTTTTCAACGCTAATTTTTATTTAACAGTTTAAAACAACACAACACATTTCTTGTTGTTTGAATTTCAGCGTCTGTATCTGTTTTTTAAGCTTTACAAGAGTTTTAGTTCTTTTTTGTGTTACGAAGCGATTACTACTGTAAATCTCCTAAAATTTTAGAAAGCTCTTCTTCTCTATTAAGGGGTTAACAAGGTCAATCACCAAAGAGCGATAAAATATTTACAAATTAGCATTCAGTAAGTCAAGCATCGATGTAAGTAGGATTGCTTCTTCCTTAGGGCATAAACTCGTTTTAAAATTGCGTATTGTTTGCAAAAACTGTTGAATTTGTTGAAAATAATAGCGTTTAATCCACGTGTGAACTCTTGGGTGGCCTTCTCAAGTTCAAAAACAAAACAGCCAGCCCACTACCTAAGAAGCGGGCCTTATTTTTATGGCCGGAAGCAGGGGACTTGCGATCGACCACGACAAAAATGCAATTCTAGAAAGGAATGACCTCTAAAAAAGAAGGTTTTAACCTAAATCTGTTTCAGATTTATTTCAAATCTTAAAGTTTGTTTTTCTTAAGTCTTAAAGTAAAACCTTCTAAGTTCAATCAAAATCAGAAACAAACAAACAGTTGGCCAACCCTGACCGACGATAAAAAAGCTTGATTCCTTTTTGTTTTGTACAGTTTTGATCATAATAAAAACCTGGTTCCAGCAACATAATTTTCAACACATGTCTTTACATATATTTTTTAGCACCTGCTTTATTACACGATCATGCGAAAAATTGGAAATGAAAAATTGCGAAACGACGATAATAGCAACAGTCATAAAACGAGCAGCGATGCGACCAACTACCACAAAACAAGATGTCTTATCACGAAGGCGATGCTAAAGCAGGAGTCTGAACAACAAGAAAACCTAATCGTTTTATTCGCTTTGGTTTTAATTCAGTTTTTGTAGAAGTCTCGTAAAGAAAATTATAAAACAGGGGTCTGCAACTAATTTTAATTAGAGAGATTTTTACTACGGAATGAAAGAATCTTGCAGTCTCCCGGCTAAAACATCTCAAAAAATAGGTCTACACAGTTAATTAAAGTTATTTTTAAAGTAATAAACTTTATTCACGTTCCGCTACTAAGTAGGCGGAGAACAAATTATTCGAAATGCGAAAACCTAGAATTTCACTGACATTGCGTTCTGCTTATTTTAAAGTCAACAGATTGCTAACTAACCATAAAGCATAACTGTGACTTAAGAAATGAGCCTTAAAAAAATCTATGTGGTCCTTGCACGCACCACCGAACATACCAAAATATGACTTTTTTATAGTATACCATTTGGTTGTTGTATAAACAAAAATTATTTATTTAAGGTTAAAATATTTTTAATGTTAAAAATTATGGAAAAGATACAAAAACCTCACGTAAAAAAAGTACCTATCATGACATTTTCGTTTTAGATATCTTTGTTTAAATGGTGTGCGTACGTAGAAAAATTCCCAAAATTATTCAACTCATTTAAAATATGGCTATGGATTGTCAAGAACTTGCAAAAAGCATCGAAGTATCTGCAATTTGTATTTTTTACGTTTTGTTAACGGCAGCGTCGGGTCTTAGTTATTTTAGTTCATTGTTGTATATAAGTACAATATGTTAGCAACGTGGTTGAGTGATTAAAGCGCCGGAATTGTGATCGACATGGTCTCATCTACATGGTATAAAATGACTTTACTTTACGGCACTCATTTCTCCTGCTTGGTGGTCTTGGAAAACAGCTCTAAATTTCAGTCACATCTCTATTAAAATCCAAGGGGACAGCAATATCTTGGTATCTCCGGAACCAGGTCGAGCTAATTGCTTACCCTATGTCAGCGTTTCTCAAACCTTTTTTTCTGCGACCCAAAATTGCTAAAAACAACGATTTACAAATATGACTGCGACCTAAATAAATTTGAGTGAGCGCTTATTGAAAAAAAAACGAAATTGCTGTGTAAGCCGACAATGGTCGTCCAATTTTTAGCTGTATATGTGTGGCCAGAAATTTGTTCATGAGCATACTTATTTCGATTTCTTGATTTTCGACTCATGTAGTGATCTCTAAAAAAAGAAAAAAGTCTTTGCCTTGAAACTGATTCTGATTTCTTAATTTTCGCCTCAAAAACGTAGTGATCTTTAAAAAAAAAGATTTGAAAACGTTCAATCAGTTCGAAGCATACCAGGAGATAAGAAGAAACAAACAAAGTCTTCGCCTTGAATCTTACTGTGATTTCTTGAGTTTCATCTTAAAATCGTAATGATCTCTTAAGAAGGATCTTCACTTTTGAAATCTTGTATGCGCAGATCTTTTTCTTTTGCGTGCGGTAATTTACAAGCCTTCGCGACCTATCCGCATGGTCTTGGCGACCCACATTTGGGTCGCGACCCATGGTTTGAGAAACGCTGCCCTATGTATTAGCGCCTCCGTCGCTTTCTGCAAGTCAGGAGCATAACTATAGAGATAAAATGAAAAAAAATATAAAAAAAATTTTAATCTGCTCTATTATAAAAACTTTGATATAACTGTGGAAGCTTTCTTTGAAATACAGCAAGAATAGCTTGCAGTTTTTTGAATTTACAATTTACTGTTTACTATTTCTTTAGAATTTTACAAATTTCAGCGGTGAAGATGAAAAAGATTCCCTTTTTAGATTTATTGTCTCATCAAAACTTTTGGCGAATTTTTATGAAAATGAATTCATTTACAACTCTGTTCGTAAAAAAAACTTTTTTGGAATTTGGTTCCTAAACAGTAAAGCTTACCATCATTTTCTTTATGACGTGTGTTGGACAAAAGTTTTAAAAAATAAATTAATGCGACTTCATAATGTGCAAATTGAAATTTGTTAAAAAATTTAAATCAAGAATATCTGAACCCAAGGACCATCAGGTTCAGAGTAACAGCCAAGTAGACTTTTCCTTTACTTTTTCTTAATGATCGGCTGCAGAGAAGAGAAAATAAACAAAATAGGGTGTATTCTGTTTTGATTTTGTCGCCCTCCCGATTCTAATTAGCCTTGCTATACTATGACTCAAGAAGAAAAGCTTCCAATCGGCATTAAAATGGCACAAGTGTGTTTATATAGAAGGCTTATTTATCTTCACGTCAGAGAACAATATCGTCATCGGAAATCAATGAACATCCGTTTTGTTCCGAAGGGGATTCGTGGAAAAAATAAGATCCTTGAAAATCAATCTTCTCTTTTTTTACGACGGAACTTTTAGGCTACGATAGGAAACACAATGAAGAAATGAAAACGTCGACTTATAATTGAGTCATACGCTGGCGTCTTCAAACAAAACTTTTAATGAATTAAAAGTAACAGGAAACCTTTTCTTTGTTTTTATTTGTTTGAATTTTTTCTTAGCTATTGGCTAACATGAAGATAAATTTTAATGTCTATGGTCAAATGTGGAAGTTTTTCAAATGCGCAAACTTGTGATTTATTTGTACTAGTTAGTAAAAATAACAAGTTGACACGGACTAATGTAGCCACCATCTTTTTCCGAAAACAATTTTAATAAAAAAAGCATATTTCAAAAATAAAAACTTTTTAAAATCATCTTTGTCAAAAGCGGTGTCTGGATGATCAAAAATTATGAAGGGACCAGATACGAGTTTTGTCGCTCTTATTCCTTGTCAGTAGTAAATGAATATTCAAGTTGATGACTAAATCAAAAAATATTCGCAGCTGACAGCTAAAAGTCTTGCGATGAGTTATATTTTATGACGTAATGCATAATGCTAAATTGACAGCCGAAGACATTGCACAACTGCAGCGGTTTCTAGCGTTTTTCAATTACAACATCCCACAATGAAGACCAGTATTTTGTAGCCTTTTAAAACAATTCTTTTTCCTATTTTCATGTTTAAAAAAAAGACCAAGAACTAAACGATAGTTCTAGCTTTTAACTAAAGTATAACTTTCACAGCTGGGCTTATCCTTAGCAATTGAAAACAACTCACAAATGAGCCGGGGGTAAATCAGTTGGAAATTATTGGAATAAAGTATTACGTGATTGGCAGTGTTTCCAGTTATAAAATAGAATGCAAATTTTCGATTGTTCTGATCTTTAATAAATTTACTTTCTTGGTTGCATGATATTGCTGATAGATTAGAGGAAAAGTGCATGGAAACATCATTCGAAACAAATACAATATTAAATATTTCGCTGCTACAGATATGTCGCAGGTATTTCAAAAAATCTCTGTTTAGTGAAGTAATAAAAACAATTGATACTTAGTTTCAATACTTCCTTAAAAGTTTTAATTCATTTGATATCTTGTGTCTATATAAAAGTTTTAAATGGAATAGACCAAAACTGCGCAAAGACAAAAATCCTTTGTTTTTTACCTAACTGTAATTAAAGGTTTGCTATTACGTCAAGCATCAACAAGATTAAGTTAGCCTAGCATGGAGTGCATATCTGAGCTGTAAAACTTTTTTGCGTAGGGTTGCTGTTGCAAAAACGTTAAAAAATTTAATCAAATTACTTTAAAGATTTTAATTTTTGCATACTTGAAGTACTATAGTAATCTTTTTGCAAACGTTTTAGTGCTCAACATCTTTTATATGTTTAAAGTGTTTCATTTTTTGTTATTAATTCTTTATAATTAATTATTTATAGATACTCTTTTCTAAAAGAATGTTATTATGCAATTCAACATCTGTTGAATCAAATAATCGGCCCTTTAATCAATACGCGAATATCACCAAGGGATTGTTAACAACTACTTTGTGCTTCTAATCAGTCCCAAAAACCACAGAAAAGATAATAATCATTTTATGAAACCCATAAATCGATCACAATAAGCTTAAAAATAAGCGTTGTGCTTTTATAATTTCAAAAAAGATTTTAAATATTTTTGATCTTGTACTGACGGCTGATGCAATTATAATTCAAGCGAAAAAAACGTTTATTTCGATAAAATAAGATTTTTGCAAGCAAGATTTGGTAATTCGAAATCTTTTTGATTTATTTGTATACTACGTTAAGTTTCAACTAAATACATAAAATAAATTTTTATATAATTTTCAAAACAATTTATTAAAAACTGTACTGTTTTAAGACTCTCATCCGGTTCTCTATCCGGTAATATGTGTTTATCAATACGGTAAAACCTTCGTATATCGTCCCTCGTGGTAAAGAACTGCATATGTAATTCGTACCATACTCCTGATGAGCCCCTTAAGGACGAAACAGGGCCTTGTCGAGTGTTATTCGTTTTACATGCTTTACAAGATACAAGGCTTTCTACCTATGTTGTGTTCGGACGTTTAGACGGTAACCTGGCTTTGTCCAATCTGATATTCTAATATATATATAGATAAAAAGCAATTTACTTTAAAGTTTAAAATATCAAATTTATTAGAATTTTAGTGGGAGTTATTTTAAAAAATGAATAGTTATTAAATGCCTAATTACAGATTAACGCACTTGATAAGGCGAGTGGCTGGATTCAATGAAGATTAAGTGTGTATTGAGATACGTTTAGATTTCTGTTTTATCAAGATGGATTACTTGACTTGGTGCAAAATCAGATCACTTGTAATAGAAAACGAAGATTCTTTTTTGCTAAAGCACGGCCAAAGGCAAAAGTTGTTAATTGTTGAAAAGATCTTAATCCGTCACTTTTTTTGTTGCTACAAATAATATTAAAATAGTTTTCAACTGAATCGGTTCTTAACATTGAAGCAAAATTGAGCATTCTCACAGTAACATGATCACTAACATCCTCACTTGAGAATTACTTTCTAATCGCTCTTTTTACGTAGTTATTCTCATGATAAAATGTTTCTGATCTAGTAAGCACAAAGATTTCCGTGGTAATGTCATTGATACCACCAATCATCATTTGTATAATAAAAACATGGGCAACTTCATAAACAAGACTGCTAACTTTATCTCAGCTAACGAACAATTTGAGCTAGATAAGCGTTGTCTGTTTCTTGTAAAAGCTGACCGGCAAGTAATTTCGTCTTGGCCGAGCGGTCGATAAAGATTTAAAAAACCTGATAAGTGATAAGGTCGTGACACGCTTCAGTTGGTGTCATCGCAATTTCAGTGCGAACTCAAACTCAAAATTACCTCTACTTGATTATAGCTGAGCAGTTTTAAACAAATGATTAAATCTTGACATTTATAGAATTATTTTGTTGCAAATCTTCAAAACTATTTTTTAAAAAACTAAGATAAAACGCTTTCTATCAGCAAAAAAAAGGAAAACAGGAAAACAAAACACGTTTGCGGTGAAAATTTGTTTACTTGCTTTGTGTAAAGCTTAACCAACGCAAACGTCTTAAGTTCAGCAAATTGGTTTTGCTTAAAGATTTGTTTTCACTACGAGCTTGCAATGGAGCATTCTTTATTTGTTTCATTAATTTTTTTACTTCTTTCCGCCCTTAAGCTCTAAGCAAAGCCAAGAAATCAATAAAAGAAACAAAGAATACTCCATTCCACGCTCGTAGTGGAAACGAATCTGAAAGATCATTGCGTTTGTGAGCTATTACCAGTATGCATTTTTCATTATCTTTGTTTACTTTTCTAAAAATTACTTTTCACTTGTATCCCATTTTAATAAAATTGAATATTGAATATATTGAATAAATTGAATTGAATAAAGATATTTCAATAGGTAATATCTTTGTATCTCCAAAGGCAATTCAGGGTAACTAACTGACATGAATTTTATTCAAACTTTCATGCTGCCACTGGCCTGGTCGTGAGGAAGGTGATAAAAGATTAGACACAATAAGTTTATTTGCTATAAATGAACTCATGCGAATCTGTATATTGCAGGTTCATTTTTCTTCACAAAATGCTGAAATATGAAGTTCGCCTTTTTTTCTATTTTATTTTTGAGTTTTAAATGCAACTGCGCACTTTTCCGACAGATAAGCTAGTTTTAAAAAAAATGTTGACGACGATGATAACGACAAGCTTCGTTGGATTACTTGCGCGAATTTTTTCGATTTTTATTGAGTTAGATTTGGGTGCCGCGTTCTCAATTTACATCAATGAACAATTGAACCAGAAATTGTATCAATTTATTTTCCTGCATTTTCGTCACACTGCAGTAGAAATCTTTTTTGTTATTTTTCTGATCAGTTTTATTTCAGGCTAACTTAAATACTTGTTTAAAGTTAAACAGTGGTTGGACCATTTCTTAAAACATTCTCATTCCTGATACAGTTATTATTACTCTCTTTGCAAACTTCTATCTCAGCGGTAAAGTTTACCTTTCTACCTTTGTTTGACGCACAGATAAATGCTGTCAAGCTTAGCAGTTTTGATGAAAGAAACTGGAGGTTAATTTCTCCTCACTTTTACTATTTACCTGATTGAAAAGACAAATAAAACGCTGAAAGAAAAAGATTCTCTTTACAATCGCTGGTATCCAAGTGAGATATTTCATAATATTTTTATGGTCAATTTTAGTCAGTAAAAACTAACAAATATATCATGTGCAAATAGATTCCTATTAAATACAGTAGAAAAAGGTTAAATAACTAGATTCACAGTGTGCGGTCAAATTTGATTTACAATAGAAAAAAATGTGGCTTGCTAAGTTTGTACTTTCAAATCAGCGATTCAACATTCCAATCCGATGAAATGACAAGACTTTATATTTGTTTTCAATTATAACAGACCGAAAGGAAATTAGGCTGAAATTAAAAGATAACTTTTGGTTTGACTCTTTTAAGGGTGCTCTGTAAAAATGTTTGCGGTCAAACAGATATACCAATCAGTAGCAACTCCGATATTCGGGCTGAGCCCGAGTAGCCCCAGTAACCCGAGTAAACAATTTTACTGTTTATAGTTTTAGCCACAATATATTTTAATTTTTTACAAAATCATAGCCACTATCTTTAACCTACACTAATAATCTACTGTGAAGTTGTAATGTATTTGCAACTTGTTGCATCAGTATCAAACATGAGGCCGAGTAGGGACAAAGTTTTGGACTTGCAAATAATACAAATACTTCATAATTTTGCATTTGTTCGGACTAGCGTGTTTCTAAATTCAAGATAGTTAATTTATCACTAAGGAAAATTTCGATTACAACTTCAGTACTGAAAAAGTTATTCAATTTACTGTATAAGCTCACACTGGAGCGCAATGCTAGAAAAATATCTTTGAACCGTCCAATGATACCTCCCACAAGGTTTGACGAAAAACGCGCCATCAAATAGCCCTGATTCACAAGTAGTAAACAAGACAAGGAGCCCAAGATTTGGGGCATACTAATATTTAATATTCGGGCATATTAATATTTAATACTCGCTCAAGCGCGATATTCAAGTAGACCCGGTACGCGCTTTCTTCTTTGTGCCACAAGAGAGACAATGTACGTATCTTTACGAAATTTTTTCCGGAAAGCAATCTTTCCCCATTTCTTTTCTATACTGGATTTTTTGTTTCATAAGAGGGATGTTGCTCAACTATTGAGACTCTACAGCATCTATCTGTCCCGTGTCTAGGGTCCGGGAACAGTCTTCAGTACGGATCGGGTGAACTCATCTATATTATAATGAAAACTTTGCCATGGATCTTGTTTTATTATTCTGCTAGAGCTTTTTAAAATTGATTCATAGAACTGAACAAAAAAAATATAAACAAAGATTGGTAACAATGGCAAAGTTTAAAATAAACTTTTACCGTTTGTTAGAAGCAGAAATCTTGTGCGCCAACATGCGGCAGTTCACATACAGTACACTATAAAAAAGATCGTTCAAGCTCAGCTTATTTGTCGACCACATGCAACAAAAAAACCAAACATACAAACAAATTGCGTGTGCGTACAAATTCATGCATGACATGCAAAAGCGTTGTAAGTACAAATATTTTGAGGAAAAATTTGAGGGTTCAATTTTTCACAATTTTACATCAACACACAGCACGGACATATTTTATCACAGCAACCGCTTTCTTCTTTTCCTTTCAGGGGGGTCATTTCGGTCGGAGCAGTTTGTCCCGGTTTTTTTGATGTTTCATCTATAAATTACAAAAAAAGAAATATAATTATATCTGAAATTAAAAAATAAAAGAAATAAGGTTTTAACAGGTTTTTACTTATTGATTTAAATGCTAGATTTTTTCGGCCGCGTGGTTTAGTTGTTAAATCGCCTTGTTTTTGATCAACATAATCTCGATTCAAAACCTACTTGAGCCATTCTGCAGTGTCCTTTGAAAAGCATTTAAGAGAATTTCCTCTGGTTTGCTCTTTGAACAAGCAGCTGTAAATAGCGCCTCCAACGCTTTCCTGCAAGTCAGGGGAATAAATATAGAGATAAAACGAAAGATTTAGGAGAAGTAGATTTTTTCTTTTTCTTTAATTAATCTTAAAGATTTTAGTTGTCAACTGAATCACTTATCAATTTTTTAAAATTTCATGATTTTGCTTGAATCATGATAAAAATAAGCATCTATGCCGAGATGCAATAGGTTTTACGTTTAAATCTTCGTAAAATTTTAAACAAACCTTGAAAAGATCATCGCTTTTTCGTGTACAGACAATACAGAGTGAGTACAAAGAAAGAATTTTTAAGACATTGCGCAGTTGCATTGATTTATGATTTATTGTGTATATTTTATTGAACCTTAAACTAGTCTTCATCAAATTGCCGAAGCCTTTTTCTTTTAAGTCAATTTCACAACAGTTTTTTGTAAAAATTTCATTTGCACTATTAATTTCCCTGTTTTATGAATAAAAAGCGTCATCGTCTGTTCCAAATTTTTAAGTTGGTTCAGATTTTTCCAATTTGGTATTGTCCAAAATTGTAGTGCTCTTCTACGTCTCGCTTGTGTCAAAGTATGAGTTAAAAAGCAAGCGTACTATCAAAAGATGATTAAGTTTGGAATAGATAAATTAGATAATATTCTGCAAAAACCCTTTAACGAACTGATTCGGAATATGTATCTACCATATATTTTTGCAGTCTTCTAATTCGTATACTATTTTACCATCGCAAAATTCATCTGTGAAACTATTCATTTTCTAAAATACCTTCTTTCAGCTTTAACGTCCTTTCGAGACTAACGGTACACATGTGTACCACAGACATACTGTTTCTGTCTGAGTGTTAATTTCAAAAGTTTACTGTAGACTGCACATCGAATCCCTCTCTTCTTGGCTTCAAATTCTTCAAACTATAGGGAAGCTATCCGAGCTTTTCCCAATCACAACGCTGGCTTTCACACACGTCATATGGCTTTATAATATTTATTAAAGTTGAGACTTCGATGTGAAGGTATAACAGGCTTCCACAAGCCAACGACCACAATTATTTAGTCGACAATATTGCCCAAACTATGCAGCTAACGATGCAGCCAACGATCAATTAACGATACAACTAACGTGCAGCCAACGTGCAACCAACGTGCAGGCAACGATGCAACCGCAAAACAAAATTTTCCCAAGTTTCGCTTGCGATCTACAAACTCACTCTTCAAACCAAACCAAATCACCAAACCACTTTATCACCAACGACTGAAAGGAATTAAATTTACCAACATCCCAATTTATAAAGAGCTCGCCACGTGCAAATGAGTCAATCAGATTTCATTAAGATCGCTGCACGTGATCTGCTTATAAAGCAATGAACGCAAACAATAGAATTAATTAAGAGGTTTCAAAAAAGACTTCTATGCAGTTAAATAACTTTTTTAATTTCAGTGCGATTTCTATTTTTATGATTTTAACACTGAGAAACCATTGTTGTACCATAAATGTGTTTATTTTGACTTTTTTCCGACATTTTACAAGAACCTAAAAGTTATAAAAGGTCAAATAAACACATTTATGGTACAATAATGGCTTTTCAGACAGAAGCAATATGTCTGTGGTACACGTGTGCATTAGCGTACCGAGGGGAGGAGGCCACTGTGCCGTGGCCCTTTCCTCAGACCGTAAAAATGAAAAACTGTAAAGCAAACCAAGCAGTTTTAGCAAAATGCTGGTTTTTCGCAAGTATTTGGGGTTCGCCCTGGATTTTGAAGCATATCCGAACGCTTTTTTGGTTTTGAAGAAGCTTCCGATTTGACCGGTACGAAAACGCGTATTTTTAGGTTTAATTTTGCAACATTTTTCCGGGGCATGCCCCTGGACCACCCTATAATGGTCGTGCCTTCGGCACTCCCCAAGTTGATTTGTGACGTCATGCGATTGTGACAAAACTTTGGCCCCCCTCGGAAACTTTTTGCGTACGCCACTGCACGTGTGTACCGTTAGTCTCGAAAGGGTTTATTGAAAAACATCGGGTCAAAAAAGTAGTAAATTAATCGGAATGATGAGTGTTTGCGTTTGCTTACAACAATCGCTTTAGGTTTTTTCTTACTATTGTTGAATTCCTTTGCTGATTTGACTATTTGTGAAACATTTTCAAGTTCAGTTTTTTGCGTCTTCACCACCATTGGCTGTTTGCATTCAGCTGACTTGCTTCTTTTGTGACGATGATGGTGGTGATGCTTTTTCTTTTTAGTTTCAGTTTCTTCGCCTCTTGCAGAATCAATAGATTGACTTCTTCCTCTCTCTTGCTCAGGCACCTCCAAGTGATGACGAGATTCACCATCGCTGTGTACTCGGGTTGTTTCTGTACAAAGCAAGAGTTTCGAACGTTAATCGGGAGGGGTCATCTTAATTCGAAAATGACGACGCCGAACAAAACGGCAGATTTAACACCCTTTGGGGATAATATTGTGTTTGTAATTCGATATTTAACGGCGTCTTCGGTTGACCCGCAATGTTACAAACATTGAAATCTTAACCATCATTATGAACACCTTGAAGCAAAATCATAACAATAAAAATCTTTAAATGAGCTGATGATAGATTAATTATAACCTTGGACCCCGAAATTAAGTTAAATATAATTATATGACAAAATCAAGTTGAGAAAATGCTTACCATGAGGTTGGTCTAATCTCTTCATATTATCTTTGTTTTTTTGTTGATTTTTATCCATTTGTAAAATGATTTAGATAAAGCATTAATGCGTTGTATACACGGTTCATAAAAATAACATAGTCTAAAAAGTTTTATAAGACAGTTAGGGTGTAGAGAAAATTTTAACGTACTATAATAGAGATGTTTTTACGTTGGTATTTTGTTTTTAAAGTCTTTACATAAAACTTAAATCTTTCTTCAGACAAGTAAATAGATTATGAGTTATATTGTCATATAAAAAAATTCTTTTTAAAAAGATATCTTGTTAAAATTTTATTTTAAAGTTAAGTTTGTTAGTGTCGCGATATGGTTTCTAAATTTTTTTTGAAAAAAAAAAGAAAACATCAAGGGAACAACTGCAACATCAAGGAAGTATTTTCCGACTCCATTCAAGATTGTACGTTTTACGTTTACATACGTTAGAATCCAAATTTATGAGACGACAATCTTTAGCAACGCCAGAAATTTTTTTGAATATTTACACTAAATTTATTTAAAGAAAAATAAGTTTGCCACAAAATTATTCCATTACCGAAATAATTTTTCTGGAATGAATTACCCAACAAACATTGTTCGATACATTTAAAAAAACACTTGACCACACACGTTTGCAATGTTAAGATATTTAAGGTAATCTGTCCCAGTTTTCCAACATCTAATCTATAGTTAATCTTTAAAAGATTTATACAAGAAGAAATAATCAAGGCCTGTATCTGTTCATGTTTCTAAAACTCAACTTTTCAACACCGAGAATTGAAATTTAAGGACAAAACAATGCAAAAAAAGTGTATTAACCCTTAAGTACTCGCGCCCTTTTTTGACGCATAAGTACTCGCGCGGTGTACGCGAGGTATTATATCACTAAAGGCCATTTTAACACGGAAATAAATATATAATGCTACATTTATTTGATAGATTTAAATCTTAAAGAAGTTTAGCATAAATATATAGATAATAAATAGCATAATAACAAATATTTCAGCTGCAGTTTCCCCCATCGTTGTTCAACTTTCATCCGTTTCGGAATGAATACAGTTTTTGCATTTTATGACAGTTGTAGGGTGTCTTTGCACACATGAACATTACAAATCGTACATGTTATTGTTGTTACTCTATTTTTAGATCTTTCACATGATCGACATTGTTTTCTTGTTTCAGAAGAAGGTTCAGCAATATCTTCCTCTTGTCGGGGTTTGTATTTTTCCAAGATAACTTTGATATCAGATAGAAGATCTGTAAGAAGAGCTCGGTTTTCCAAATGAGACTTCATCAAGACGAAAGCCAGATTCTTTAGAAATAGTCGCCTTTTTGTGCTTTGGATTGCGATTGCGTCATATTATAGAGAATATGAGCATTTATGCCTGCAATATTTACCGAATGGGCAAAAATGCACAAGGGCCATTTTCTTCTTCTTCTTGCTGCAGAATAATTACCGCATAACTGATCAACAGTATCTACTCCCCCTTTACTACTATTATAAAAATGAATTACTTTTGGCTTGCTGGTAATAGCGTTTACTGAAGCGTCATTATGTATCGTGGAGAGCAGAATCACCGCTTTGTTTTTCTTTGGTGTAAACGAAACAATAGTAACATCTTTTTGAAATCTAAATGTTGACGAATTCACTGGCTTATTTTTGTTTGGCAAAAGTTCTGGTGGAATCTCTCGCTTATTTTTTTCAGTTTGCCAACCAAAGTTATTTTGTTTTTCAAAAGAGCCATTGCAAGTGGGTAACTTGTGTACCAATTGGCGGCAGTAAGATTTCGGCCACTTCCTTTCAGATTGCGAGTCAAACGAATTACTATGTCGACAGGCCCATTACTGCAATGATATGGCCCATCATGCTGTACACCGCAATAAACTTCTAAATTGCTCGTATAAAATGTTTTGGCATCGCCAAGTGCAAAACTTTTTATGCCATATTTTACTGGTTTACTTCGAACGTACTGAATGAAGCTGCACCGACCTCGAAAAGGCACAAGCATTTCGTCAATGGTCACTGAGTGGCTAGGACTAAACGAGGACTTACAATTTTTTACATACTCGTTCACTATAAATTGAATGGCATCAAGTCTATCCGTTTCACTTCTGTGGTTTCTTGTGTTTTTGTTATCAAACCTTATTTTTGCCAAAGCAGAAAAAGAAACCGATTGTAAGACATACAGGCTCGCAAAATTTCAATTCAACTTCCATCTGTGGCCCAAAGTTTGGAAAAATGCGTGTGATTACTCTATTTTAATCCTGACAAGTACAGCAAGCTAAGAAACGCCAAAAGCTCCATTTTTGTAAGAAATTTTGCATCTCTACTTCTATTATAGTTCGGTTGTAGACTTTCAATTTGGCAATTCGTACAACGAACGATTTCTTCAATCATTAGGTCTGAAATTAGCATGGACAGCATCCAATTCACTCTGAATTAAGTTTGCATTACCTCTTGGGCGAGAATAGTTTTCAAAACATTATGCTTTCGAGTCTCGGCGAATTTGCTGACACAGGGATTCTTGTACCATTTTATATTCTTGTCTTGCCCCCAAAAAAATCATCATTTTCATCTCTTTTACAATCATCAATGTCGTCTTCACTTATTTCTGATTCACTGTCATGTTCGCTTTGGTTCACAAACATTTCTTTATCGTCGTCTTCGTCACCTCCAAATTCTTCTTCAGACATGCTATCTTCAAGTGACAAACTTCTAATTCTATTTTCTAAGAACTCATCCATATTTCTATTTTTTATTTTTCAAGATATAAAAATATAAGATAACAATAATATATTACTGAAATACTGCTGGAAACTTTACCTAAAAATATGACCCGTAAACAGAAACACAGTCTCAAAAAAAAACTTCAATAGGTAGTCGCTCGGTGTACGGAATGCACCAAACGTAAACAAACGACTGTGCTTCTGCTCACGGGTCACGCTAAAAGGTAATTTTTGCACCAGAATCGTAATGAGCTGACTTGAGGATAGATAGCGTTTCATGCCAATTACATTACTGGGTTAGCCGCAAAATAAAATTTACTGATTTTGGTGTACGCCGTACACCAGCGCGAGTACTTAAGGGTTAAGTCTGTGAAACGTCAAGAAAACGGGAGCTGGCCCAAAAACCTACAAACTCTATAAACCAATACCATCGATGGCCTTACTTTCCACTATTCACTTTTCAACGGGGTTACTTCTAAATCTTGGTCAAATTCAAACAATCGCAGGTCGGTGACCTTGCACAATTTTCTTGGGACTTTTATAACGTACATCGCTTGATTGCCGTTTCCTACTTGCAATCTTTGCGCTTTTTTATTTTCAATCATCGTTTGTTCTTTTAAATGCAAACAAAAACAAACTACTACAACTACTACAATAGTTGCAACTACTACAACAGCTACAATAATTGCACTACTACAGCTACCTTCTCATTTTCAATGCTCGGTGCTTCATCTAAATGCTTTATTAGGAAGTACAATAGACATTTAAAAGTTTGTGACATTTTTTTACGACGCAAGTAACACAAGTCACTTGTAATACCTGCAATTCTAGAAACATATGTATTTTCTTTATTAAAGCAAGGCTAAAGCCATACGTGTTACAAGCAAGCTACAGTATCTTGAGTCAGTGTCTAACTTCAAATTATTTTATTTTTTTTATATCTACTCAACCGCATAGCGAAAACAACAAATATACGGATAAAAGCAGATCCTTATCCAAATAAAAATTGATACTACTAAAAGAACAGCCCTGATTTTAGAGTTTTGACAATCCATTAGAGCTACTGCAAACCGTCAAAAAGAGTATTCAGCTTGGGTGGCTTTTATTAACCAATATAACTTTAGAAACTGTTAAGTTTCGCACCAGCTAGTGGAGAGTAACATTTAAGAGAATTGCTATTATTCTTATATATATGTTTTTTTTATATTTAAAAGCTACAACTAGACTTTATTTCTCTAGGACTACCTCTCGTTTAAGCACTTGACTTTAAGAAATACAGAGAAATTCTGATCATATGTAAAGCTTGGGAGACACGGGATTTGATTGAATAATTGCGTTTAACCATATTGCACAAACGACAATAAAGCAATATGGCTATAAAAGATTTATTTCATTTTATCTCTATATTTATCCTCCTGACTCGTTGGAAAGCGTCAAAGGCACTGTATATCTAAAACAGCACAGCAACCTCGGCCAGCTGAACAATTTCAAAAAATTCCAAATCTTACCAGGAAAACAAAACATTTAAAGAGCATCTGCCAATCACTTCTTGTATAAGAGCAACCTAGTTTTTACGAACAAACGGTTTGGGGGATCGCGAATGGGTTTATACGTATTTCAGGACCGTTTTGTCTTGAAAAATCACTTTAGCCCTTTGAGAGCTGGAAATCATTTCTGAAATGACTCTGAAGTGCCCTGAACAATCATAAAAACAATTTATTTGAAATCATAGTTTAATGCTGATTATGTTTTATTTCAAAATACAAATACGGCATTTATGAAGCACTGTTTGAATTAAATAAAAACATGATTTTTCAGTGGAGCACTTGTATAAGCCTATTAAAAGGATAAACCCTCGGCCCCAGTTCTGTTTGTGTCTGACCTGGAGTGGATACCCTTCAAACGACGACGACGATAAGCCTATTTAAGCACTACACCGTATAACGTATATTTCGACCTAATTTTAGCACAAAGAGCACTACAAAACACTAAAGAAAAGACACAAAATGGCATAAATTATTAATGATAAACCGACATTATAGTGTGACCAGCATTGCACGTCTAATAAACAGATCGTCCGGCCGCATTTGTTCACCCTCTTCCAAGAATTTATTTTTAGAAGTTCATTTGAAAGTCACGTACAGCTGATAATTGAGCCCTTTAATCGCCTCCACCCCTCTTTCTTACAGCGTCAATTACGCCTAAATTAAAGACAGGAGAGTATTAGTTCCTTTAAATTCGGTAAGAGTGCCTCATGTCTAACCCGCGCAAAGGTTTTAAACATTTTTTTAGCGACGTGAATAGTCGACTTTTATCGCTTCCTGCACTTAAAGGGTGAAAACTAAAAGAGGTTTTCTTTTACCTTTCCAAATCTTTTTTGGTCTTCACTGGACGTTCAAAGTTAAAAACAACACTTTGTGGCAAAAAAAATGAACAATTTTGTCCAACTTGATTCAAGGCTATCTTGTTGAAAGCAATATGTAAAATTATCACTGGCTTATTTGGTTAGATTTAGAGTTTTAGACCTTCTGTTTTAGGCAAATTGCTAGAAAAAATTTAAACCGAAAAGTAAGTCGCTAGTCTGAAAAAGCTGGATAGTATTGTTTCCAAATAACAATTTACTTGGCTTTAAGCCAAAAACCGAATGCTTAACTATAACGTCGTAATTGATTGATAGCCCGATGCAACATAAAAGCGCGCGGCAAAACAGTAGAACGGTTGTTCAAGTCACGTATTGCGATTTCGCTTGTGGCACAAATGGATCAAACTTTTTTAGTTTGTTTACAATTTAAAGCATATTTCTTTTAGAAAAAATGTTATTTTTGTTCTCGGTAATATTTTCCCAGTAGTAAGTTTGTTTCGTTTGCCTACAATGTAAAGCAATATTTATAAATATGCAATTTTTAAGTTTGCTAAAACAGGCTTTTTCTAAACCCATGAAATTACTTAAAGTGAGATTTTGATAGGAAGATATTGAGTGACAAACCATGCTTTGACTCCAAAATAATAAATATTGTTGCTGAGCAATTACATTTTATAGACAAATGGAAAAAAACATTTTTTTCTTTTTTTTCATTTCATCTCTATACGGTGAGCGAGATAATTTTTGTTTATCGCATAGAGTTTGTTGAAAATTCTCATTTCATCTCTATCGGTATCTTCCAGACTCGCGGAAAAGTGTCGAAGGCGCTATAAATAGGAAAAGCAATTAGCCAGACCTGCTTCCGAAGATGCTAAGATATTGCTGTCCGCTTGAAATTATTTATTTTGATTTTTAATTTATAGAGATGTAAAATACAATACAATAAAATTATAGAGATACATTCAAAAACTTTGTAAGGTTTTTAACATACAAAGTTAGCTTTTCTACATGAAGATTTTTTTTACATTTTAACTTCTAGAAATATACAAAATTTTTATTTGGCAGCCTATTTTTTTACGCATGTTTTATACGTGTTTTATAGCATACCAAATCGTAAGATTTTAACAGCTCTTTGAATTCTAATTTTTGTTGTATTTATCAGAAGCAAATAAATTTTTATTTTGTAAATTTTTTGAAAAAATACTCTACTCGCGTTCTGGCTAAAACAAAAACATATTTCACCAACATTTATTACTGCACTACAGTCATGCCTACTAAATTTTCGACAGCAATTTTGTTAATTACTAAAAAAGTAATGAAAGAAAAATGAAAAATTCAAGCTGAGGAAACAAAAATGAACCCTAAGAACGGTGTTTGAAAAGACTTAAAAGCAGTATTTCAACGTCATCATTATAACCTTCTTTAGTGTAGCCTAACTGTAAAAACTGAATTTTCTGCTATGATTTTTTCAAGCAGCAAAGAAGTAATAAAAGAGAAACCTAGAAGTCTGGCTAAAGAAGCAAAAGTGCAGCGCATACCGTAGGACAGAAATGGCGAACCATCGACCCGCGGGTCAAAATGTGACCCACTAGTTGAAATTCAATGACCAATCTTATGTTCCAAAATTTCTGGCATTTTTGGACGGATTATTTTTTTAATCTTCACCTTAAACTTTGGCCAAAAATAAAGATTTTGGATACTGATTTTTTTAGTTTTCACCTTGCATTTTGGCCAAAATTGGAGCCAACGGCCCACTTAGTAGTAATTTTGAAAAAATTGTCAATTTTCGACCCGTTCTATGAAAAAGGTTTGCTATCCCTGCCGTAGAAGAATACGAAATTTTTTATTGTTGATAATAATCAAAAAGCTAAAAGAAAACTTTAGCTTTGATTCAAAAGTATTTTTTCTTGCTTGTCTGTATTAATAAACCCTCAGTTTGGCTCTCAAGCCATTTAAATTTTAATGTAAAACAAATTTTCTATCGAGCCTGAGACTTATCCAGACAAAAATCGTAATTGAAGGTTAAATGAACACACAACAAGAAAATATTGAAAATTCTCTATTTTTGGCAACATAACGTATGAGTCAAGGTGAGAATATCATCAAATAAATAAAATCAAATATCGCAAAAACGTGTCGATTTTGATTCCTTGCATATAGAAAACAAAGAAAAAAAGTACATGAAATTATTTGCATCTTTTAAAAAAATTAAAAAAAAAGAAAGTATTTGCACTCTAAAAAGCGCAAAAAATTTTTTTTTAAAAGGTTAAACAACTGATAATAAAAAAGGATTAATTAGCAAAATTTGAAATAAAAAAGTGTTTTAAATCAACTTGGAAAACTTAATATTGTTGTTTCTGGATCCCGAATCTCACTATGAAATGCAGTTTGACCCATTAAAGCCCAAATTTTTTTTCTTTTTCTTTTACTTTTTACTTTTACAAGACTTTTTCTTGTAAAAGCTCCCATCATTCGGTAATTTTTCTTTTGCTGGTGTAAATAAAAAAGCACCACTAACATAGTACACATAGCTGTTGCATATACACACCTTCTACTTTCGCAGTTAGGAGATTATGGGGTAACATGCGCCTGATATCCAAATGGGGATCATGGGCGTTAATGGGTTAATAATTTGCATTTGGGTTTTTTTTGTGCGTTTTGTTTTAAAGTTTTCTAATTTGATTCTTAACATGTTTTGAAGGAAACTACAGTTTAAATATGGACACAAAACAATCATACTATAAATTCAGTTTGTGTTTACACTAAATTATTGGACTTGGCCATTGCTCTTTTCGTATGAACTTAATATCTGAAAGAAATGTCTGTCCTTTGTTGTTGTTCCAATTCAGATTTCGTCTTTTGATAAAAAATACCGATCTTTTTTTAAGTTTAAATTTTATTTGTGCGTGCGTGATGTTTTTAGGACAATAGGTTTCGGTTTAGAATTAGAGAAAAATTAACGTATTGCTATGCAAATACGGCAGCGTACTAACTTACTAGACCTACGTACAAAAAATAAAAAACAGTTTCAGTTGTCGTAAATTTTTTTAAAATTAAATTATTCGCAATCAAACGCATGAGCAAGTCAATTAACAAACTATCCCTTTCATTCCAATACCTTTCCTCTCAAAAACAAAATGCCAGTAAAAATTGTACTCGGCTTTGGCTTAAGTTTAAGCTTAGATATCATACTATTTTACTTCAGCTAGAACTACAACATCATTAGCTTCATAGTGCATTTCAAATAGGCCTTCTAGATTCGATTCATTGAACTGCTGCAGTTGCTTAAATTTTACAGCATTCATTTTTATCCTAAGAAAATTCGGTTTCAATCTCTTTAGCAAAGTACAGTTGCCTAACCGTCATTTTAACTATAAAACAGGAAGTCTATTCAAGAATAATTGAAGACGATAAAAATACCGCAGCGATAGCAGTCAATCGTGCCATGATGGCTCGATAACATCCGGTTTAGTTATTTCAAATGCTAAACAAACAATAGATGTTAAGCCATATTCGCTTAATTACGATTATCAAGCCTCAAAAGGTTCTCAGGAATTACTTGAGATATCTGCAAAAACATTAAACTTTTTCCATTCAATAGCTGCAAATAATTTTAATGATAGTTGCCAATCAAAGTAGCAGAACAAGGAGGTATATTGGGACCAATTGGCCGTGTCATCAATAAAAAATAGCCTCTTGAACTATTGATTAAGTACGAAAAAAGTTATCAAACAAACATAATACGAGATTCTAGCCCGCACCACAATACATATATTGTTTCAAATATAACAATTTAATTTACTGTAATGTAACGTAGTATTTCACGTATTAGCATATTCAAATGTCAATATGAAATTGAACAAGTATATTACAGGTGAGCATTTAGCTTACTGCAGCGAACAAAAAAAGGTGTGAAGCTGAGATGTCAGAAATTTTAAAATTTTTATTTTAGGTTTTAAATTCGTATAAAAGATGTAATTTGATTTGCTTAAAGCATTTTATGTCATGCACCGGACGAAATCTGCTGTTTTCTGGTGATGTTCTTCCGATTATAGTTCTTATTATTGTTGTGATTACGTTCGTGCGCCATGAGCTCTTGAAGATGACCGTCAGCGGGACTTGAGACGCCAATAAGAGACATATCAATTCATTTACTGCGTTTTAGAACTGTTGATGATATTAATCAGTAGAAGAAGCTTGGCGTGGGAGCCGCCAATTTTTGAAGGTTTTATCTTTTTATTAGACAGTTTAAGGCAGAGATTTTTTTCCATTTTCGATGAACTTGTAACGTCTGGAGCAGGATGGTGACTTTTAGACGAATGTGATCTGTGAAACCAGTTTTTGCGTGTGCAGACTCTGTTTTTTCATCTGCTATTTTTGTGAAAACTTTCTTTCCACGCATATGTTTACTTTCAAAAAGCTTTCAAGCTTTCAAACATCAAGGAGGGTTGGATCCAAATTAACGCCAAATTAACACCTGAGTAGTTGTTACAATGCAAAACAGTGTTTAGCGGCAAGTTGTTGTTGTTGTCGTTATTCTCTGGTGAAATCAACGTAGTTGCCCTGAAGATGGTCTTTAAACAAGATTTTTTTACATTGTCAAGTTTATTAGTAATCAAATGATTGAAGTCAAAACCTACTCGCGTCATTCCGTTGTGTTCTTGGTAAAGACACTTTACGGCATTTTACCCTGCTTGGCGATAATAGGCAAGCAGCTCTAAATTTTAGACATATCTTTATAAAATTAAAAATCAAAATAAAGAGATTCAACCCGACTGACGTGAGTAAGTAAGTTTTGAAGTGACGTGAGTAAGTTTTGAACCGAAACGTTGTCGATTAAAATCACAGTGCTCTTCACCACTACAGCACTAAATACATTCTACACGTAAAAAAACTAAAATACTACAGTATTTTTTGCTTTTGCAGACTTTTCAAGTGAGCTTATTTGAAAAAGTATGACCGAAAGTTAAACTGGATTAAAAATTATTATTTGTACTTTCAATCTTTATTCGAATAGAAAACCTTCCATAGTAAAATTTTCAAGCAGGTTGAACTTTATTAAAGTTGAAGTATAATGATTATTGGGCTGGGTGAACGCTCGGATAAAGCCTGACAACAAAACGTTTTTTCTAAGCGATTTTTGTTTGGCAGACGTTTGGCGTTTGCAGGGAAAATATCCATTTACCAAATATTGAGATTTTCGTTCCAAACAAATAGTAAATACCGGACAAAATTGTGTAACTGCCTAGCTTTTACTCTGCAAACCTTTTAGGTGGCACAAGAAAGCCTGTGTTTGCCGCATATTTTTTTGATTGGTAGTATTAGGTAAAAAGTAAAGTTTTTAACATGCAGTTTGGATTTGTGAAAAATTTCGGCTATAAACAATATCCTCATTACGCTCTCGTATAAGACGTGACTTTAGAAAAAAAGATGTAAATAAAACTTGACCATATTTGTCTTACATTAGACTATAAGATTTGACGTTTAGAAAAAAACATTTTAATAGTTAGAGAGTGGAGACTGGTTTTAGTTTATTTGATTTATGAATATCTACGCGATTCTTTGGTTTTTCTAATCTTCCATCGAACAACAATTGCATCTGGACAAGAGTTTTACTTTGATAATTAGATTTAAAAGAAAAACTACGCTCATTAAATATTACTTCTAAGAGCTTGATTGATGAAACTCTTTCAATTAGTTTTCCCCTAATTGTCAAAAGTGATTTTTTTGATGTTCTATTTGAGCTGAAAGTGTTGAATAGCAGATACTTTGTATTCTTAATATTAAGAGATAATTTATTAGCTATTAACCAGTTGTCAATGATTTTTTAGTTCTTTGTTTCTTTTTTGTACTAATAGATTTCTGTTTTTTGCAGCAAGAATTATGGTTGTATTACTAATTGTTAGTTTTTTTTTGTACAAATCTATCATTACATTTTATAGTGATTAGGTCTATTGCTGTAATTGTGCAACATAATATTATTTTCACTTTTGTGTTCATTAATTTTCTTAGTGATTTTATTTGTACATTTCTACCTTTTGCTTTGCATTTGGTATATTTACTTGAGGAGGATCAGAATTGTTAACAACCTAATTTATGCTTCTCTTGTAAAAACTTTTTTGATGGTGCGTCTTTCAGTTTCAGTAAAAAGCAAAAATAAATGCAAATAATATTTAGTATGTAGGACAGCAGGAAGCAACAAAAAGTTGCCTTTTTCGAAATATGTAAAGATGACCAGATTTTTGAAACTGAAATAAAATCTGCAAAGGGTCCTAAAACTGCAAGAATTGGGGCAAGAAATTTAACTTTTTCCTAATAAAACTTATGCAGCGATACTAGTGTAGTGTAAACAGCGATGGCTTTAATACAGTGCGAACGGAGCGGCCGCAACGTACCCGCCTAAAAAGCGTCAAAAAAGTGGCCCCCACTAAGCAAATATTAATCTAATTTTTTATAGTAGTCCCATGACGGTAACCTCTCTATCTGCACCTTAACCTTTGGAAAAAAAAGGGTTGATGTACTCGATTAAAGGTGATGATTTTTTTTGAGACCACCATATTTTTGGAAAAAAATGGAAATTTTGAAGATTGATTAAAAGTGATGACCTTTTTTTGGAGATCATCATATTTTTGGGACCAAAATAGAGATTTTGGACATTGATTGATTTTTTTTAGAGATTACCATATTTTAGGGGCAAAAAAACTTAAAAAGTAATCCCCCCTTTTCTAAAGCTATCACTGAGTGTAGGCTATTAATAATCGCATTGTAATATAGATAGTTTATAGTCAAAAGGTTTGTCTTTCTAAGGGGCTGCGGGCAGATATATTTGAACAATCTACCGAAAGAATATTTTTCTTTTATCTTTGAATTTTTTTCTACTTAAAATCAAAAAATTTAACGAATAGAACAATCAACAAAAAGGCGCAACGCCCAAGTTGTATTCATATCTCTCATCAATCATATTTAGATGCACCGATGTATGTTTTTAATTGATTAGAAAAGGCATATGGCGAAAAAATAATCTGCAAATATTGGTGAAATTTATTTGAGTTTGTTTAAATCTGTGTTTGCGTTTTTTAGTAGATTAGAAAAATGTAAGCAACATGCAAGCCAGCGAATAGGCTTATTTCAATATACATATTTTTTTCCTGTGGCAGTTTACGGAAGTCTAACTAGCAGCTTACGTTTGCACCAATTATTAAATAATGAATACGGCACAGACTTTCACAAATTATTTATAATACAGGGTGTTTCGAAAAATTTGACATCATTTGACATGCAAATATTACAGGAACTACATAGTCGAATCAAATGAAATTCAACAGTTTAATGTTAACCAAAACAAGATTTATTCCTATAAATTTGAATAGGAAATTTAAAGGCACCTGAATTTCATGAAAGGTTTTACAAATGTTCAATATACGCACCGCCTGTAACGCGGCACACGTGAAGTCGGTACTCCGGCTCCTCCTAAACATGCTGCAGCATGTCTTGGGTAACAATCTCTAGTTTAACTTTCGTGCAAGACAAAGAAACACCATCGCACTAAAGACTGTTACCCAAGACATACTGCAGCATGTTTAGGAGGAGCTGGAGTACCGACTTCACGTGTGCCATGTCACAGGTAGTTTCTGTAATATTTACATGTCAAATGATGTTAAATTTTTTAAAACACCCTGTACATTGATATGAACTTAATAGTAATAACTTAACTACTTCGCTTGTCGTTTGCTCGTGGTCGTAAAAAATCTTGATATCTCACATAACAATCATTAACAAAAGCACAATAAACAAGAAATAAATTATCTTTGTGTCTATAATACAAATAAACTAAAACACAACTTTTTTTATGATTACTCGCAGCAATGGGTGTCTGCTGGAGGGAGCAGAAATGCTTTTGCCTGATCTTAAATTTACGGATTTTAAGAAAAGATGTGTAAATTTTTGCATTAAAACTAATTTTATGTATAAACCTGGATGTTAATTTTTTATTAAAAACTAAAAACTTTTTTACATTTGTTGTAGATGAATTGTTATCGGTCTTACAGCGTGGATCGACCGCTGAAAGATAAAGATAAATTTTTTGGTTAGCCTTTAAGCGTGTCAATGGCCAGTCAAAGAGGAATAAAAAGCGCACACACACCAGCAATATATAAAAAAGTGTAGAGGTGTTAATAATAGTAGCCTACAAAAACCTTTAAACGTGACATAAAAAAAAACAACAAAATAACCAAAAATTTCGGCTTGCAGTTTTTTGTATGCAAAATCATTATTATACATTTTCGCGACAGTTTGAAAAATCGGTTTATTTCCAAGATCGGAATAACTCAAGAGTGAGTTGGTTTGGTCTTTATTAATGGTGCTAAACAGTAAAAGAAATGAGTTTTTTTTTAAAAAATTTTTAGGTGCCACTTTCAGAATCAATTCTTTTTCTATACAATTTAGGAAGAGAATAAAATGTTTTCTTAATCCATAAAACGACAAAATATAGCAGCATAAATGTATTCATCATAAATAAAAAAAATTAAAAAAAAATTTTTTTAACAAAAATAAACAAAAGAAAAAACCATAAACGTTTTCGGCTTGCCTCAGCCCTCTTCAGATAAATAAATGATTTAAGAAAAAAACAAAAACTATGTACTGTAATTTAAAAAGACGAAGTCAATGATTTGAGTGACGTAATTATTTGTCACATCTTTTTTACACGCGTTTTTTCAACATAAAGGAATTAATTTGAAATGCAACCGCCATAATGACAACAACAACAATACCGATACATCAAAACCAAATAACACAAAATACTAATCTAAAATATATTTAACAAAAATGATGAACCATTAGCAAATAATTGTCGGTTAAGTTTGGGGTTAAGTTTTTTTATCAATAACGCTTCATGAATTTTGGTTTCAAAATTAGAACTGCATTTTTTGATTATTTTAAACGAATTAACACTGAATTTTATATTGGAGCAACTATGACATGACATGATATGATCCTTGACGGAGCTTTCAGTCTTCAAATGGAAACCTAAGTGCTCCCTCACCCTAGTGCTCAGATGACGAATTGACATACCAATGTACGTCAGATTCGAATCGCACGAACATGAAAATTGATACACAATGTTTGAGCATAGTGCGGGGGGAACACGAGTCTTCAATTGAAAATAATGTGAGACTTTAAACGTTTTATAGGCAGGATTTATTTTTAAAGTTATTTTAAATTTAGATTTAATAATGTTTTTAAGTTTAATTAAAAAACGTTTGGAGTCATGGCCAAAATATGGGATATTCAGGTTGTAAACATAATCGGGAGACGAAGAATGAGAATGCATACTTTTTTCATTAAACTTTTTTAAACATTTTTCAAAAAACCAAATTGGGTAACCGTTAGACGCAAACATATTTCTAAGCAAACCAACTTCATTAAGAAATAACAAATTATTAGAACATATTAATTTAGCTCTATGTAATAAACAAGATATTAATCCGGATTTCCATTTTTTAGGGCAATACGCATTATAATTTAAAAGTAAACCAGTGTGTGTAGGTTTGCGCCATATCCATGTCTCAATTCTTTTTCTACTTTGACCCATCGGCAGCATCGTCCGGGGGTCAAGAGCGCCGTAGTGACTGCGAACACGAAGATGCGATCCTGGTTCAAAAACTACTCGCCTCATTCCGTTTAATTACTGGAAAAAACATTTAGGAGACTTTCCTCTGCTTGGCGGTTAAGCAAGCAGCTTTAAATTTTAATCATATCTCTAAGCAAAAAAATCAAATATCAAAATAAAGAATTCAATCGGGCAGCAATATTTTGGGATCTCTAAAAGCAGGTCGGGGTAAGTTGTGCTGTTTTGATTTCTTTTGACAATGAAGGGTCTGTCGATACCCAGTGTTTTCTTGACAAGATGTTTGTTTGCCTCATGGACGTTTGTGTCGTGGGGTCTGTAGAGATGAGATCTTCAACATGTTTCTAAATTATGTCCAATAAGTCTTTTGGTAATTTGTTATTGTTTTAATGAAGTGAGATAGAGTTTTTGGGTCTTGCGATGTATGCTGAGAGTGGTGAGTAACGGTAAATAATCTGATGTAAGGGAGGTGATGATAGTCTGACAGTCTGTGACGTCTAGTGAAGTAGGTTGTTGCGTTTGATTGGTTGGTAGACTTGTTGGAGTGTTTGTGTTTAATGTGATGTGATTGGAGTTATTCAATCAGTTCTTATGTATGGCCTTTGATCAGCAAGTACCATAATGGCAAGTGAGCATAGATATCTGCCGTGATGATTGTGTTTGAACAATTTGTTATGTATGTGAATGTGCTAAATATAGTTGACTCTTTGAGTGGTAGACGTGTTGGAGTGTTTGTGTTTAATGCGATATGATTGGAGTTATTTAATCAGTTCTCCTCTATGGTCTTTGGTCGGCGAGTATCATAACGACGAGTGAGCATTGACAACTGCGGTGATGATTTTGTTTCGAAGATTTGTTATGTATGTGAATGTGCTGGGTATCATCAAGTCTTTTTTTGAGAAATACAATTGATTCTAAGTTTGTAGCCTAGGATAATATAGGACCCTGGTTAATATAAAATTGATCTTTGAAATGTAGCAAAGTTCTAGTTAGTAAATTTTCAATGCTCAATATATCATCTAGCTATCCTATCCTTTATTGGCCAATATTTGTATAGGTATTGTTAAGCATGTATTGCCAATTTAGGACCCTTAAATATGGAAAGCGTCGGAGGTGTTATGCTTGGGGCCCCGAAGTATAGAGGAGACTGGGATAAGTCGGGACAAATTTCCCTTTTTGTATCATAAATCAGAAACAACATAAGCTAATTTAATATAAAACGTTGGATAGAAAACACTAAAAACTAATCAATAAACACGAGGAGTACCTTTTGTTTTCAAAATTGGAAATCAGCCGAAAACGTAATTTAAATGACACAATCAAACGTCCCAACTTATCCCATGCATGGTGTTAAGGTGAGAAATACTCTCGCCGCGTAGATGATGCCACGTGTGCTTGTGTTCGTTGCCTTTTTTCTTTTCTTCGTGCTGCTTTGGTTCTGTCTGGTCGCTTTTCTTTGTTCGGCTGTCACGTGCAGCTATTCAAGACAGTTTTACCGTTGGTCGTGCTTTCAAAATTTTCGTGGTTAGTAGTTGGTTAATTTATATTATTTCAAATTTCGTAATGTGCTGTTAATTCTATTTGAATAAGTAATATTCTATTTTACAGGCAGGTCTAAAGCAGTTTTTAATTTCTCTTTATTCGCATAAATTCTTATAACGTTCGTTAGTTTGTCTGTTGTTATTTAAATACACTCTCCTCGGCTAACGTTCGTGTTGAGAACGCGTGTGAGGATTGAAAGACTAGGCCTTCCAGCCAAAATTTTTAGAATCATCCTAATCGAAGTGTTCACCGTAACACATGGGGTAAGTCGGAAAAGTAGTCCCACTTGCTCCATGAACTCTGTACCAACTTATCTTTACTTTTCTTCAAGATCTAGGCCAGCAATAGATTTAAAATTACAACATTATTCTAGCACAATCAGCATTGTTATCATCAAGGCATTAAACCGTATGCCTACAGAAATAGTAAGCAACATACCTGCTTCTTCAAGATTAACTTTTTTTGCCAAAAAATTGAGCGTTTTTTTATCAGCTTTAGTAAGTATTAGCTAACGACCGTATCGCATAACCAGTATTGTTGCTAATGCAAGATGTAACAAATGGTGGCGCTACAGATTATCCCAACCAGCAGTATAAACAGCGCGTAGTTAGGACCAACTTACCCCGACTTACCCCAATCTCCCCTAGTTCTAAGTAACAAAATAATAGTTCATAAAGAGCCTAAGGTAATTTTATAGCATGTTGTTAATGGTGAAATGAACATTAGCAAATTTTCTAAGCACTACGACAGCCTGCAGTGTATACAGTGATACCTCGAGATATGAAGGCTTCTTTATGCAAAAATTTCATTTTACGAAATGATATGCTAAGATTTTTCGCTTCATATTACGAAAAATTACCCGGCATACAAAAGCTACGAAACAAAACTCGAAATTTCTACCTGCAGAAAATTCACACAGGTCGTCTTCTTGCGCAGTTTGATGACATTTTCCTAATTCATTTCAAGAACATATTAAAAAGTAGGCAGAAACAAAGTTTCTTGGATCGTTATTTTTCAAAGCGGCCATTATTGAATCAGGTGAAGATCAAAGTGATCCGAAAAAACAGAGAAGGGAAGAAGAATCTGATAAAAATTAGGAACTTATAAAAGAAAACTTAATTTTAAGCGTTTTGTAAAGTTAAGTGTTAGTGGATGAAATTTAGAAACTGCGAATAAAACAAAAAATTATAAATTTAATGTGGTGTTTTTGTAGGGCTTGAAACAAATTAGGCAATTTACAAATAAAACGCAACTCATTATACGAAAAAATCGTGATACGAACGCCACTCCGGAACGAATTAATTTCATATCTCGACGTACCACTGTACTAAAGGCTCTATTGGCTAAACCTATTCATGTATTTTTGTATTCTTGAATGTAAGCTAATAATTTCACGCTTAGTGTTTGTTAATTAAAATAGCTTAATATCTAATAGGTTATGTGACTGATCTAAGTGATAAGTAAATTATTTTTTATGATATATTAAAATAGCTTATGTGTATGATCTAAACGAATAAATAACCTACTTTTTATGTTGCTAAAGTCAATTCGGAATTTTTTAAAAGGAAATCTATACGTCTATTATAACTAGGCTATATTAAAGTTGCGAGGGAAAAATTGAATTTTTTCAGTTCTTTCTTGAAGTTGAATCAATAAGACTTAAAATCTCAAAAAAAAGTATCTTTAAATTTTATTTTTGTTAGAAAACCAACCAAAATTTTTTTCCTAAGTCACCAATATTATTTTCGTAGCATTATTTTCGACTAAGTCACAAAGTTTGATCATTAAACACAGATTTATTATAAAATGTGTTAAACATAAATTTACATTGCTCACATTAAAATATCACTTGCTCAATGTGTTTAAACCGAGGTTTCAAGAAAAAACAGTATCTTTTAAAAATGAGAAAGTTCTTCGTTTTTCTCAAAATTCAAAAAAATGACTAGACGTTTATTTTATTGGACTGTCGATATCGAAAAAAAGCGTTTTTACGAGATTAGATGCATGATTTTTATTTATGGTGTTTTTTTTTATTCCATTTTATAATATTAATAAATTCAAAAAAACTGTAAATTTTATGTGAAAACATTTTGATTCATGAATTTTCCCAGTTACAAACGGCGCAAAGTTATTTACCTTAATATTAGAAAATTTAACTGTTTCCTTACGGCTGTAAGATAACTGATTACGACAATTAGTAAATCTTAAAGATCAAATAATTTGATTTTAAACAATATAATTTTACGCTTTTTAGCAGCTGTATTTTAATATAAAGTTTTGTTTTGTAAACAACTAACTGTAAGTTAAATACAGCATGCAAAAAGTTTTATTTTGCAAAATTACAAAACATATAGGCTAAAAAAAGCCACATTACAGGTGTTCGAAATTTTTTGATACATAAGTAAAAAATAGATAAAAACAGAAAGCATTTTCATTACAAGTCAAGGCTGAATTGTACGCTTGCGCTGATGAGCCGTATCTGCAGTGAAATAGACGCGAACAAAGTGGCGTGATCGAATGGTTAAGAGCGCCGTGATTGTTATCGACGTGATCTCGGTTCAAAACCTACTTTCGCCGCTCTGTTGTGTTTTTGTAAAATCACTTTACAGCACATCTCTCTGCTTGGCAATTTTGGAAAGTAGTTTTAAATTTCAGTCATATCTCTATAAAACTAAAAAACCAAAATAAAAACATTACAACAGGGCAGGAAAATCAAGATCTCCGGAAGCAGGTCGGGGTAATTGCTTGCCTTATATATAGCGCCTCCAACGTTTTCCTGCAAGTCCGGAGAATAAATACAGAAAAGAAATAAAAAACTATGTCAGCTCACTATGACAAAAGCATACTATCGGGATCAATAATTTGAACAGCCAGTGCTCGCTATGTATTAAGTTTATAAATAATTTGATAAAATGCTGTTATTGAGGTTATAAATCCTTTTATTTTTAATCTTTATACATACCAATCTTTCACATCCATTGCGAAGTACTAGCTTAACTCTTTTTTCTTATAACAAAAAGATAACTTAAAACAAAATAATTCAAATCAATTTTTTGCAAAAGAAATTATATCAATTATTTTTTGCACAGACTTTATGGGCCTCCTCTACTTAAAAAGCTAGAGGGAGAATCGTTTGTTGTCAGAGTAGGCCAAGTTGAGTTTTGCAGATGTTAGGCCTACTGCTTTGATCTAATTTACTGCTTTGATCTAATTAATTTAAAAATAGTGTGATATCAATGAGCAAAAGTTTTTTGTAGATTACAACTTACTCTGATAGTACGAATAATTACTATAAATTTAAATTTGAAACTATTTTCTGATTATTGATTTGCTATCATTGTTGAACTTGTTTCTTTATTTTTATCGATATAGCAAAACTTTTCCAACCTTCTTGTAAACTAATTGTGCTTTGACATAAGGGTTAGTTCCGTTTTCAAATATTTTAACATGTTTTCTTGAATAATAATCCTTATAATTAATTTCTCTTAGCACCTTGTATCCATGTTTTGAAAACGATTTACACAAATAGTCATTTGTCGGAGTATAAACAATGTACTTGCATCCAGCTGTTTTTGCAAGAGTCTCTGATGCTTCTCTAAGTTTGTGACCAATTCCTTTTCTGCGATGCATTTTATGAATAGTAACCATTCCTGCATAAAAAACATTATCTACTTGAAGTAAGTCAAATATATCAGCTTCCAAGTCATCAAAAAACTCAAGAACTTATTTCAGTTCATACGGTACATCTAATTCTTCACTTGAAAGTGATTTCTCTTTTTCTTGCACTCGATTCATGGAGACACCGACTAAATTATTGGTTCCTTTTTCGTATCTCCTATTGCCCAATTTTGATTTAAATGCATCTTGACTCTGTTAATGTTGTAAATGTCAGTATCATCATCTTGTAATCCGAAAAATTTTTTATGAACATCTTGTGAATAATGGTTTACAATCAAATCCGAAACCTCAAGTGCGGCTTCGGAATTCAGTTTTCTTATTTTAATTATCAGGTTATCAGGTAAACTTTACCAAAATCAACTAAACCAAAACACATAAAATTACAAAGCTGTTAGAAAAAAGTTCTTGCGTCAAGTCACGAGAATAAATATACTTTAATTTGAGCGGCTGTTCAGCAGATACAGTCTCTAGATAATTTATTACATAAAACAATTTAGAATTTATAATGCTACAATATATTGCCCGATTTTAGCCCGATTTTAAAAAATTTATTAAATATATTAAAAAATACATAAAAATATATATAAAAAATAATATAGGTTTTTTAATATCTTTTTATATATATATCAAAATTTAATAAACACAACTGCAAACATTGGTGCTCTTCATAACAGTGCGCAATAACTTCAATATTCAAAGCAATTTTACCAATTTAACAGAACACAAACATTAAAAAAAAGATTTTATTGAAGTAGACCCAACAGACTGTTTTGCCTGTGCGGCTCAATAGGGGACAAAACAGGTAAAAAAAGTAATACCAATTACGTTGAACAAAAGCAAAATAAATAAAAATTAATTAAAGTTAAAGTTAATGCTCTGCCTAAGATGAAAACCCACATTTTAGAAGAATAATACTCGCGCGCTTTTCTTCTTCTCGTGTTTTCTCGCCGATCTTAATCGATTTAGTTTAACAGAGACCGTGATGGGATGTTCCGACCCTAATAAGCGTTTGAAATTTTTAAGTTTTTTTCTAAGTTTTTTCAGTTTTTTCAATTGTTTTCAATTCTTTCTGGCAGTTTTATCTTAACTTTATTTTATTTTATTTTATTTTACTTTTTAGATACCCCTAATGATCCCTTTTATGGATGAAACAGTCTGTTGGGTTTTAGCTTTGTTTTTATTTCCGTGATTTTTCCATTGTTAATTTTAATTCAAGCTCTAACTTTGTTATCGAGCACTTTAGAAGAACTGATTTTCCAACATTGTAATTCTTATTACATTGATTTTAAAATTTTTTCTTGGAATTAACCAATGAGTTTCTGCATAGCATTTCTTTTTTTAAGAAATCGAACAATGTTACGTTGGAATAAATTAAATAAAAAGTTAGAAAAATGAATTAAAAATATTAAAAGCATGTTAAATTTTGTTTAAAATGTAAAAACATTGCTGTTACACCTGATTAAAAATAAAGTTAAAATTAAGCCTGAAAGAAGTCTTAGGCTTTATTGGATATTTTACATTTTCGATTTTTAAGAAAATTGTTAAAAAATTTTTCTACAATAACTTAAAACGTTGGTGTAGAAAGTGAAATCAAAAAGTCCAATTTTTAATACTTGTAGACGGTTTCTTTCACAAGGTCCCTGTTCAAACCTTTTTCTCCGAAATTAGCAACGAAAAAGCAAGATAAAAGAGTGAATTTATTGGTTTCTTACTTTATTTGTGTTTCTTACCCCAAGCAAAAGCGTGTCCTAAAAGCAAAATTTTTAGCTATTTTTTAAACAAATCCTGGTTTTTCAAAGGTTTTTTAAGATTTCGAGCTAGTCACAAAGCTAGAAAGTTTATAAAATAATTTCAGTTTGGTTTGTTTTCATTTAGACATAAGAACTACCTGTGATAGGGGTTGATAAAATGAATTTTATTATATTTTCAAAAAACAACCGACTTTTCTTGGAATTGATCTTACTTACGTTGGCCTTATTTGACTTCAAATTTTATGTAAATTTTGGAAAATTTAGTTGGTAAAATGTATTAAAATGTTCAGTTTTATGATGAATTTCGTAAGTAAAAATGAAAAAATGTAAAACTTTTTAACATAAATTTAACATAACATAAATTGTTGCAATTGACTGGTGATTAAACTAACAGTTAAGCTTTAGTCGGTGTTTTGAAATCAAAAAATTTTTTTGGTCAAACTTGTAATAAATTTTCTTTTTTACAAAATGTTTTTAAAAATTATAAAAATCAAGGTGCATCATAGAAAGTTTTTTCGCTTACTCTACTTTTACTCTGGAAATTAAAGTAAGGTAACCAGATTTTCAAACTCCATTCATGAATATGTCACAGTTTTAACAGGAAACGCAACACGCTATAAACAGGATACGGCCCAAGCTTTTGTATAAGAGAAAGAACTTGACACAATTGTCAAAAGCATATTGTCAAGCTTACAGAGATTACGGGTAGCTTTCTTATTATTAAAAGTTTATAAAATTGACTAAAATATTAAAAATAGTTAGAGTTGAATTCATTTTTGAAACAAATAAAATGTTAACATTAGAAAGCAAATTCATACAGCATAAAAATAATAACTATGTTTGAGTTTGATTTACTAAATAATAAAAGTGGAAAAAAGACGAATTTTTTTAATATGAATCATCTGTTTATTGAACACAAATGTTTTTTCTATAAAATTTTTGTTTAAAACTTTTAAGAATTAATTTAAAATTGACTATAAATAAAAATCAATGTTGCCAAGAAAAAATTCAACTGAGATATAACAAAAACAAGGTTGCTTAGAAAAAAATTAAACAAAGGTATAACAAAATCAAGGATGATTGGAAAAAATTAAACAAAGCTTAAAACAAAAATCAAGTTTGTTAAAGAAAAAATTGAGGTTAGGTAGAACAAAAATCAAGGCTGCTTAGAGAAAAAGTTTTAAAATTGAATAAAGGTGCATAAAAGTCAAGCTTTCTTAGGGAAAAATTTAATGCAGGTATCTAAAAATTAATATTGATTAAGAAAAAGTTTTGAAAAATTAAACATAAGTACAACAAAAATCAAGGTTGCCAAAAAAAAACTTAAACAAAGGTATGACAGAAATTGAGGATGTCAAGAAAAAAATATTGAAGATAGATATTCAAAAATCAAGTTTGACTAAGAAATTTTTGAAAAATTGAACAAATGTGTAGCAAAAATCGAGCTTGTTTAGGAGAAAATTGAAGATAGGAATGGCAAAAATCGAGGTTGCCTAAAGAAAAACTTTTAAAAATTCAACAAAGGTATAATAAAAACCATGGTTGACAAAGAAAAATTCAGAAAAATTCAACAAGGATGTAGCAAAAATCAAACTTGTTTAGAAAATAATTGAATATAGTTATGACAAAAAACAAGATTGCCAAGAAAAAATTAAACAAAGGTATGACAAAAATCAAGGTTGTTTAGATAAAATTTAGCAAAAGTATAACAAAAATCAAGTTTTTCTAAAAAAAATTGAGGTTAGGTGTCACAAAAATCAAGATTACCAAGAAAAATTAAACAAAAGTTTGACAAAAACCAGTGTTTATTAGAAAAAAATTGAAGATAGGTGCGACAAAAATCAAGGTTGACTAAGAAAATGTTTGAAAAATTGAACAAATGTGTAGCAAAAATCAAGCTTGTTTAGAAGAAAATTGAAGATAGGAATGGCAAAAATCAAGGTTGTCTAAAGAAAAACTTTTAAAAATTCAACAAAGATATAATAAAAACCATGGTTGACAAAGAAAAATTTTGAAAAATTCAACAAGGGTGTAGCAAAAATCAAATTTTTTAGAAAAGAATTAAATGTAGTTATCTTCAAAGCAAGTTTCTTAGGAAAATTTTTGAAAAAGTGAACATAAGTATAACAAAAATCAAGGTTGTCAAGAAGAAATTAAAATTATATGGATATATCAAGTATATATATATACTGTATATGTATATAACAAAAATCAAGGCTGAAAAAGAAAAACTTTTGAAAAATTGAACCTAAGTATAACAAAAAAAAACAAGGTTGCTTAGAGAAAAAGTTTTAAAATTGAACCAACATATAACAAAAATAAAATTTGTCTAGAAAAAATTGAAGATAGGTGTAACAAAAAACAAGGTTGCCAAAAAAAAAAAAAGTAAACATAGGTATAACAAAAGTCAAATTTGTCTAGAAAAAATTGAAGATAGTTAAGGCCCGTTTCCACTGCGAGTGTGGAAAAGAGCATTCTTTGTTTCTTTTATTGATCTTCGATTGAAGCGAGCGGTTAAAATTGAAGCAAGCGCAAAAAAAGCAATAAAACAAACAAAGAATGCTTTTTTCCACCCTCGTAATGGAAACGGGCCTTTATAAAAATCAATATTGCTTAGAAAAAATTAAACAAAGTTATAATAAAAATTAAGGTTGTTTGGAGAAAAAAGTTTTAAAATTAAATAAAGTATTTAAAAACCAAACTTTCTCAGGAAAAAAATTGAGACAATATAACAAAAATCAAGAGAAAGTTTCGCAATATACTCACAAAAAAACCTATACAAACAATCCCGGTAAAAACCTAGGGAATTTCCCATAGGAAAACTGGGTATAGCGCAACAAACTGACTTGTCTAAACTTGACTTGTCTAAACTAAACTTTGTCTAAACGTGAAACATTTTGGTAGGTATTTCTATGGAGTGCTTATAAACAGGAAACTGGTTGAAAGAATTTTTTATTGTGTACCTGAAATCAGGAAAAGGTTTGACAGGTTTTTCTTTTTATGTCTCGCGTATCACTGGGCGCGTTTTAAGACGTTACAAAGGGGGTTTTACAAATCATAGCTATAAAACAGGACAGCAGTATTTCTATATTTCCAAAAGCAGTTCCGAGTAATCTTATGATTGTTCTTTCAAGTTTAATACGTTAGTCGTTCTACATTTAACATTGAGTTCTTTAATAGTTTTTTTTAAGTACTGGTATAATTACATTTACAATTGTAAATACTAATACAACTACTTTTAGATTTTTTTAAGTATAGATTTACAACTTTCAGATTGTTTCATTTAGTAAATTAACCATCTACTGTTATACCTGCTACCACAGTAGCTCAAATCAATAGTATAAGAAATAAATAGCACGTAAAATAAAAGTCGGCAGCGTGGTCGAGTGGTTGAAGCATCGCGCTTATGTTCAACATGGTCTCGGTTCAAACCCACTCGCGCCATTATGTTGTGTCCTTGGGAACACTTTACAGCACTTTCCCCTGCTTGGTGGTCTTGGCAAGCAGTTTTAAGTTTCAATCATATTTATATTAAATTACAAGTGGACAGTAATATCTTGGCATCTCCAGAAGCAGGTGGGAGTTGCCTACCCTATGTATTAGTGCTTTCGTCGCTTTACTGCGAGTCAGGAGGTTAAATACAGAGATAAAATAAATATCTGCGCTCATAACTTGATTAACATATACTTTCAACACAACAAAAAAGCTTTGTGGCTTTTATATGTTTTTGTAACTGATTGTTGTAAACTTTACTTACCTTCTTTTAAGATTTTAATAATGTTTGAAATAAATAAATTGACTTTTAAAGTTTTACCGGATATTTCGGATTTGATTGTAAACCATTATTCACAAGATTTTTATAAAAAATTTTTCGGATTACAAGGTGATGATATTGATATTTACAACATTAACAGAATCAAGATGCATTTAAATCAAAACTGGTCAATAGGAGTATACGAAAAAGGAACCAATAATTTAGTCGGTGTCTCCATGAATCGAGTGCAAGAAAAAGAAAAACCATTTTCAATTGAAAAATTAGGTTTACCATGTGAACTGATACAAGTTCTTAAGTTTTTTGAGGATTTGGAAGCTGATATGTTTGATTTACTTCAAGTAGATAATGTTTTTTATGCAGGAATGGTGACTGTTCATAAAATGCATCGCAGAAAAGGAATTGGTCATAAACTTAGAGAAGCATCAGAGACTCTTGCAAAAACAGCTGGATGCAAGTACATTGTTGGCACTCCGACAAATGTATATGTATGTGAAACGTTTTCAAAACATGGATACCAAGTTCTTCGGGAGATTAATTATTTGGATTATTATTCAAGAAAACATGTCAAAATATTTGAAAAGGTAGCTAGTCCGTACATCAAAGCAGAATTAGTTTACAAGAAAGTTTAAAAATTTTTTATGGATTAATGAATTAAAACAAAACCTTACGATGTTGAGCAATCCAAAAGCCACAGCAAATCTAACTTCATAGTAAATGATATATAATTCATAATTTCGATGAGATTAAGTATTAATACGCAAAAAACTTTTCTTCAATAATATCAAATATCAATTAACTATTTTCAAAAGTGAAAAATTCAATACACACTGCCATTTTCAAATGACAGTTTGTTCAACATTAAAACAATTGCCTGTTCAGCTTGCAAAATATCGCGGGTTTTTCAAGCCTAGATGTTGGGTGTTTTTGTAATATGAGATTCTGTGTATGTTATAATACATTTTGATTTATGATTGTTTACCGCATGAAATTTTGAATTAAAATATAATTGCTAATGAAATAAAAGTAATAACATCAAATTATTTCGTTTTACCAGATTCATAAATTGTAGTACTTGGTTCTCTTTCGGCCGTTAAGAAAAGGCTAAATTTTTTAATATTAAATAACTTGCACCGCTTGTAACTGGGAAAGTTCTGGTAGAGCAACCACGTACAATTGACGTTTAGCGTACAGTATATCGCTTAGCCGCTGGCTCTTTATTAGCAATGGTTACTCTTAATTTTAAAACATATTAACGTGATGGTAAATAAAAACAAAACTGGTATGAATGCATGAATGAATGTACGGTAAAATTGATGAAAATAAAAAAAAAATTTAAGGAAGTTAAAGGATCAATTTCTTCAATAATATCTTCAGTATTTCTTAATTTACTAACAAAATTGAGTATAACCCATAATTGCAAGAGTGGCAAAGACTGTTAATTAAAGTAATGTTTACACACAATAAAAGAAATATTGTAAAAAGAAGACAAGTACGATTTAATGAATCAAGCAACGGAATGACATTAATTTCGAAATTAAAACCATGAGTAAAAGCTGTTTCAACACTCTAAAAATTCAGATCAAGCTGCATTCAGCACACACCCCTTTCCCAGCGGTTCCCAAATAGTGTGTCGCGACGCCCTGATGCGTCATTTTAATTCTACGAGAGCGTCGTCAGGGCCGGCCCAATCGCCCAGTTCAAAAGCTCCGCCGATTTTGAATACTTTGAAAACACGGTAAAGACTGTTTTTGATCTTCACCTGGATTTACAACCGGTAAAAACTGTTTTCACAAAGTGTGCTCCAAAAACGTATAAATGAAGCCAAAAAATGATAAAGGTTTTGATAATAAAGATTTTACTTTTGACGTAAATTTATTGAAGACTTTATTAAAAGAAGTTGTTCGTGGAATATTTTAGACTTTAGTGCGTCGTCAATTTATACGAGTTGGAATCCCTGCCGTATCCCAATCGCAAATCTAATTACAGTATATATTTCATTGTTATTAAACATAAAAAGTTTTAAGTTTTGCTCAGCCGGAAGTTATAATCTGAAATATGAAATTAAAATAAAAATAAATATTTATTAAAAATGTAGAGAATATAGAAAGCTTAAATAAAACAAAACAAATTAAAAAGTATTAAATATTGGTAAAATATAAATAACAAATATTAATAAAATTTTTAATCATTGTTGAACAGCTTCTCATTTTCTAAATGACACGACTGCAAAGGTCTTGAGAGATCTTTCTCTTCGATAAATGACGTAATTTTAAGTGGTAAATAACTACTAAAAGTAACTAAGGAGCATGCATTCTGTAAATAAAATCGCTTTTCTAAAACTGTATAACCAGATTTTGGGCGCAATCCTTTTCTTTTTTAACTTTGAGAGAAAAATAGCACTAAGAAAAGCCTATATTAAAAGTTATACCTGGGGCTGCTTCTTTCTCAAATACAACATTAAACCCCATAACTCTATATAATTGGAGTCGCGAATAAGGGTCGATTTTTTAAATTCGGTAAAGTCGGGAATCATAGTCCTTATTGCTTTTGGAAACTCCGATTTACGCTAAGTTAAATCTTTAAGCTTAGAAATACATTAAAAATAGCTTTTAGCAATCGTAATTACCATTGCAGAATTGATATTTCATAATGCTTTTTCTTGTCTGCAAGTAGAATAGATTAAAATTAAAAGTTTTTCATTTCTAATCTGTTTGCACTTGAACGTTGACCTAATCATTTTTTCTGTTAAATTAGAGCATACTATAAGTATTGAAAATGTTAGAAGATTACAGGCGATACTTTTAGACAAATGCCCATAATTCTTAAAAAATGCCCACATTTTAGGGAGAGTTGATTACGAATATAATTTTTTTTCATTTGTTACTTGAGTTTCAAAGCAAAAAGCAAATAAGCATATTTTGATTCATTTAAAAAAAATAAATCTTTTTTTAAACTTCCAAATCAAAATTTAATTTTAATATTGCAAATAAAAAGCCACATTTGGCTGTCAATATAAAGCCAAAATTGTGTTTTTGTTTGCACGTTAAATCAAAATCCAAAAGTGACCTGTCCAAGTACTCGCCATAATTTTTTTATGACCATAACTTCTAGCAATTTACCAAAAATTGGAGCCGGAGTGCCAAAGAAATATATAAATCCGATACCAACTCTAGCACATCTAAAAAATCAACTCCAGCTTCAGCATATTTAAAAAAACGTTTGATTCCTAATCCACCGAAAAACATACGACTCCAACTTCCACTCTGATTCCACAATCCCGGCTTTAACTAAAATAGCTCAGCAAATTCTCGTGTCTCTTCTCGGTGTCGGTACTCCAAACTCTCGTCATGTCTCAGTCTCAAAAGTTCGTGTCTTGAGCCCATCTTTGTTTATGCCACACCCAACTACGAGTATCTAGAGCTTTGCATACCATTTTGCATCTAAGGCTAATAAGCTGAGTTTTGAGAAACTCAAAAAATGTCAACACATGACCAATCAAAAACCAAACTTCTATTACACCAAAGCACGGAATAGATTTTTGGTAATTATGTGCTCGACATTGGGCTTGTGTATAAAAACCTCTTATGTCATATTTATTCTAGTGATGGGGAACCTTATATCGGCAGCGTGGTTAAGTGGTTACAGCGCCGTAATTATGATCGACACGGTCTCGGTTCAAAACTTACTCACTCAATTCTGTTGTGTTCTTAGAAAAGGTGTTTTACGGCACTTATCCCTACTTGATAATCTTAACAAACAGTTCTAAATTTTAGTCATATCTGTATAAAATCGAAAACAAAAATAAAATTTTTAACTGAACAGCAATATCTTGGCATCTCCTAAAGCAGGTGTGAGTAATTGGTTGCTTTATGTATTAGCGCCTCCGTCGCTTTCCTATAAGTTGGGAAGAAAAATATCAAAACGAAAAAAGCATAAGCGACGCTGCGCCAATTTAGCATGGGCGTGAACCGAACCCGTACCTTTCATCTAAAAAGAGTGCTTACCAGACGAAATTTTACAATAATACGCCACACTGCATATAACGTTCTAAAAACACTGCTTTAAAAGGCATAAAAAGTTTTACATAACCTTTTATTTGTTGAAGATACCGGTTTTTGCTCTGAGAAGTGGTGATACAAAAATTGCCCTATTCTAAGCATTTTTACTTGCAGCAATAACCAAACAGCAAAATTTGCGGTGGTTTATTTATTTTTTATTTATTTTATCTCTATATTTATCCTCCTGACTTGTAGGAAAGCGACGAAGCCGCTAATATATAGGGTAAGGAATTACCCCGACCTGCTTTCGAAAGTGCCAAGATATTGCTATCCGCTTAAAATTTAACAGAGATATGAATGAAATATAGAGCTGCTTGCCAAGACCTACAAACAGGAAAATGCAATAAAGTGTCTTTTCCATGGATACGACAGAATGGCGAGAGTGGGTTTTGAACCAAAAACCATGTCGATTACAATCCCGGCGCTCTAACCACTCGATTACGCTGCCGACAATGAGAATGTGAATGTAATTGGACAACATTATCTTGAATATAATTATTCAGAACTGCCCTCATGGGCCCACAAACCTCTAGCAAGTATTGGTGAAGATGCCAGAATGAAAAGCCAAAGGAAAAAATGCTTTTTTAACTTTTTGTACAAGCTTTTTACCAAAAAGTCGAACATAGACGTTTTCATTTTGTATACGTGTTAAGCATTATAAATAAACTATTATTTTCTGAAGCTATGTAAATGCTACACATAATCTTTAGAGGTTTTTATTACTGGTAAAAAATTTTCGGAGATAAGCTGCCATACCGATCCGAAAAAACTTTGGGAACAATTCAATTTTCCCCAAATTTTATCGACGACGTACCGAATCATAATCTTGTTGGATTTCATGGAGATGACAAAATGTCACACGTTTTTCTCTAAAAAAACTGTTGAACATACAAAAAAAAAAGAAACCAAGCAAAAAAACCTACAAAAAAGTGTTTCGGTCTTCCTAAACTAAAAGGTTGAGAACCATTGGCTTACAGTGTACACCTGCAGTAACAAACTGATGCAATTCAAATACTGTATATGCGTGAAATACAAAAAATTAAACACGCGTTCTATTATTAATTTCTTTTTTTGAAGGAAGAGCTACGGCTCTACTTTTTTTAGGATAAACGATTAGTGTTTCATGGCCGCAAAATAAAATTTCTCCATCTTTTTATTCCAATTCAATCATATTTCAAAGGAAGATTAGAACGAAAAAATTTTTTTTATTATTTTTGTAGTCAATTACATTCAAAGCAAAAACTTTGAAAACTTGATGATAATTGATCTTATACAGCAATATTTCAAAATATTTTAAGGTTTTGTGTACGGTATTTACAATTTTTACCATTCTTATTTTTGCATTTGCATAAAAAAATAAAGTAACTAAATTAAAAAAACAAAAAAAATGTTTTTGTTGTTGTCGTCATTCTCCGGTGAAATTAACGTAATTGCCCTGAAGATGGTTTTTAAATAAGATTTTTTTACATTAGTAAGTTTATTAATGATAACACGATTGCAGTTCAAAACCTACTCGCGTCATTCCGTTGTGTTCTTGGTAAAGACACTTTGCGGCATTTTGCCCTGCTTGGCGATAATGGGCAAGCAGCTCTAAATTTCAGACATATCTCCATAAAACTAAAAATTTTAAATGAAAACTTTTAACCGGATTGACATAACCAAATGGCGCAAGTAAGTTTTGAACCGCAACGATGTCGATCAAAATCACGGCGTTCTTAACCACTAGAGCATAAATACATTCTGCACGTAAAAAAACTAAAATACTACAGTATTTCTTGCTTTTGCGGGCTTTTCAAATAAGCTTATCTGAAAAAGTATGACCGAAAGTTAAACTGGAGTAAAAATTATTATTTATATTTTCAATCTTTATTCGAATAAAAAACCTTCCACAGTAAAATTTTCAAGCAGGTTGAACTTTATTAAAGTTGAAATATAATGATTATTGGGCTGGGTGAACGCTCGGATAAAGCCTGACAACAAAACCTTTTTTTTAAGCGATTTTTTGTTTGGAAAAAGTTTGACGTTTGCAAGGAAAATATCCATTTACCAAATATTGAGATTTTCGTTCCAAACAAATAGTAAATACAGGACAAAGTTGTGTAACTGCCTAGCTTTTACTCTGCAAACCTTTTAGGTGGCACAAGAAAGCCTGTGTTTGCCGCATATTTTTTTGATTGGTAGTATTATTAGGCCAAAGAATCGCGATTCTTCGGTTTTTCTAATCTTCTATCGAACAACAATTGCATCTGGACACAAGTTTTACTTTCATAATAGATTTAAAAGAAGAACTAGGCTCATTAAATATTACTTCTAAGAGCTTGATTGATGAAACTCTTTCAATTAGTTTTCCTCTAATTGTCAAAAGTGATTTTTTGATGTTCTATTTGAGCTGGATGCGCTGAATAACATGTATTTTGTATTCTTAATATTAAAAGAATAATTTATTAGCTATTAACCAGTTGTCAATGATTTTTTTATTTCTTTGTTTCTGTAACGGTAAACGGTGAGTCGATTAACGCGCTTCCGGCTTCGATGAAATGAAAAGTCAATAATAACCAAGAAAATTGTTTTAATGAAAATAAATAATAAACTAAAACGTTAAGAAGCGTTGACAAGCGGTAATCTGTAAATAAATAAAACGAACTCAAAATTTAACACAAAATAGAAAACACATAGTTGTCTTACTGAGCAGTTCACGTCGGTGCTGACTCAGGGAGAATAACGGGAATACAACGGGGATTATCAAAAACTACTCTAAGTTTACTCAAGACTTCAGCCAGCCGCCACCAATTGCTGCTGGTCGCCTCACAGGTTGAGAAATGTGAACAAGAACGCAACAAAGCCAGCTCTAAAGGAACGCGCTGCAGACACGAACTATGCTCCGAGATGAGATTAACTAAATTAAAGCGTAAAACAAATAAGGCGCTGGCAGCGAGTGCAAGCGGAAATTATGATCAGAAACGCAAAGGAAATAAAGTAAACACGTGCGTTGGTAATTTTCTACAGTTTCCTTTTTGCACTAATAGATTGGTGTTTCTTGCAGCAAGATATATGGCTATATCATTAATTGTTAGTTTTTTTTTATACAATTCTATTATTGCATTTTATAGTAATTGGGTCTATTGATGTGATTGTGCAATATAATATTATTTTCACTTTTGTGCTTATTAATTTTCTTGGTTATTTTATTTGTACATTTCTATCTTTTGCTTTGCATTTGCTGCATTTACTTGAGGAGGATCAGAGTTGTTAACAACCTAATTTATGCTGCTCTTGTAAAAACTTTATGATGGTTTGACTTTCAGTTTGAGTAAAAAGCAAAGAAAAAATGCAAATAATATTTAGTAGGAAGCAGTAAGCAGCAAAGAGCAGCAGGAAGCAAAGGGCAGTAGGGCAGCAGGAAGCAACAAAAAGTTGCCTTTTTCAAATTATGTAAAGATGACTAGATTTTTGAAAATTAAGTAAAATCTGCAAAAGGTGTTAAAACTGCAAGAATCGGGGCAAGAGATTTAACTTTTTCCTAATAAAACTTATGCAGCGATATTAGTGCAGTGTAGGCAGTGATGGCTTTAGTACAGTGCAAACGAAGCGGCCCTACCGGGCTCCTCTAAAAAACGTCAACAAGTGGCCCCCACTAAGCAAATATTGCTCTAATTCTTCATAGTAGCACCATGACAATGTCCTCACTGTCGGCACCTTAACTTTAATGTACTCAATTAAACTTTTTTTTAGGTATTTTGGAAAAAAAATGGAAATTTTGAACATTGATTAAAAGTGATGACCTTTTTTTTGGGGATCACCATATTTTCGGGACCAAAATAGAGATTTTGGACATTGATTGATTTTTTTAGAGATTACCATATTTTAGGGGCAAAAAAACTTAAAAAGTAATCCCCCCTTTTCTAAGGCTACCACTGAGTGTAGGGTATTAATAATCGCATTGTAATATAGATAGTTTATAGTCAAAAGGTTTGTCTTTCTAAGGGGCTGCGGGCAGATATATTTAAATATTCTACCCCAAGAATGTTTTTCTTTCATCTTTAAATCTTTTTCTACTTACAAACAGACGCAACGCCCAAGTTATATTCATATCTCTCATCAACCAAATTTAAATGCACCAAAGTATGATTATCAATGTTTCCTGTAGACTGTGCGCGTGCGCGCGCGCACACAAGGAAAAAATGTGCGCACAGTGCTAAAATGTCTGCGCACACAAAGAAAAAACGTAAACGCCCAAAATTTTTGAAAAATTTTTGTAGTTGCGTGTCCAACCTTGAGTTATTGATGTGGTCTACTGCCTATTCATATTTGGAGAGAAAAATCAACAAATCAGAGTCTGATTCAGAATGAAGGCCTATTTTTTTAGAGAAAATCTGATTTGATAATAAATTCTAATGCAATTTATAGTACTTTGCGCACTGCGCAGAGAGTGCACATACTTTACAAAAAAGAGTAAAGTTTGCACACGAACCAATTTCTCCGGACACACACATAGCTAAAATTAGAGGAAACATTGATGATTATGCTTACGTTTCACCAATTATTGAATAATGTACACGGCACGCACACATTCATAAATTATTTATAATACATTAATATGAAGTTAATACTAATAACTTAAATACCTCGCTTACATTTGCTCGGGGTCGTAAAAAAAATCTTGATATCTCACATAACAATCATTAACAAAAGCACAACAAATAAACAAGAAATAATTTATCTTTGTGTCTATAATACGAGTAAACTAAAACACAACTTTTTTTATGATTACTCGCATCAATGGGTGTCTGCTGGAGGGAGCAGAAATGCTTTTGCCTGATCTTAAATTTACGGATTTTAAGAAAAGATGTGTAAATTTTTGCATTAAAACTAATTTTATGTGTAAACCTGAATGTTAATTTTTTATTAAAAACTAAAAACTTTTTTACATTTGTTGTAGATGAATCGTTATCGGTCTTACAGCGTGGGTTGACTGCTGAAAGATTAAGGAGAATTTCTTGGTTAGCCTTTAAGCGTGTCAATGGCGAGTCAAAGAGCAATAAAAAACGCACACACACCAGTAATATATAAAAGAGTATAGAGGTGTTAATAATATCACAAAAACCTTAAAACGTGACATACAAAAAAAAAAAAAAAAAATTTCAACTTGCAGTTTTTTGTATGCAAAATCATCATTATGCATTTTCGCGTCAGTTTGAAAGATCGGTTTATTTCCGAGATCGGAATGACTCAAGAGTGAGTGGGTTTGGTCTTTATTAATGGTGCTAAACAATAAAAGAAATGGTCTTTCCTTTCAAAAATTTTAGAAGTCACTTTTAGAATCAATTCTTTTTGTACTTTGAGTTGACCCATCGGCAGCATCGCCCCGCGGCCAAGAGCCTTAGTGACTGCGAACACGAAGACGCGATCCTGATTCAACAACTACTCGCCTCATTCCGTTTAATTACTAGAAAAACATTTCGGAGACTTTCCTCTGCTTGGCGGTTAAGCAAGCAGCTTTAAATTTTAGTCATATCTCCAAACAAAAAAAATCAAAAATCAAAATAAAGAATTTAATCGGGCAGCAATATTTTGGCATCTCTAGAAGCAGGTCCGGGTGATCGCTCAACGGTTGCCCTAAAAAGGGCTGGGGAACCGGCCAGAGCTGGAGCTCGGAAATATGGAGCTATCCAATTTCGGAGAAGCTGAAGCCGAAGCCGGAACCAAATTTTTATATTTTGTGGAGCCCGAGTTGGAGCCGGAGCCATCAAAAATTTTGTTGGCTCTCATCTGCCATCAAAATTTTGTTTTTTCACATTTGGAAGTCACTTAATTGATTCCTGAATTTGAATGAGCATTAAAGTAATGTAAAGGGTGTGTTTGTGATTCAGTCAATTGTTTAAATCGAATAGCATGGAGTTTGTTTGGTTTTGGAATGGGAATGATTGTGCCACGTTTTCCAAGATGTTGGTGTTGAGGGCAGTAATGCACATATTTGTGAGGTATCTGATGGCAAGTGGCCGTAAATGTTTATGCTATCAGGTCCAGTAAAATTGTTGTCTGTGTTGTTTGAGATAGTTAATTGCACTTGAGTAGTATTTCGTCTGTGGAGGGTTTTTGGTTTTTTGTCTATGTATCTGTTGATTTTGTATGCGCTGTAAGTGACGTTGGTATCCAGCAAACGCAAACGTTGTTGCGACGTTCTAAGGACGTCCTTAGGACCTTTTAAGTCCTAAGGACGTCCTTAGAACGTCGCAACAACGTTTGCGTTTGCTGGATACCAACGTCACTTACAGCGCATACAAAATCAACAGATACATAGACAAAAAACCAAAAACCCTCCACAGACGAAATACTACTCAAGTGCAATTAACTATCTCAAACAACACAGACAACAATTTTACTGGACCTGATAGCATAAACATTTACGGCCACTTGCCATCAGATACCTCACAAATATGTGCATTACTGCCCTCAACACCAACATCTTGGAAAACGTGGCACAATCATTCCCATTCCAAAACCAAACAAACTCCATGCTATTCAATTTAAACAATTGACTGAATCACAAACACACCCTTTACATTACTTTAATGCTCATTCAAATTCAGGAATCAATTAAGTGACTTCCAAATGTGAAAAAACAAAATTTTGATGGCAGATGAGAGCCAACAAAATTTTTGATGGCTCCGGCTCCAACTCGGGCTCCACAAAATATAAAACTTGGTTCCGGCTTCGGCTTCAGCTTCTCCAAAATTGGATAGCTCCATGGTTCCGAGCTCCAGCTCTGGCCGGTTCCCCAACCTTGTTTAGGGCAATTGTTGAGCGATCACCCGGACCTGCTTCTAGAGATGCCAAAATATTGCTGCCCGATTAAATTCTTTATTTTGATTTTTGATTTTTTTTGTTTAGAGATATGACTAAAATTTAAAGCTGCTTGTTTAACCGCCAAGCAGAGGAAAGTCTCCGAAATGTTTTTCTAGTAATTAAACGGAATGAGGCGAGTACTTTTTTAACCAGGATCGCGTCTTTGTGTTTGCAGTCACTACGGCGCTCTTGATCACCGGGCGATGCTGCCGATGGGTCAAAGTACAAAAAGAAATGATTCTAAAAGTGGCACCTAAAATTTTTGAAAGGAAAGACCATTTCTTTTATTGTTTAGCACCACTAAAAAAAGACCAAACCCACTCACTCTTGAGTCATTCCGATCTTGGAAATAAATCGATCTTTCTTTTTTGATCTTTCAAACCGAAACAAATAAACTGACGCGAAAATGCATAGTAATGATTTTGCATACAAAAAACTGCAAGCCGAAATTTTTGGTTATTTTCTTGTTTTTTTTTATGTCACGTTTAAAGGTTTTTGTGGGCCTACTATTATTAACACCTCTACACTCTTTTATATATTGCTGGTGTGTGTGCGTTTTTTATTGCTCTTTGACTGGCCTTTGACACGCTTAAAGGCTAACCAAGAAATTCTCCTTAATTTTTCAGCGGTTGATCCACGCTGTAAGACCGATAACGATTCATTTACAACAAATGTAAAAAAGTTTTTAGTTTTTAATAAAAAATTAACATCCAAGTTTATACATAAAATTAGTTTTAATGCAAAAATTTACACATCTTTTCTTAAAATCCGTAAATTTAAGATCAGGCAAAAGCATTTCTGCTCCTTCCAGCGGACACCCATTAATGCGAGTAATCATAAAAAAAGTTGTGTTTTAGTTTATTCGTATTATAGACACAAAGATAAATTATTTCTTCTTTATTGTGCTTTTGTTAATGATTGTTATGTGAGATATCAAGAATTTTTTTACGACCACGAGCAAATGGTAAGCGAGGTATTTAAGTTATTAGTATTAACTTCATATTAATGTATTATAAATAATTTGTGAACGTGTGTGTGCCGTATTAATTATTCAATAATTGATGCAAACGTAAGCATAATCATCAATGTTCCCTCTAATTTTTAGCTGTGTGTGTGTGTGTGGAGAAATTGGTTCGTGTTTCTAAGAAAAAGATCATCACCTTCAATTGAGTACATTAAAGTTAAGGTGCAGACAGTGAGGACATTATCATGGTGCTGCTATGAAGAATTAGAGCAATATTTGCTTAGTGGGGCTACTTGTTGACATTTTTTAGAGGAGCCCGGTAGGGCCGCTTCGTTTGCACTGTACTAAAGCCATCACTGCCTACACTGCACTAATATCGCTGCATAAGTTTTATTAGGAAAAAGTTAAATCTCTTGCCCCAGTTCTTGCAGTTTTAACAGCTTTTGCAAATTTTACTTAATTTTCAAAAATCTAGTTATCTTTACATAATTTGAAAAAGGCAACTTTTTGTTGCTTCCTGCTGCTCTTTGCTGCTTACTGCTTCCTACTAAATATTATTTACATTTATTTTTGCTTTTTACTCAAACTGAAAGTCGCACCATCAAAAAGTTTTTTACAAGAGCAGCATAAATTAGGTTGTTAACAATTCTGATCCTCCTCAAGTAAATGCAGCAAATGCAAAGCAAAAGATAGAAATGTACAAATAAAATAACCAAGAAAATTAATAAGCACAAAAGTGAAAATAATATTATATTGCACAATCACATCAATAGACCTAATTACTATAAAATGCAATAATAGAATTGTACAAAAAAAAACTAACAATTAATGATATAGCCATATATCTTGCTGCAAGAAACACCAATCTATTAGTGCAAAAAGGAAACTGTAGAAAATTACCAACGCACGTGTTTGCTTTATTTCCTTTGCGTTTCTGATCATAATTTGCGCTTGCACTCGCTGCCAGCGCCTTATTTGTTTTACGCTTTAATTTAGTTAATCTCATCTCGGAGCATAGTTCGTGTCTGCAGCGCGTTCCTTTAGAGCTGGCTTTGTTGCGTTCTTGTTCATACTTCTCAATCTGTGAAGCGGCCAGCAGCAATTGGTGGCGGCTGGCTGAAGTCTGAGTAGACTTAGTTTATTTTGTTGTACCCTGTTTTGGATTGACTCTTCTCAAACTGTGAGGCAACCAGCTGCATTATTTGTGGGCGGCTCGTTGAAGTCTTGAGTAGATTTCGAGTAGTTTTCGATAATCCCCGTTGTATTCCCGTTATTCTCCCTGAGTCAGCACCGACGTGAACTGCTCAGTAAGACAACTATGTGTTTTCTTTTTGTGTTTAATTTTTAGTTCGTTTTATTTATTTACAGATTACCGCTTGTCAACGCTTCTTAACGTTTTAGTTTATTATTTATTTTCATTAAAACAATTTTCTTGGTTATTATTGACTTTTCATTTCATCAAAGCCGAAAGCGCGTTAATCGAATCGCCGTTTACCGTTACAGAAACAAAGAAATAAAAAAATCATTGACAACTGGTTAATAGCTAATAAATACATATTATTCAGCGCATCCAGCTCAAATAGAACATCAAAAAATCACTTTTGAAAATTAGAGGAAAACTAATTGAAAGAGTTTCATCAATCAAGCTCTTAGAAGTAATATTTAATGAGCCTAGTTCTTCTTTTAAATCTATTATGAAAGTAAAACTCTTGTCCAGATGCAATTGTTGTTTGATGGAAGATTAGAAAAACCAAAGAATCGCGATTCTTTGGCCTAATAATACTACCAATCAAAAAAATATGCGGCAAACATAGGCTTTCTTGTGCCACCTAAAAGGTTTGCAGAGTAAAAGCTGGGCAGTTACACAACTTTGTCGGGTATTTACTATTTGTTTGGAACGAAAACCTCAATATTTGGTAAACGGATATTTTTCCTGCAAACAAACGTTTGCCAAACAAAACATCGCTTAAAAAAAGGTTTTGTTGTCAGGCTTTATCCAAGCGTTCACCCAGCCTAACAATCATTATATTTCAACTTTAATAAAGTTCAATCTGCTTGAATATTTTACTATGGAAGGTTTTTTATTCAAATAAAGATTGAAAATACAAATAATAATTTTTACTCTAGTTTAACTTTCGGTCATACTTTTTCAGATAAGCTTATTTGAAAAGCCCGCAAAAGCAAGAAATACTGTAGTATTTTAGTTTTTTTACGTGCAGAATGTATTTATGCTCTAGTGGTTAAGAACGCCGTGATTTTGATCGACATCGTTGCGGTTCAAAACTTACTCGCGCCATTTGGTTGTGTCAATCCGGTTGAAAGTTTTCATTTTAAATTTTTAGTTTTATGGAGATATGACTGAAATTGCCATTATCGCCGAGCAGGGGAAAATGCCGCAAAGTGTCTTTACCAAGAACACAACGGAATGACGCGAGTAGGTTTTAAACCGCAATCGTGTTATCATTAATAAACTTACCAATGTAAAAAAAATCTTATTTAAAAACCATCTTCAGGGCAACTACGTTAATTTCACCGGAGAATGACAATAACATAAAGTTGCCGCTAAACATTGCTTTGTATTGTAACAACCTGAGTGTTAATTTGGCTCCAGCCCTCCTTGATGTTTGAAAGCTTTTTGAAAGTAAACTGTAGAAAATTACCAACGCACGTGTTTTATTTTATTTCTTTTGAGTTTCTAATCATAATTTGCGCGAGCACTCGCTGCCAGCGCCTTTTTTGTTTTACGCTTTATTTTTAATTAATCTCACCTTGGAGCATAGTTTGTGTCTGCAGCGCGTTCATTTTAAAGCTGGCTTTTTTGCGTTTGTACACACTTCTCAATTTGTGAGGCGACCAGCTGCAGTGTTTGTGAGCAGTTGGTTGAAGTCTGAGTAGACTTAGCGTGCAGTTTAAGTTAAATCCCGTTTTCCCCGTGAGTCAGCACCGAAGTGAACTGCTCGATTATCGTTTCCGCTTTCGTTTCCGCTTTCGTTTTCACTTTCATTTTCACGTATCAACGTTTCAGTTATAACTTATTTTATATTAAATTATTTCCTTGGTTGTTATTGTCCTTTTAATTTGTCGAAGCCGGAAGCGCGTTGATCGACACTTCACTTTGCGGTAATCGACAACTTCAGCGCCGTTTACCGTTACATAAACATATGCGTGGAAGAAAAGTTTTCATAAAAATACCTGATGAAAAAACAGAGTCTGCACACACAAAAACTGATCTCATAGATCACATTCGTTTAAAATTCACCATCCTGCTCCAGCCGTCACCAGTTTATGGAAAAAGGAAAAGAAACTCTGCCTTAAATTGTCCTATGAAAAGATAAAATCTTCAAAAATTCGCGGCTTCCACGCCAAGCTTCTTATCCCAATTAAAATGGTGAAAAGTTTTATAACGCAGTGAATGAACTGATATGTCTCTTTTTGGCATCTCAAGCCCTGCTGACGGTCATCTTCAAGAGCTCATGGTGCACGAACGTAATCACAACAATAATAAGAATTATAATCGGAAGAAAATCAAGAAAACAGCAGGTTTCGTCTGGTACATAATATGAAATGTTTTAAGTAAATCAAATTAAATCTTTTATAAGAATTTAAAACTTAAGATAAACGTTTTAACCAAAGCTTTCTTAAATTTTTGGGGCGTCTCAGTTTCACACTTTTTTGTTCGCTGCAATATGCTATGATATGTTACTTGTTCAATATACCTGTAATATACTAGTTCAATTTCATATTAATATTTGAATAGACCAATACATGAAATACTACTTCACATTACAGTAAATTAAATTTTTATATTTGAAATAATATATGTATTGTGGTGCGGGCTAGAATCCCGTATTATATTTGTTTGGTAACTTCACTTTTTTTGGAAATTCTTTTTTGGAAATCCTTAATATTTTTTTCAGACAACATCAATTTTTGGAAATCCTTGCCTCAGGCCCCAAACTTTGAATATTCACCACTGAGAAAGATGAATTATTTGGATTATTATTGGAAATAACAAGCAAAAATATTTGAAAATATAACTAGTCCATACATCAAAGCTCAATTAATTTACAAGAAAGTTTAAATAATTTGCATAAATTTGTAAAAATGCAAGAAATTTACACAAATAAAAGAAATTGAAACTAAATGTTGAAAAGTTAAAGTTTATCGCCTTACAACAATTTTACATATCGTTACAATGCTTCTTTCATGAAATGTTATGAGTAAATTTGCAATTTTTTTGACGAATTATTTTTATGGTTAATCATTAAAAGAAAAATTAGCAAAAAAATGCATGTTCTAATTTTGTAAAAAATTGTGTATAAAAAGTCAAACCTCAAATTTCATTTAGTAAAGCTGTAAAAGATGTCCATATTGTTTTTTTTATTTTAGTTACTTCATTTTTTTATGCAAATGCAAGAATAAGAATAGTAAAAATTGTAAATACTGTGCATAAAAATCTTAATATATTTAAAATATTGCTGTATAAGATCAATTTTCATCAAGTTTTCAAAGTTTTTGCTTGGAATGTAATTGACTACAAAAATAATAAAAAAATTTTTCCTTCTAATCTTCCTTTGAAGTATGATTAAATTTGAATAAAAAAATGGAGAAATTTTATTTTGCGACCATGAAACACTAATCGTTTATCCTAAAAAAAGTAGAGCCGTAGCTCTTCCTTCAAAAAAAGAAATTAATAATAGAACGCGTGTTTAATTTTTTGTATTTCACGCACGTACAGTATTTGAATTGTATCAGTTTGTAATTGCAGGTGTACACTTTAAGCCAATGGTTCTCAACCTTTTAGTTTAGGAAGACCGAAACACTTTTTTGTAGCTTTTTTTGCTTCATTGTAAAGCGGATTCAAGTCTAATGTTGCTCAAGATATTTTATTGATGTGGTGCGACTGTGTTTTGCAACTGGTTGTCTGATGCCAACTGGTGGCCGTGTACTTTTTCTGGGCCACTTTAATTTAAAAGGTGAAATTTAGCAGATTTTGTTGACAAAAGCAAAGAGACCTGAAAAAGAGTTGAAGTAATGAACTTTTTGTTTCTTTTTTTTTTGTATGTTCAACAATTTTTTAGAGAAAAACGTGTGACATTTTGTCATCTCCATGAAATCCTACTAGATTATGATTCCGAACGTCGTCGATAAAATTTGGGGAAAATTGAATTGTCCCCAAAGTTTTTTCGGATCGGTATAGCAGCTTATGTCTGAAAATTTTTCACCAGTAATAAAACCCTCTAAAGATTATGTGTAGCATTTATATAGTTTCAGAAAATAATAGTTTATTTATAATGCTTAACACGTATACAAAATGAAAACGTCTACGTTCGACTTTTTGGTAAAAAGCTTGTACAAAAAGTTAAAAAAGCATTTTTTCCTTTGGCTTTTCATTCTGGCATCTTCACCAATACTTGCTAGAGGTTTGTGGGCCCATGAGGGCAGTTCTGAATAATTATATTCAAGATAATGTTGTCCAATTACATTCACATTCTCATTGTCGGCAGCGTAATCGAGTGGTTAGAGCGCCGGGATTGTAATCGACATGGTTTTTGGTTCAAAACCCACTCTCACCATTCTGTCGTATCCATGGAATTGTTTGTAGTCTGCAGCTCTATATTTCATTCATATCTCTGTTAAATTTTAAGCGGATAGCAATATCTTGGCACTTTCGAAAGCAGGTCGGGGTAATTCCTTACCCTATGTATTAGCGGCTCCGTCGCTTTCCTACAAGTCAGGAGGATAAATATAGAGATAAAATAAATAAAAAATAAATAAATCAACGCAAATTTTGCTGTTTGGTTATTGCTGCAAGTAAAAATGCTTAGAATAGGGCAATTTTTGTATCACCACTTCTCAGAGCAAAAACCGGTATTTTCAACAAATAAAAGGTTATGTAAAACTTTTTATGCCTTTTAAAGCAGTGTTTTCAGAAAGTTATATGCAGTGTGGCGTATTATTGTAAAATTTCGTCTGGTAAGCACTCTTTTTAGATGAAAGGTACGGGTTCGGTTCACGCCCATGCTAAATTGGCACAGCGTCGCTTATGCTTTTTTCATTTTGATATTTTTCTTCCCAACTTATAGGAAAGCGACGGAGGCGCTAATACATAAAGCAACCAATTACTCACACCTGGTTTCGGAGATGCCAAGATATTGCTGTTCAGTTAAAAATTTTATTTTTGTTTTCGATTTTATACAGATATGACTAAAATTTAGAACTGTTTGTTAAGATTATCAAGTAGGGATAAGTGCCGTAAAACGCTTTTTCTAAGAACACAACAGAATTGAGCGAGTAAGTTTTGAACCGAGACCGTGTCGATCATAATCACGGCGCTGTAACCACTTAACCACGCTGCCGATATAAGGTTCCCCATCCAGTGGCGTACCATGACTTTTCAGGTCAGGCATGCAATGATGCAATGATGAAATGATGACGTCATCAGTCTCAAAATTTAGCTTAATTTTAATATTTGATAAAACAAGCAATTTTTAAAATTTTGCGATTTATAGTCCTAGTAAATACACGAAGTTTTTTCATTAGTTAATGAAAGGTAAAAAAAATAGTTTCTACTTTCTAGGGTTTCTCAATAATCACAAATATAAAATGTTTTTCCTGTATCGAAGTTGTCTATCGTAGTAGGCAAAAGTGCTGAGTAAGCTTGCTTTTTTCTATAATTTTTAACTATAAGTACTGTATTGAGAGGCTAAAATGCACCAGTAACTGTGTAGCCTACCAGTAAGCCTACCGTAAGTAAGTAGGCCTAAGCTTATGCTAAAAGTAGGCAACTTGCTTTAACCTGCTACCCTAGCTAATTCATTTAACTGCTTGCTTAAACTAAAGTGTTAAAGTGCTTTCAAATTAATATGATTTCGAAATGCATCTGAATGTGAGTACTGAGTAAACGTAAGCAGTTTGTAGCAAGCGATACTAGATCAATTCTTCAACAACGTCACGCTCTATAAACATGGGCGTGCATGCAATATCAAAACTGCATGCGTAGATACGATATCAAACTGCTGAATAATCGGAGATTTAGATTTTAATTTAAGAAAAATTTCGCAAAAGAAAAGAAATATTCGGATAAAATAATGTCTGCAATGGAATATGCATCTATAATATTTCTTAGAAGTACCGGTAGGTCTCATAATTCCTTCTAGCAACAGAGTCAAAAAATGCAATTTAGATTTTGCATGCGTGTTTCCAATTTTATTTTGTATTTTAGTGATAAGCTCTAGCTGAAGCTGTACTGAATGATCCGAGTTGCAATCGATAAAACGTATTTATGCTGTTATATCAAAAAAATAATTAACATAATATCATCAAAATTTTTATACTTTGAGAATTTTTTTCAAGATTATTTTTTTATTTTTTTTATATAATTATTTTTTTATAAAATTTCTAGGCATGCATGGAGAATACGCCCCTGTCTCCATCACTACAATAAATATGACATAAGAGGTTTTCATACACAAGCCCAATGTCGAGCACATAATTACCAAAAATTGATTTCGTGCTTTGGTGTAATAAAAGTTTGGTTTTTGATTAGTCATATGTTGACATTTTTTGAGTTTCTCAAAACGAAGCTTATTGCCCCTAGATGCAAAATGGTATGCAAAGCTCTAGATAGTTGGGTGTGGCATAAACAAAGATGAACTCGAGACACGAAGTTTTGAGACTGAGACATGACGAGAGTTTGGAGTACCGACACTGAGAAGAGACACGAGACTTTGCTGAGCTGTAGCCGGGGTTGTGGAATCAGAGAGGAAGTCGGAGTCGTATGTTTTTCGGCGGATTAGGAATCAAACGTTTTTTTAAATATGCTGAAGCCGGAGTTGATTTTTCAGATGTGCTAGAGTTGGTATCGGATTTGTATATTTCTTTGGCACTCCGGCTCCAATTTTTGGTAAATTGCTGGAAGTTATGGTTATAAAAAAATTATGGCGAGTACTTGGACAGGTCACTTTTTGGATTTTGATTTGACGTGAAAACTAAAACACAATTTTGGCTTTATATTGACAGCCAAATGTCGCTTTTTTATTTGCAATATTAAATTTAAATTTTGATTTGGGAGTTTAAAAAAAGATTTATTTTTTTTTAAATGAATCAAAATGTGCTTATTTGCTTATTACTTTGAAACTCAAGTAACAAATGAAAAAAAATTTATAATCGAATTTAACCCTCTCTAACATGTGGGGATTCTTTAAGAATTGTGGGCACTTGTTTAAAAGTATCGCCTGTAATCTCCAATCATTTTCAATACTTATAGTATGCTCTATTTAACAGAAAAAAATGATTAGGTCAACGTTTGAGTGTAAACAGATTAGGAATAAAAAACTTTTAATTTTAATCTTTTCTATTTGCAAATAAGAAAAAGCATTATGAAATACCAACTCTGCAATGGTAATTACGATTGCTAAAAGCTATTTTTAATGTTGTATTGTTAAAAATTCTAAAGGGGTGTCGCTTCTTAGCCTATCAGCTGGATTTCCCCTGATTGCTGAATGTAACTTTAACCAGGTTTGTAGACCCGGAGAATTTTTTCCGGCTCCGAATCCAGTTATTTAATATTTTACGATTCCGACTTCGACTCTGGAACATTTGAAAATACAACCCGATCCGTTCTAGAACGTGCGACTCCAGCGACTCCAGCGACTCCGATTTCTAAGCTTAAAGATTTAACTTAGCGTAAATCGGAGTTTCCAAAAGCAATAAGGACTATGACTCCCAAATTTACCGAATTTAAAAAATCGACCCTTATTCGAGACTCCGACTATATAGAGTTACGGGGTTTAATGTTGTATTTGAGAAAGAAGCAGCCCCAGGTAACTTTTAATATAGGCTTTTCTTAGTGCTATTTTTCTCTCAAAGTTAAAAAAGAAAAGGATTGCGCCCAAAATCTGGCTATACAGTCTTAGAAAAGCGATTTTATTTATAGACGTCATTTACTTACGTCATTTATCGAAGAGAAAGATCTCTCAAGACCTTTGCAGTCGTGTCATTTAGAAAATGTGAAGCTGTTCAACAATGATTAAAAATTTTATTAATATTTGTTATTTTTATTTTACCAATATTTAATACTTTTTAATTTGTTTTGTTTTATTTAAGTTTTCTATATTCTCTACATTTTTAATAAATATTTATTTTTATTTTAATTTCATATTTCAGATTATAACTTCCGGCTGAGCAAAACTTAAAACTTTTTATGTTTAATAACAATGACATATATACTCTAATTAAATTTGCGATTGGGATACGGCAGGGATTCCAACTCGTATAAATTGACGACGCACTAAAGTCTAAAATATTCCACGAATAACTTATTTTGATAATCTTCAATAAATTTACGTCAAAAGTAAAATCTTTATTATCAAAACCTTTATCATTTTTTGGCTTCATTTATACGTTTTTGGAGCACACTTTGTGAAAACAGTTTTTACCGGTTGTAAATCCAGGTGAAGATCAAAAACAGTCTTTACCGTGTTTTCAAAGTATTCAAAATCGGCGGAGCTTTTGAACTGGGCGATTGGGCCGGCCCTGACGACGCTCTCGTAGAATTAAAATGACGCATCAGGGCGTCGCGACACACTATTTGGGAACCGCTGGGAAAGGGGTGTGTGCTGAATGCAGCTTGATCTGAATTTTTAGAGTGTTGAAACAGCTTTTACTCATGGTTTTAATTTCGAGATTAATGTCATACCGTTGCTTGGTTCATTAAATTGTACTTGTCTTTTTTTTACAATATTTCTTTTATTGTGTGTAAACATTACTTTAATTAACAGCATCGCCACTCTTGCAATCATTGGTTATACTCAATTTTGTTAGTAGATTAAGAAATACTGAAGATATTATTGAAGAAATTGATCCTTTAACTTACTTAAAATTTTTTTTTATTTTCACCAATTTTACATTCATGCATTCAAATGAGTTTTGTTTTTATTTACCATCACTTTAATATGTTTTAGAATTAAGAGTAATCATTGCTAATAAGGACACAATGGCTAAGCGATATACTGTACGCTAAACGTAAATTATGCGTGGTACCAGAACTTTCCCAGTTACAAGCGGTGCAAGTTTCATTTAATAAAAATGTAGCCTTTTCTTAACGGCCGATAGAGAACCGAGTACTACAAATTATGAATCTGGTAAAACAAAATAATTTGATGTTATTACTTTTATTTCATTAGCAACTATATTTTAATTCAAAATTTTATGCGGTAAACAATCATAAATCAAAATGTATTATAACATACACAGAATCTCATATTACAAAAACACCCAACATCTAGGCTTGAAAAACCCGCGATATTTTGCAAGCTGAACAGGCAATTGTTTTAATGTTGAACAAACTGTCATTTGAAAATGGCAATGTGTATTGAATTTTTCACCTTTGAAAATAGTTAATTGATATTTGATATTATTGAAGAAAAGTTTTTTGCGTATTACTAATTTAATCTCATCGGAATTATGAATTATATATCATTTGCTATAAAGTTAGATTTGCTGTGGCTTTTGGATTGCTCATCATTGATTAGGTTTTGTTTTAATTTATTAATCCATAAAAAATTTTTAAACTTTCTTGTAAACTAATTGTGCTTTGATGTACGGACTAGCTACCTTTTTAAATATTTTGACATGTTTTCTTGAATAATAATCCAAATAATTAATCTCCCGAAGAACTTGGTATCCATGTTTTGAAAACGATTCACAGAGATATTCATTTGTCGGAGTATAAACAATGTACTTGCATCCAGCTGTCTTTGCAAGAGTCTCTGATGCTTCTCTAAGTTTGTGAAAAATTCCTTTTCTGCGATGCATGTTATGAACAGTCACCATTCCTGCATAAAAAACATTATCTACTTGAAATAAGTCAAACATATCAGCTTCCAAATCCTCAAAAAACTCAAGAACTTGTTCCAGTTCATACGGTAAACTTAATTTTTCAATTGAAAATGATTTCTCTTTTTCTTGCACTCGATTCATGGAGACACCGACTAAATTATTGGTTCCTTTTTCGTATACTCCTATTGACCAGTTTTGATTTAAATGCATCTTGATTCTGTTAATGTTGTAAATATCAATATCATCACCTTGTAATCCGAATAATTTTTTATAAAAATCTTGTGAATAATGGTTTACAATCAAATCCGAAATATCCGGTAAAACTTTAAAAGTCAATTTATTTATTTCAAACATTATTAAAATCTTAAAAGAATGTAGGTAAAGTTTACAACAATCAGTTACAAAAACATATAAAAGCCACAAAGCTTTTTGTTTTGTTAGAAGTATATATTAATCAAGTTATGAGCGCAGATATTTATTTTATCTCTGTATTTAACCTCCTGACTCGCAGTAAAGCGACGAAAGCACTAATACATAGGGTAGGCAATTACCCCGACCTGCTTCTGGAGATGCCAAGATATTACTGTCCACTTGTAATTTAATATAAATATGATTGAAACTTAAAACTGCTTTCCAAGACCACCAAGCAGGGGAAAGTGCTGTAAAGTGTCTTTCCAAAGGACACAACATAATGGCGCGAGTGGGTTTGAACCGAGACCATGTTGAACATAAGCGCGATGCTTCAACCACTTGACCACGCTGCCGACTTTTATTTTACGTGCTATTTATTTCTTATGCTATTGATTTGAGCTACTGTGGTAGCAGGTACAACAATAGATGGTTAATTTACTAAATGAAGTAATCTGAAAGTTGTAAATCTATACTTAAAAAAATCTAAAAGTAGTTGTATTAGTATTTACAATTGTAAATGTAATTATACCAGTACTTAAAAAAAACTATTAAAGAACTCAATGCTAAATGTAGAACGACTAACATGTTAAACTTGAAAGAACAGTCATAAGATTACTCGGAACTGCTTTTGAAAATATAGAAATACTGCTGTCCTGTTTTATAGCTATGATTCATAAAGGCTTGTTTGTAACGTCTTAAAACGCGCCCAGTGAAACGCGAGACATACACGAGGGTAAGAAAACACGCAGCAAAATTCTTCACAAATGCTTTATTGCCAAACGGTCCAACGTTGCGATTTTCTGTTAAACATAAAAGACAAAGTTGGAATAAAAAAAATAAATAAAATAACAATAACAAACACTTATCAAATAAACAATATATAAAATAGCCACGTCTTACTTGAACAGCAAACCAACCGATGCTCAACATAAAGCACATTTACAGAAATAGAACAACATGAGTAGTATATAATCCGTCATTTGGCGCGGCTTTCCTCTAGAGACACTAGAGCGCAGGAGCCGGAGCGCAGCAGCGCTGACGTAATCAGTGGAGGTGGATCGGTATCTTATTCTAAATCCTGTTCCAAATCCTATTTCTATTCCAAATCTTATTCCTATTCCGAATCCTATTTCTATTCCTAATCCTACTCCTATTCCTATTCTTATTCCTAAGAAAGACTGTGGTCCTGAGTTCAATTCTTATCCAAGACAGCTAAATCCTAACCCTATGAAAGACAGTGGTTCTAAGTTTGATTCCTGCCCAAGTTAGAAGTGAGATTTCAACCCTAAACCTAAGAAAGTCAGTGATCCTAAGTTTGATTCCCACCCAAGACAGTATAAATTCTAACCCTAAAAAAAACAGTGGTCCTGAGTTTGTTTCCTTCCCAAGATAATATAAATCTTAATCCTAACCCTAAGAAAGACAGCGGTCCTAAGTTTGACTCCTGCTCAAGGTAGTATAAATCCTTACCCTAAGAAAGACAGTAGTCCTGAGTTTGGTTCCCAACCAAGACTTGGTATAAGATACTTCAAAAGATTGTACAAATTTTTAAATGGTAAAGTCAAACCGCTTCTTATTTTAAGTACTTTTAGAACGAACCTGTCAAAGCTTTTGATGATTTTAAGCGCACAATAAAAAAGTCTTTTAACCAGTTTCCTGTTTTTAAGCACTTCATAGAAATACCTGTCAAACCTTTTCCTGATTTAAGGTACACAATAAAAAATTTTTTCAACCAGTTTCCTGTTTTTAAGCACTCCATAGAAATACCTATCAAAATATTCAAATTATATGTCAACATAGAGATACTCCATAGAAATACCTGCGAAGCTTGGACAAGTCAGGTTTGTTGCGCAATACCTATGGGAAATTTCCTCGGTTTTTACCGGGATTTTTTGTATAGGTTTCTTTATGAGTATATTGCGAAACTTTATCTTGATTTTTGTTAGTTCTATGTTTAATTTCTCAATTTTTTCCCTAAGAAAGTTTGGTTTTTAGATACTTTTATTTAATTTTAAAACTTTTTTCTCTAAACAACCTTGATTTTTATTATAACTTTGTTTAATTTTTTCTAAGCAATATTGATTTTTATAACTATCTTCAATTTTTTCAAGACGAATTTGATTTTTTTTATACCTTTGTTTAATTTTTTTTACCTATCTTCAATTTTTTTCTAGACAAATTCGATTTTTGTTATACGTTTGTTCAATTTTAAAACTTTTTCTCTAAGCAACCTTGTTTTTTTTTATTATACTTATGTTCAATTTTTCAAAAATTTTTCTTTGTCAACCTTGATTTTTGTTATATATATATACATGTATATATGTTCAATTTTAATTTTTTTCTTGACAACCTTGATTTTTGTTATACTTATGTTCACTTTTTCAAAAATTTTCCTAAGAAACTTGATTTGAAGATAGTTATATTTAATTCTTTTCTAAACAAATTTGAGTTTTGCTACACCCTTGTTGAATTTTTCAAAATTTTCAAAGTGTTTAAATACCGTTTTCCTTGGGTCTTCCAACTTCTTAGGAATTTTCTTCCAGACTTGAATTCAGATGCGTCCGTTGACACCACAGACATATGGTAAGAGAATAACTCTGCTTCTTGCAATGTGTTCAAAGTTCTTATTCAAAGCAAATAATTTATCAAGTTCTTGTTCAGTTAAAATTATCTTATTCGAATCAAATCGATAATCGAAGCAATAAATATTAAGTTTGGTAAATTCTCCCAAATTTGTTATAACTTGTCCAAATTCGTTATAAACTTGCGCCAAATTCGCTATAACTCGTACAAATTTGTTAAAACTCTTTGTTAGTTCGGAAGTAGAAATGAATAGAACTTGGACAGATAATATTAATTTATTCCAGTCTTTACAATTATACACCAGATTAGTATTTAAATAGATACACCAGATTAGATATAAAAACACCAAATTAGATTCGCCAAATTAGATTAGCCAAATTACAGTAGATTAGGTTTTAACAAATTTGTTCCTTTCCGAATACTTCAGCCAATAGGCTATTTAAAATTCCAATGGGATAGATATAGCGGCCAGCAGGCTCTACTAAGTAACCTTCTTGTACGAAGGTCAAACCAAAAAGACTAGAACTATCTCGTGCTACCGTTACAATAACAGAGACCGCCAAAGGGAAGGCAACAGCAGCGCGCACAATGACCAGGCGCCATGCGCGATTTTAATTAGCGCGCGAACACGGACCTGGTTCGCGTCTTGGCGACGCTACATCAGGTGTTGTTTAATTGTCTGTAGGGGGCACAGAGCAGAGATATCGGTCGAAAACTTTTTGGGCTTCATTGGCTTTGGGATTGTGACTACAACTCTTCTTTTTCAGATCTTGGGAATTTTGAGTCGGTATAAGAAAAAAGAAAAAAATCACATAATTGGGACTTCAAAACATCTGCAGGATAGACACTTTTAATACTAATACGTAATAATTTTAATAGTTTCACCTTCCACTGAGATTCCTAATTAGTTAATAAATTTTAAATTATATTTCATAATTTGGTAATGGCATCTAATATTAAAAAGAGAAAATTTTATATTATGTATTTTGTAGCCTGCCGAATATCTTTAAATTTATAATTTGGCCCATTATGAATAAAGCTTGAGCATCCCTTGTAGAGACTATACTTCAGATATCGTTCAATCTAGCCCAAGCTATTCAATGAAATATCTGACAGAGTAGAATAAGCAAAAGCTTCTTCAAAGTGATATTTTGTTAGGTTTTAGCCCGATTATAAATTTTGTTTTCAAGTTTAAACATTTTCTTTTATCACCGGTTTAACCAGTTATGGTCGTGGAAATAGCAGCTTAGAATTATGCTTCCTTCCACATTCATCACCTTCTGTTCAACTCTACCGCGAGTTTGGTACATATTGTCCCTACAATATTTTACAGTGATATATATATATATATATACAGGGAGTCCTCGGGTAACGACAGTCCCGACTTACGCTGTTTCGAGGTTACGAACGCGACCCATAAAAATATAAAAAATAATATTAGGCGTCGTAAGCGATGTAAACAATTGCAAACAAGTTTCTAGCGCGCAGCGGATGAATATGATTTGTGTTTGTGTCATGGTTGTGTCACTAAGTTTCAGTCGTCACTCAGTTTCAGTAATACGCCATTTTGGTTGTGTACGCCAGTTCTCTCTATTATAGTATTTATACTATAGTACACTACAGTATAATATGTATAGTATATCATAGTACTATAGCTGGCTATAGTACAATACTTTACAGTACAGTACAGTACAGTACGTATAGAGTAATTTATTTATGATGTTCCGACTTACACTGAAATTCGGGTTACACCGCGTCTTAAGAACGGATCAACGTCGTAAGTCGAGGACCCCCTGTATATATATATTTATACATACAGGTATATATAAATGAATTTTCAAATGGTAATTAACTTAAGACAAAGAACTTGTCACAACCTTACTCAGGAATTCCAAAGAACCAGTTATGCTAGGTAACCCAAATACTGCACCAAAGTTAAGCTGGGTTTATTTATACCTGCTCAAGAAATAGTTTGCGGCGAGATTGAGTTTTTATAACAGTTGGTTCTGGCTACGTACGTATTGATTCTTAAAAAAAACTTCTCTCCGTGGATAAAAAGAAACCACGGTTTTGAACTATAAAAATATATTCACAAAATTCACAAAAACATGATCAATTTACGTAAAATGTGGTTCCCAAGCTTCAACAAACTTCAAAACAATTCAAAGCGCCAACAACTTCGAATGACCGCTTTAACAATTTTGTACTAAAAGCTATAAGAATGAAAAACAAGTTTGCGAAACTAAGTTGAATCAATCGTATTTGTGTACAAGATGGTACCTTATAAGTTAAGTGATTAGCGCTGCCGCATTCACGATCAATTTGTTACTCAAAGAACTTTTTAATGAGCGCCATCTGTTCAAACGAAACTCCAAAACTAAAGATAACATACAGAGTACAATTGTAAATTTTGTAATAACAACACGACAAGGCCCTGTTTCGACCTAATTAGGTCTCATCAGGTGTGTATAATTACGTACATATTACAAGATAAAGAACTTGATACTAGTACAATAATATACTGTAAAATTATATATGCATGCAGTCTTTAAAACTTCCTAGCGCACTATTCGGAAAAGAATTTCTGCTTCATAAAATCCAAAAGTTTTTTCTGGTTCCGCGAGAAATTGTACTCTGTATGTTGTACTGTGTATGTTATCTTTAGTTTTGGAGTTTCGTTTGAACAGATGGCGCTCATTAAAAAGCTCTTTGAGTAACAAATTGATCGTGAATGCGGCAGCGCTAATCACTTAACTTATAAGGTACCATCTTGTACACGAATACGATTGATTCAACTTAGTTTCGCAAACTTGTTTTTCATCTTTGATTTTCGAAGTTGTAATCATCGCCAAATTTATGCATTTGTAGTTAACTATATACTGTAACTTTGTTTAGCTTGCCCTTAGACTATTTAGCGTATATATTTTCGTTGTCGTCAACAAATTCATCAGTCAGCCAAGCTTCGAGCTGTGGAAAGGACGCTCGTAAACAGATTATAATTTCTCGCGGGACCAGAAAAACCTTTTGGATTTTATGAAGCAGAAATTCTTTTCCGAATAGTGCGCTAGGAAGTTTTAAAGACTGCATGCATATACAATTTTACAGTATATTATTGTACTAGTATCAAGTTCTTTATCTTGTAATATGTACGTACGTAATTATACACACCTGATGAGACCTAATTAGGTCGAAACAGGGCCTTGTCGTGTTGTTATTACAAAATTTACAATTGTACTGTGTATGTTAACTTTAGTTTTGGAGTTTCGTTTGAACAGATGGCGCTCATTTAAAAGCTCTTTGAGTAACTATAAGAATGAATTAACACCCCGATGGTTAATATTAAACTTTATAGTTTGTCCGCTACACAAGCAAAAACAATTGTACTTCTCTATTGAATTAATTTCCAAGGCGTTAACACTTGACTCTTAAAACAACTACGGTCACACAAGCACAAAAACACAAACGAATCAACTGGAATGCAATCACTGGAATCTGAACTGGAATGATATGAAAACAAAATATGCTCTTTATAAGATCAAGTCATGTTACGCCAGGTTATAATACAAAATATGAGATTATAGTGAACAATTAACCACTTAACGTATAAATTAAGTTTGCATCCGTCAACACTTTACGCCGACGCAAAACAGCTAATCAAAAATTACGACAGCAAACGGATTACGTAATTGGAAGTTCTGAAAAAATTCTATTTAGCGGTTCTGGAACGCTCGAGAGAGAAAAAAATGCTAGACTATTCAGAGGTCACATGCTTTTAAGCTACCGCCACATGCTCAGAATTAAAAACAACAAAACAATTAATTACAACACTTATAAGAACAGAATAAATAAATTAAGTTAAAGGACAGATGGAACAAAAAAGTACCACCGGTGGCATTGTGCATCACACACGCCAAACCCAAGCTCGCTGACCGACCTTGGTTTTGAGTAATAAACTTGGAACAGGGACAGTTTTAAACTTTCATCTTAGATAAATAAAGTAAATTAAGTGGGAGTTTGTATACCGATTATGCAACCATTACTTAACAAGAAAAGATTACGTCATAATAAAAAACCAAAACCACAGTCCAACACTACAATTAACTATAGATTTATGAAGTTAAGATTACCTTGTGAATATAGTGTTACAAAAATGCACAGTAGGCCTATTCATAAAAGAGTTTATTAGTTAACAATATATCGAGCCAATTATGTTTAATTTTTTTTGAATAATTTGCTTGGAAGTTATTGTTTAAAAGTGTTCAATTTAGAAAAATTTGGATACAAAACAAACATATTTGATATAAAAAAACTGTAAGACAAACTATGTTTATAAATTAGTTTTCTTCAAAAAATAATTTTGAAACTATTTCAAACAATGCAAACATTAATAACATAAATGAAAAACTGTCTTTTTTAATTTCTAAAACTGACTAATGTTTTTGTTGAACGACTCTTATATCATAAACTTTTAACACAATTAAAAATATTGCTGTTAAAAAAAAAAAAGATAGTGCTTTTCTTAAAGTTTAAAGGCAATTAGGTTCATTTTATATACAGTGTAAGTTTTAGAAACTGTTAATTCAATCTCAAGTAAACTTATATGGTAAATCTTAACAGATTTTTAATTGCTATCTGCAGAAGATATACCGTAAATCTCACTACAAATAATTAGGAGAAAAAAATGCACATGCTATATAAAAATTAAACCTCCCACAAAGCTATGCTAAAATTGAAGAGTTTTACTAACTGACAAAATTTAAGCAAGGATATTATGTATTCTGCCCTTTGAAAATTTTTACATATTCAACAGCTGCACAGAGCGGCAGATGCATGCTATAAATCAGGAAACACTCAGCACGTAGTAAGAAATAAACTTCAAAATAATTTAGATTAAAGAATATCAGCTTAGATTAATCTACAAGCCAGATACCGTCATCAAAAAGCCACATCCGGCTCTCGATCCATGCGTTTCCGAACTTTGTAATATATCATACAGGGTGATCAAGATTTAGCGTTGCAACTTCAAATAACTGTATTTGGGAAATGATACGTAGAGTTGGAGTAACACAGGTGAAATATTGTTACAGAATAAATATAAATTCAGTACAAATACAATTTATTCAATATGCTTTCCATTTGAATCAATTACAAGCTGAAGACGCCTCGAAAATGACCTGCATGAGTCACGATTCACATCCTGGGGCATTTTTGACCATTTCTTCCGTAGTTTCGTCTTCAGTGCCTCCAAAATTTTATGATGTGTTGCTGAGACCTTGCTTTCGGGGTACCTCCAGATACCAAAATCGAGAGAATTCAAATCGGGTGATGAAGGGGGCCATTCCTCTTTGGAAATGAAGTTGGAAACATTTGCTGATAGCCACTCCTGCGTCTTTTTAGCTCCGTGTGACGGTGCCGAATCTTGTTGAAATGTCCAAGGACGTTTTTCGAAGTGTTCTTTTACCCAGGACAACAATGAACCAACGAGGATGTCATTTCGGTAATCTTCTTGGTTCAGTTTGACGCCTTGTTTTACGAAAACCAAAGGACTTCTTCTAGATTCGTTAACGGCTGCCCAGACCATCACTGACGCCGCCTCTTGGGCCTGAGTGACTCTTCGAGGTCATACCTCCCCATCACGTGACCAAACACGATCATTCTGGGGATTCACATGGTGTTGAACGTCGAATTTCTTTTCGTCGCTGAAAACGAGGTTAGGAAGCGTGCCTGCCTCAAGGCGGAGAGGAGAATTCTGGCTCTGGCAAGGCGTGATTTGTGACTCTTGCAGGTCATTTTCGAGGCGTCTTCAGCTTGTAATTGATTCGACTGGAAAGCATATTGAATAAATTGTATTTGTACTGAATTTATATTCATTCTGTAACAATATTTCACCTGTGTTACTCCAACTCTACGTATCATTTCCCAAATACAGTTATTTGAAGTTGCAACGCTAAATATTGATCACTCAGTATACATGATGTACAACAATAAATTGAGTATTAAAGTGGTTTTTATGTTTTTCATTGCTACGTTCTTTTATTCGCTAATTAAAGTGTTATCACTTCCATTTATTGGCAATACCACATTCAAAATATTTTATTCTTACCTATCTTTGCTGTTTCATTGGAATAAACAATTGAATAAATTTTCATGAGTTAAGATCAAATATTTTTTTTCAAACTCATTAATCATCAGCATTAATATTGTATAGATCAAATCGATGGATATCAGTTGTAACAAAATTGGTGACAATGAAACGGTTGCGCTTTCCAAATGTGTTCATCCAATTAAAGTTATTCATATTGAATAATGTAACGTCGCGAAAGTAGGAATTGATTCAATCGCTGATGCTCCGATGGAATCTAATTACCAGTAGATTGTGAAATGAAATTTGTATTAAATACAGTTGTTTAAGTGTTAAGGATGAATATGGTTAAGTCTGTTGCTAATGAAATTTGAATAACTTTTAATTATTTGCCACCAATACTTGATATTTTGCTATTCGAGAAAAGGATGTTGTTATTTTAATTTTTAATTAGTTATTCGTTCAGTTTCGGTTTCACACTGAGCTAGGAATCACATTGAAACATTAAGCGATCAGCAAATTTCTTCGGATTGTTGTACTACTTTCATTGTAATACAGTTTATGTTTAGATTTAATGATCGTGGTATATTATATAAGCTTTTTTCTTGTTTTTTTATTAAGACTTTTGATACTGTTACTACGCTTTTTATTGTTGAAACTGCTTTACAAATAACTGCTTTGCAAAAATTAAAATGATAATACCCTATTTTTGCCTTTCTAAGCGTTTTTCAATATGACTAATCAAATACTTTAAATTTCTGTAAAACAATATTAATTAGGCAGAGGCACAATGAATAGTTTGGTGTTATCGTGATCCATTGAGCCCCATCATCCAATTTGCGAACTTGACTAACATTTTTAAATTTTTTACATAACAACTTTTAGTGCTAACTTTTATATTTAGTCTACAATTTCATTTCTAGAATTTATCATCACAGCCTAACAAACAATTTTAATTTCTTGATAAAACTTATAGACAACTTTAATTTTTTTGTTTTAGTGTAACCAATAGTTTGGAAAGTTTTAAAAGTAAATGTGAGTGAAGTTGTGTAATCCTGCAATTTTGTGATATAACTTGTCAGCACTATTTCTTTACAAAGGAAAAAAAAGTATTATTAGTAAGTGATTAATCGTACAAAATTTAAAGATAACTAACAAAAAAGTCATCTCGAAGCTTTTCATTCCACACCATCAGGAGATAAACGTCAGAATGAAGAAAAAAATTCAATTGATTTTGTGATAAAGCTAGACGAAGATGATTGGTTGTATGAGAGAAGCGTCACAACACGTGATCAACGCAACAGTTTCAATTTGTAAACAAATTTTTTTTGGCGGCATAAATTTGGCGTACATGATTTGATGTAAACGGCTTCCAAAGCAGATAAAAGAAAGACGAACAACCAAATGAAAGAATAGTGAATTTTTCCATTACTGTAATTTTTGGCGTAAATAGCGTTATCTAAAAGGTGTTGACCAATCACAGATTCACTAAACATAAATGGGGTTGAAGATTTTCCGGAACGAGTAGAAATATTGCAAAAGTTTGGAAATTGGCCGGTTCTAATAAATTTTGGCACGTGTCGACGAATTCTGTCCTGTAATCCTTGAGATGTGCGGCCTATGTACCGGCTATCATAGTAGCACAAAAAATTATAAACTACATTGCTTAAAAGCGAAGCAGGCAACATGTTCTTTTTGATTGGAGGAAGAAGTGGGCGAGATGTAAAAATTACGCGTTGTTCAAAAAAGATCATGATTGTACGCAACTAATCGGTTTGTCAGTTAGTTAGCCGGTCTGCTGAACTCATAAAATTCCATTTCAATAGGTTGCTACTGACTAACTAACCAGAGCAAACCGACAAAACTTTATTGAATATAATATATTGAGGTTTTGATTCAAAATTGCTTTAGATTTTGTCAATATAAAATGATGAGATTATAGAAGATTATATACACGTGACTGCTTTGACTCAAACTTCTGCCTCAGAAACTTTCCAATCAAGTGAACCTTCTTCACTATATCGGCCAAGCTTTTGTTTCTTTAAAGCAAAGCCACCATTTTAAGTAAGCAGGACAATCTGGCCAGAAATTTGTTGTGATGTGTCTTTCCCAAAAACACAATGGAAATTACTCCTATCGACTAAGCACCAGAATCACCTTGTTTAACTCGCAGGTCAGAATGTTATACACTGAGCAATACCGCTGGCAAAGAAGTGTGTTAATTGTGTTTTACTTTTAAAAACTTTCGTCCAAATAAAGCGGCACGTGATCAAAAAAAAAATTTGATTATAGATTTCAATAAATTAATGCAAACTTAAGTTTTTGTAGTACCACATATTCAAAAGCTCAAATTTTTATTGCGGAAGGTTTGGGTTTAATTTAAAAGCCTACCAAATTGGACCCAGTGTTGCCAACCGATTGCGATTGTTGTGACAATTCCAAGAATTGTGGTTCTGAGACGCAAGTTGCAGAGATAAGCATTTTTATACTGGTACGTCGTTTGGCGTAGAAAAGAAATAAATTGCAAAAAAAAGGTTTTTACTAGATCAGATACTTGATTCTTATTTCGGGATTAATTCATTTAATTTTGTTTATAAAGTCAGAGAAACTGTAAATTTTATGTGAAAACATTTTAATACACGAATTGTTCCAGTTACAAACGGTGCAGCCTAAATCATTAACTGTAATGTTAGAAAATTTAGTTGTTTTTTACGGCTATAAGGGAACGGATTACGACAATCAGTAGATTTTAAAATTCAAATAATTTGGTTTTAAACGATGTAATTTCATGTTTCTTTGCAGCTGTATTTTAATGCAAAGCTCTTTGCTTTAAACAACTGTATTTAAATACAGCATGCAAAGGGTTTTATTTTAAGAAGTTACGCAACACCTAGGCTCAAACCAATGCAGGGTGTGGTCGAATGGTAAAGGGCGCCGCGATTATCATCAACATTGTCTTTATTCAAAACCTACTCAAGCCATTCTGTTGTGTTTTTGTAAAGACACTTTACAGCACTTTTCTCTGCTTGGGGGTCTTGGCAAGCAGTTTTAAATTTCAGTCATATTTTTATAACACTAAAAAACAAAAAAAAATTTTGCATCGGACAGCACTAAATATCTTGACATTTTTGGAAGCAGGTCAGGGTAATTGCTTGCCCTATGTACAGCGCCTCCGACACTTTTTTGCAAGTCAAAAGAATAAATATAGATATGAAATGAAAAAGTATGTCAGCTTACTATAACAAAAGCATGCTCCTGAGGTCAATGGTTAGAATAGCCAATGGTCGGTATGCATTAAGCTTAAAATAACTTGATAAAATTCTGTTATTGATATTATAAACATTTTATTTTTAATCTTTATGCAGAAAAGTTTTTCACACCCACTGCAAAGCACCAGTTCTACTCTTTCTTCTTTTACAAAACAATAACTTAAAACAAAATAATCCAAAAAATTTTTTTACCAAATAAATTGAATTGATTATTTTATTTTTAAACTTTTTGAGTCCCCTCTACTTAAAAAGCAAAAGAAACAATTGTTTATTTTTTGAGTAAGCCAAGTTGAGTTGGGCAGATATTAAACCTAATACTACTTTTATCTAATTTACAACTATAAAAATAAAATGATGTGAATGAGCAAATTGTTTTTGGTACATTATAATTTATTCTGTTAGTAAAAGTAATTACTATAAAGTTAGATTTGAAGTTATTTCTTGATTATTAATTTGCTAACATTGTTGAACTTGTTTCTTTATTTTTATCGATGTACATCTAAATTAATAATTACTAGGCTATAGTAAATTAATATTATGTTAAAATTTAACGCATTCAAAAGAAAGATGGTGAAGGTGATCTGTGCTAGAATAGCATATTTTGCACCAAACGTCATTAGAGTTACGGGGTTTAATGTTGTATTTGAGAAAGAAGCGGCCCCAGGCATAACTTTTAATATAGGCTTTTCTTAGTGTTACTTTTCTCTCAGAGTTAGAAAAGAAAAGGATTGCGGCCAAAATCTGGTTATACAGTTTTAGAAAAGCGATTTTATCTACAGAATGCACGCTCTTTAATCACTTTTAGTGGTCATTTACTACTTAAAATTACTTCATTTATTGAAGAAAAAGATCTCTCAAGACCTTTGCAGTCGTGTCACCTAGAAAATGAGAAGCTGTTTAACGATGATTACAAATTTTATTAATATTTGTTATTTTATTTTTATTTTACAAATATTTAATACTTTTTAATTTGTTTTGTTTTATTTAAGTTTTCTATATTTTCTACGTTTTTGTTAAATATTTATTTTTATTTTAATTTCATGTTTCAGATTATAATCTCCGGCTGAGCAAAACTTTGAACTTTTTATGTTTAATAACAATGACAAATATATTGTAATTAGATTTGCGATTGGGATACGGCAGGGATTCCAACTCGTATAAATTGACCACGCACTAAAGTCTAAAATATTCCACGAACAACTTCTTTTGATAAAGTCTTCAATAAATTTACATCAAAAGCAAAATGAAAACCTTAATTATTTTTTTGGCTTCATTTATACGTTTTGCGAAGCACACTTTACCGTAAAATCCAGGTGAAGATCAAAAACAGTTTTAACCGTATTTTTAAAGTATTAAAAATCGGGGGAGCTTTTGAACTGGGCTGTTACGCCGGCCCTGACGAAGCCTTTGTAGAATTAAAATGACGTACCAGGGCATCGCGACACACCATTTGCGAACCGCTGGGGTCCCACGACACAACATTTGCGAATCGCAGGGCGTTGCGACACACCATTTGCGAACCGCGGGCTGAATGCAGCTTGATCTGAATTTTTAGAGTGTTGAAACAACTTTTACTCATGATTTTAATTTCGAAATTAATATCATTCCATTGCTTGGTTCATTAAATCGTACTTGTCTTTTTTTTTACAATATTTTTTTTTGTTGTGGATAAACATTACTTTGATTAATAATTTTTGCCATTCTTGCAATTATGGATTATACTCAATTTTGTTAATAGATTAAGAAGTACTGAAGATGTTATTGAAGAAATTAATCCATTAACTTCCTTAAAATTTTTTTTTATTTTCACAAATTTTACATTCATTCATACGAGTGTTGTTTTTATTTACCATCTTGTTAATATGTTTTAAAATTAAGAGTAACCATTGCTAATAAGGAGACAGCGGTTAAGCGATATACTGTACGCTAAACGTCAATTGTACGTGGTTGCTCTACCAGAACTTTCCCAGTTACAAGCGGTGCAAGTTATTTAATATTAAAAAATGTAGCCTTTTCTTAACGGCCGATAGAGAACCAAGTACTACAATTTATAAATTTGGTAAAACAAAATAATTTGATGTTATTACTTTTATTTCATTAGCAGCTGTATTTTAATTCAAAATTTCATGCGGTAAACAATTATAAATCAAACTGTATTATAACATACATAGAATCTCATATTACAAAAAGACCCAACATCTATGCTTGAAAAACCCGCGATATTTTGCGAGCTGAACAGGCAATTGTTTTAGTGTTGGACAAACTGTCATTTGAAAATGGCAGTGTGTATTGAATTTTTCACCTTTGAAAATAGTTAATTGATATTTGATATTATTGAAGAAAAGTTTTTTGCGTATTACTAATTTAATCTCATCGGAATTATGAATTATATATCATTTGCTATAAAGTTAGATTTGCTGTGGCTTTTGGATTGCTCATCATTGATTAGGTTTTGTTTTAATTTATTAATCCATAAAAAATTTTTAAACTTTCTTGTAAACTAATTGTGCTTTGATGTACGGACTAGCTACCTTTTTAAATATTTTGACATGTTTTCTTGAATAATAATCCAAATAATTAATCTCCCGAAGAACTTGGTATCCATGTTTTGAAAACGATTCACAGAGATATTCATTTGTCGGAGTATAAACAATGTACTTGCATCCAGCTGTCTTTGCAAGAGTTTCTGATGCTTCTCTAAGTTTGTGAAAAATTCCTTTTCTGCGATGCATATTGTGAACAGTCACCATTCCTGCATAAAAAACATTATCTACTTGAAGTAAATCAAACATATCAGCTTCCAAATCCTCAAAAAACTCAAGAACTTGTTCCAGTTCATACGGTAAACTTAATTTTTCAATTGAAAATGATTTTTCTTTTTCTTGAACTCGATTCATGGAGACACCGACTAAATTATTGATTCCTTTTTCGTATACACCTATTGACCAGTTTTGATTTAAATGCATCTTGATTCTGTTAATGTTGTAAATATCAATATCATCACCTTGTAATCCGAATAATTTTTTATAAAAATCTTGTGAATAATGGTTTATAATCAAATCCGAAATATCCGGTAAAACTTTAAAAGTCAATTTATTTATTTCAAACATTATTAAAATCTTAAAAGAAGGTAAGTAAAGTTTACAACAATCAGTTAAATAAAACATATAAAAGCACAAAGGTTTTTTTGTTGTGTTGAAAGTATATGTTAATCAAGTTACGAGCGCAAATATTTATTTTATTTTATCTCTGTCTTTATCCTCCTGACTCGCTGGAAAGCGACGGAGGCACTAATACATAGGGTAAGCAATTACACTGACCTGCTCCAGAGATGCCAAGATATTGCTGTGCACTTGTAATTTAATAGAGATATGATTGAAACTTAAAACTGCTTGCCAGGACCACAAGCAGGGGAAAGTGCTGTAAAGTGTCTTTCCAAAGGACACAACATAATGGCGCGAGTGGGTTTGAACCGAGACCATGTTGATCAAAAACACGGTGCTTAACTACTCGACCACGCTAACGACTTTTATTTTACGTGCTATTTATTTCTTATACTATTGATTTGAGCTACTGTGGTAGCAGGTATAACAGTAGATGGTTAATTTACTAAATGAACAAATCTGAAATTTATAAATCTACATTTAAAAAAATCTAAAAGTAGTTGTATTAGTATTTACAATTGTAAATATAATTATACCAGTACTTCAAAAAAACTACCAAAGAAGTCAATGCTAAATGTAGAACGACTAACATATTAAACTTGAAAGAACAGTCATAAGAATTCTCGGAACTGCTTTTGGAAATCTAGAAATACTGCTGTCCCGTTTTATAGCTATGATTCATAAAGGCTTGTTTGTAACGTCTTAAAACGCGCCCAGTAATACGCGAGACATACTGAGGGTAAGAAAACACGCAGCAAAATTCTTCACAAATGTAATTGCAATAAAGGACCAAACGGTCCAACGCTGTAATTTTCTGTTAAACAGGAAAGACAAAGTTGGAATACAAAAAATAAATAAAATAACAATAACAAACACTTATCGAATCAATAATATATAAAATAGCCACGTCTCAATTGAACAGTAAACTAACTGATGCTCAAGTACATTTACAACTAGAGGTGTGCGAAAAATAACAGTTCGTTAAAAAGTAACAGTTAATTTTCTTACTGAATATTAACAGTTAAGCGAATCGCAAAGTAACAGTTAAGAGATTAACTGTTATTATTCAGGCCATGCTATCTTAGAGCTCAATTCTTTTGAAAATTTTTATTTTTCGAAAAACTAGCAATTTCTCGACTGCTTTACATTTGTATTACACATAGCGAAGCAAATCGCAAAGTCTTTCAAAACATTTTTCTTTTTTGAAAAACTAGCAATTTTTGAAAAACTAGCAATGTAAAGCAGATGAGAGTTTGCTGCTTTGCTATTTGTAATACAAATGTAATGCAGATGAGAGATTGTTAGTTTTTCAAAAAAGAAAAAGTTTTGAAAGAATTGAGCGTGAAGGCCCGTTTCCACTACGAGCGTGGAAAAAAGCATTCTTTGTTTGTTTTATTGCTTTTTTTTTGCGCTCGCTTCATTTTAACCGCTCGCTTCAATCGAAGATCAATAAAAGAAACAAAAAATGCTCTTTTCCACGCTCGTAGTGGAAACGGGCCTTTAGTTTCTAACTGTTACTTCCTAACTGCTACTTCTTAACAGTTATTTCTTAACTGCTACTTTGCGATTCGCTTCGCTATTTGTAATACAAATGTAAAGCAGATGAGAGATTGCTGGTTTTTCGAAAAAGAAAAAGTTTCGAAAGAATTGAGCTCTAACATAACATGGCGTGAATGATAACAGATAAATACTTCTTAACTGTTACTTCTGAGGAACTTTTACATTAACTGCTCGTTTGAAAATTTTATTTGTTACTTTATATTCACTAAGCCAACTAAGAACTAACCAATAACAAAAATTTAATTACATTACAAAATTTGTAATGTAACAATTTTTTTTCTTATCTTCTTCTGCCTTTGATATGGTAATAACGTACAATCGCTATCGGTTAATTTTTAGTTGGCCTATTGAATATAAAGTAACAGTTAAAAGTAACAGTTAAAATTTTAAAAGTAACAGTTAAAATTTTAAAAGTAGCAGTTAATTACAGTTATTTAACAGTAACAGTTAAGCACATCTCTATTTACAACATGGTGAAAGCTACAGTTTAAATTTACAATTTAATTTTAATATGCATATCGAATTAATTGCTTGCATTTTAAAACTGGTAAACATTATCAAAACAAACATTCAGCAACATTATAATAAATTTTTTACCTGAATTTTCTTCACTGGCAATTCGAATCAAAATTGTACTTTTAATACTTAAAACGCTGCAATCTATCTGCCATCAATTTTCGACAAAAAATAACTAAGGTACTTGTACGCATTACCGATATCTCTCACATTGATCACAGTTAATCTTTCTGTGTTGTAGAAATCAGCGAAGCGTTAACTATGCGATCATTTTAAAAGTCGTTAAAACAAAGCGAGTAATTTAAAATACAGGGTGATCAGAAAGTCCCTGTAGGGTGATCAAAAAGTCCCTGTGCACCTGATTTTTAATAAATATAGGTTGTAAGAAATGTTACTAAATAGCGTTTTATTCCATATTAATCAAAAACCTTTATTCAATTACTTTTATTTCATTCAATATTAATCAAAAACAGCATATTGTAACAGATATACGTGTTACTTGGTGAACTTTACAGTAGATGCTGGAAATGACGACCACCCGCCTCAGTACATCTTGTGGCGCGTGTCATCATGTTTCTGAAGACGTTTTTCAAGACAGTGTCGTCAACTTTCTCTAAACTTTCTAATAAGTCGCCTAACTGTATTGCGATGCGGAACAGGAACTCTTGGAAATTTGTGTATAAATGCTTGTTGAACGTTCTGAGAATATTCTCCCGAATTTTTGAAAATTTCTTCAACTAGGAAGATACGACACTGAAGTGATAGCATATCCCTTGATTGAGATCTGAAAGAAATTCATTAATATTTATAACGATTTTATTCATGATCAAAGAGCAAAATAATAAAAACAGCGACATAGGACTTCATTTATGTCTATTCATGACTATTTATAACTTCGTGAATCATTTATTATTTTCACAATTTAGGTGCACCGGGACTTTTTGATCACCTACAATCTTGCCGACGAAGCAAATTTGCGATTTCCACTGCAAGCATGTAATGAAGCATTTTTTGTTTGTTTTGTTGATGATTTTACTTCTTTTTGCGCTTAAACGCAAAGCAAAGCAAAAAATCAATAAAACAAACAAAGAATACTTTATTACACGCTCGTAGTGGAAACGACCATTAAGCCTATAAATTAATTAAGTTAGCATGCTGACAGAGGATAAAATTTTCGGGATTTGGATGAAACTTTTGGATCTTTTTAATAAAACCAGTTAATATTGTTATGTGTATGTGGCCTTTACTGAAAAATGAAACAAAATTTTAAATAGTATTGAAGAGCATACGAAATACCTCATGAAAAGTTTAGCAATCTACGCTTGCAATGAAATAATAACAGCTTGAGCAGAGTATACCGTGCCATGAATAAGGTGGGAGGAAAGGTTGCAAAAACAACATTATACGTCATTTTAGTCTCAAACTTAAGGGTTCGCAATTTTCCGCTAAAATAACTGTTGCGACGGACAATGCGCACCGCAGCGCAATTGCGTCAAGCCGTGAGATCCCATCCAGATGGCGAACTGTAAAACATCCTGCTCGGCAAAAAGATTATTTCATGTATCAACTTCTGGTACTTATTATTTTCATTTAACGCTTTTGTTGAATTTTCAACTGGCGTTGCTCAGGCTTTCAATTTATTCAATCAAACTTCGTAATTTTGTTTTTTATTAAGTTTATAGGCTTGTCTGATAGCAGTTCTTAACTTAAAAATTTCTTCGTTTAAAAAATCGAGATTAGTTTTTATTTAAGGTGAAATTTACTTTATTTTTAATTGTATTTTTTGTTTGTGTTCTTCATTTTTGTTTTCATTCTATTTTAATAAGTTTTTAGATTCATTGGATTAAATCTAGTTATTTCTTTGTTTTTCGAATAGTTTTTTGGGCTAATTTATTTTTAAACTCCAAAATTGTTTTCTATTTCGCACAATAAATTTGGAGATCTAAAGCATGCAAATTTTAAACCTTGACTGTTCAGGTTAGTACAGACAAGTTAATTTCCCTTTGTCCCGCAGAAACAAATACATCTGAGGTGTGCTCGGTATCCTGAGTCTGCTAATTGAGCAAAAGCTAGCAGATTTGCTTTATGTTTCGTATAAACTGATAGGTATACTTGGGAAAAGCGAAATAAGGAAAACAAACTGTTGCGTTTGTGCGTCAATTATTGTTTTGTGGAAATATAATTTGTAGCATATGGAGCCTCACTATAAAAGATTATTATAAAAGATTATTCCACTCAACAGCTGAGTACTGTGCGCCAGTCTGGTGTCGCAGTGCTCACACTCGCCTCATCGACAGTGTCTTGAATGACGCCTTGCGCATAGTTACTTGATACCCGTGTCCCACTCCAACGGACCACCTACCTGTACTCTCAGGCATCCAGCCAGCTGAGTTTCGCCGACTAGGAGCGACACTCTCCTTGGCTTACCGTGGATCTCTGGACCCCGATCATATCTTGTATGGTCTTTTAAGTGGGTCCTCAGATACTCGCCAAGTGAGACTAAGATCCAGACGCCCGTTTGTGCCAGCTGCGCGGAATCTTTTGGAGAACCTTGCCAGATTTGGCATCCGCGCTTCTGAACGGACAAATCACAAATGGAACGCGGAGTACTGTGAAAATGCTTCTAGGCTCCGTGCTTTGTGCCCCGGACAGGTGCCAGGCCTGTTGGGATGGGCTTACCCCGAGCAGCTTGGGTTAAGCTCAACCACCTGCGGACTGGTGTTGGGCAATTCCATTCGTCCATGCACAAATGGGGTCTCGCTTCTTCACCGAATTGCGAGTGCGGCGCCTCTGAGCAAACCGCAGACCATGTTCTAACAGCGTGCCCTATACATCGAGCACGCATGGAGCATGAGGTTTGACGGTTTTGGATGACGAAACTCAATGCTGGCTTAATAACACCACTGCCAGCATCTGATCCAGGCAGTTCAGCAGTCTGGGGTAGTAAAAGGATAAACCCTCGGCCCCAGTCCTGTTTGTGTCTGACCTAGAGTGGATGCCCTTCAAACGATGACGACGACGATAAAAGATTGTAACAGTTGATTAGAATTGTAACAATTACAATCAGACTTGTCCATGGGACACATTTTTCTGTCCCATTTTATCCCATCCCACGGGATTCCCATTATAATATTAATATGGAATACAGTTCAATTAAAACTATTAAATTTATGAAAGTCACAAAAATAAAACAGGAAATAGACTATGACGTCACTGCTGCGAATGCGCATCAAGTTAAAATCGCGCCACTTTTTCAGAAATTATCAACATCAGGTAAAGGCATAGTGTTAATATAGCTTTTAACAGCAAATGCTTCATCTAAAGCTCTTTTGTTGAATAAGTAGCCTTAAAAAAGGCTGTTTTGAAAACTCGAACGTTTTCGTCTAGCTTTCTTCAGGAGGTTTCGCTAGAATGAATTGCAGAACTGAACGTAGTATTTCAAAAGTTTTAAGACTGATCCTGATTGGCTAAAAATTAAGCTTAGTAACAGTTATCATAATAATTAAAAGTATTTAATAAATAAAACCACGTTTCGTCAACGTAAAAAATTTTTGGCAAAAAAAAGGATCAAAATTATGCAAGTTTTGTGCTAAAATTTGGAACTAAAAAGACAATTTTTTACAATTATACTAACAATTTGTGTTTGTAAACAAATTCTTTCTGTCTACACAAATTAGGTTTTCGAAGAGTGATGAAAATTGATTCCAAGACTGATAAATGGAAATCGGATCGTGCTTTAGAGAGAATAAAAAATTGATTGTCCTTATAGTGAAATGCACATTTTTGGTTATGTAACAAATGGTTTGCAATCGCTAAATCACAGTGCGGTATTGAGTTCTCTAGATTTCCTGGGCGTTCTGGTTGTTTACGTTCTTGACTGGTTCTGTTCCGAATAGACTTCGGTTGTTTACGTTCTTGACTGGTTCTGTTCCGAATAGACTTCGGCACATGCTGACGGATTCTGTCCTGCAAACGTTGAGACGTTCGACCTCACGTACCGACTATCGCAGTGGCACACGTATTCATATATACGACGTTACTTTGTTGAAAAAGTGGGAAGAACGTCTTTATGTATAGCAGGTAAAAATTCGTCTGGTGGAAAAGATCACTTCTGGTTGAACCGCTCCAAAACAATTATTAATAGATAATTTTATTTTTTTTCAAATTTTAAAGAATTTTCGCCAATCCAAGGCAATTTTAAATAGACAGGGCATTTTTTTTGGGCCTTTCTTTAGTGCTTTGTTGGAAACGTAAAAGTGTTTTGGAAATTCTCAAATCAATAAGGAATTCTGGATAAATCATTTTTTACAAGAATAGAGCGAATATTCTCTAGTTCATGTTTTAATGTAGATTTAGAGCAGATTTTTAAGGCTCGATGTGTTAAAGTATCAATGAGATATGTTTTACGTTGTTTTTGGTCCAAAGGAATTCCAATGAATATATTGACCTGTGAAAGTGGGCTTTCGATAGACTGAAGTGATGAATTTATTATCAGATTTGGGTAACAAGCACATCCAAAAAAGGCAGAGAATTATTGGTTTCAATTTCATTGGTAAATTTTAAGGAGGGGGAGTGAAGCGAGTTAAGACAATTTAAAAATTTTTGAAATTCAGTTTCCTTTGTGAAAAAGGGAAAAAGGTGTCATCAAC